>CM040246.1:171257412-171634568 GCA_022545495.1 Chrysanthemum lavandulifolium
CTAGCCCTTTGATGTTCAATCTTAACTCACGACAAATCATACACTTCGATACAAACGTCGCCACATCTTGCTTCATGCCATTCCACCGAATATCGTTTCAAATCCCTATACATCTTGGTAGAACCGGGATGGATAGTGAAAGGAGAACTATGAGCTTCACCATAACTTTCTCAAGTACCGGATCATTGGGAACACAAAGCCTATCTTCA
The DNA here is from genome assembly GCA_022545495.1 of Chrysanthemum lavandulifolium. NCBI lineage: Eukaryota > Viridiplantae > Streptophyta > Magnoliopsida > Asterales > Asteraceae > Chrysanthemum > Chrysanthemum lavandulifolium. The sequence continues at coordinate 171,257,622 of CM040246.1, forward strand.
TACCATACAATTCCGTCATCATCAACCTTAAACTCCGCTCCGCTACCTTCTTCAACATTTTGCGCCACGGCCCACAAATTTCACCATCATCTTTTCGAGCTTTAATTTGCGAGATAAGGTTCGACTCCACCTTCATACTAGCCCAAGATCCATCAAATCCTCGACGCACAACTCAACATCCAAACTCTCTAAGTCACGAATAATCCTAGGTTCAATCTCAATACTTGCAAGAATGTCGATTTCGCTAAGTCGTCAAGAACTCACATTAGCCACGGATGGTAATCGAATGATATGTGCAAAACACATATCATTTCTTTATCTAATAAAACCCAAAATAACCAAGAAAGAGCCGTTTATTGCTAATATTTGTGGTTTCTTGAGTTTGTGCTTGTGTAGTATGGATATGCAAAAAAACACACAAAAAGGAACCAAATCGGGACGTAAATCCGAGCACGAGAGATTAAGAGAGTTTAAGCTTGTGAGCGGAAGATCAAAATTGTGCATTTATGAAGATTTTATTCTCCGAGGATGATTTTGGAAGATATAATCAAGTTTGAAGAATTGTCAAGAATGGGCCCTCAGTTTGAGCATTTGGCAAGAATGATCCTTCAAGTTTCGAAGTTGCAAAATCAGCCCTTGGATTATTTGAAGATTGACAACAATGACCCTTGAAAGACATTTTTGATTTGCAAGATTGGTCCCTTAAATTTCAAAGATATACATATTGGGTCCTTTAAATACATGACTTGGATCATTTTAACTATCCTAAATCCAATCCAAATCCAAAAGCCACGGCCCAAAAAAACCAAATACCGGTCCAATAATCCAACCGGCTACCCTTTTAATATCCAACCCGTATACCCACCTTTTACCCGAGTCAAACCCACATGATACCGGTCAACACACTTGAAATATAATAAACAAATCCAAACGCCCTTCTTCTTTCTTCCCAATCCAAACGCCCTTTTACCATTCACTTTTACCCCACCATTTACCCAATCCCAACCTCGTACTAAGCATCTCTAAGGATCTTCTAGAAGACCGACTTGTCGATAAGGCGCCCAAGTGGCCATTTGAAGCTCTATCATTGGACGAAACACCTCATTTGGTGAATGGAGGCTCGATTGGTGATTGTGACTCGAAGATTTGTGTGGCTAAGGATTGCATTCTAGGCTCTTCCAAGAGGAATCCAAGGCGAAGGCTATAAATAGACCCCTTGAGCTCACATTGAATTGGTGCATTAATTTTCCTTTAAATTAAGTTTTATGTTTAGTTTTTAGCATTTTTTAAGTATTTATTAATGTTTTCTTAAAGTTTTTATGTAATCTCAAACCTTTTGTAATCTCATTTCGTTTTAATAAAATTTCCAAGTTTTACTTTGATCTTGCATTTACTATTTGAGTACTGAATAAAGTGTTTTCAAGATTGGAATAAGCTCATTCAAGCTTTGATATAGCTGTATGAGCTTATTTTGTGTTTAATATGTTTCATTTCATTCATTACAAATCAAATAATCTTGGTCAATAAAAGTCAATGTGGTGCTCTAAATTGGTTCGAGATGGAAATGGGTTGATCTAGTTGCTTGGATTGGGTTTAGTTTGGTGATTTTTGATTGGTTAAATCTTGTTATAATGCCCAAATTATGCTGGACTTCAAGTAAGTTTATCCATTCCATTCTCAAACCATCACGAATATATGATTATGTTAATGTTTGATCATGTTTAGTACTTGATTGATGTTATTTTAGTCTTAGGATCTTAGTTTTATGCTTATTTTAATCTCTGCATAAGTAGGATATAGGATTAGAGTGCTTAATTTGTTTGTTAGATTTGTTAAAGTGGTGTTTGGATTAGGCTTTAAACCATGAGTTAGTGCTTGTTAGATTGGATTAGATAGTTGCTTTAGTCTTCTTAGTGATAAGTTATAATCATTCAGTCTTTATTTGCATAAAATTGCATTAAAAGTCAAAATCACTATAAAACCGCTCTAGATCTCAAATCTGTTGGAAGTAAATTGTTAAAAAGCTTTATATAGGTGTAGAATTTGATAAACTAGCTTGCTATAGTTGTATTTCATCATTATTCATCAATTTCAGTTCATCATTTGATCTAAATCTCAAATAAGTCAAACTTCATAACTGTTTTCAAAAGTCAAAACAATGTCAAAACCAGTTTTCTTCAAACCTTGCGACCTTTGCACAAGGTTCTATATAGCTTATTAGAAGCTCAAATTTGGTCCGATTGTAGTTTGCTTGGTGGTCTTGAAGACCACATATCCGGTTTTCACATAAGCTCTCTCGATTAGCACGTGGATAAGCTCAAACAAGGGTCGATGTTGTTTGGATAAGATTATCGTTAATATCAAATCATTGGTAAACTGCTTATTAGAGGTTAGGAGTAGCTAGAATTAGTTGATAATAGTTAATTTTAGTATAATATAGCTTCGAAAAAGTTTGGTGGCTTATTGTGCTTATTTGCTTATTTTCAAGTCTTATTGGTAATCGATTACACTCTGACTCTCATTTCTCACACATAAGCATAGTGTTTTATATTTTCATAGAATTAGAATAATATTTTAGAATTTTCCTGAGTTTTCATAATTTTTAGTCTTTGTTTAGTATTTTCTCTATTTAAAAGCAGCTTTTAGGTCATTTTAAATAGCTTTTATTGCAATTAATTAAGAAAAGTTCCAAAAATAATTTTTCAATTTTCATAGATTAAGATAAATACAAAAAGCAAAAAATAATTTTCTAGATTTTTCCTAGCTTATTTTGTAATTTTAGCCAATTAATTAGATTTAAATAGTTTTAAATTTGTAGAAAATAGAAAAATAATCGGAAAAATAAAAATTAGTTTTGAAAATTCTCTTAGGATATTTTAGATTTTATAAAATAGTTTCATATTTTTCCTTTGATTTTCATAATTTTAGTATTTTAATTTAGTTTTAAAAGTTAAAAATTAGTTTTAATTCTAATAAAATCCGGAAAAATCCTAAAAATAGTTTTAATTCATAAATAGTTTTCACATTGCATTTCTAGAGTAAAAGTAATTTTAGGCATTTTAGGATATAATTTAGACGTAGTTGCATTTTATTTACGTTTCGTTAATTACGTTTTAGTTAATTTTGCACTTAGGATTTCCGTAGATTAGATTTCCTTAATTACTTTCCCTATTCCGTAGTTTAATAAAATCAAATCACAAATCAAAACATCGAGCATTAAATTCCAAACCAATAACGACGTTGGCAATTCGCCTCGTTGGGAAGCGATTCGGGTTGACTAATCCCGATCAACGATCACACACGGATTTGATTTAATATTCTTTTCCTAAAGGAATTTTGAATCTATCTTCGTGATTATTTTTATATCGATATTGAGGTTTTATCCATACACATACCCCTAAGCCTTTTATATGAATGAATCAAATTTTGGCGCCACTGCCGGGAGGTTGTGTCACGACAATATCGTTTGAGGTTTGACGATTAGTGACTCGAGATCCTTCATTCGTGAAGTTACTATTTTCTATAAAATAAAAAAGTAAAAAATATTTTCCTTTTTCTTTTGTATATATATATCATATTAAAAATACAAAAAGATTTTCTCTTGTGTTTTTGCTAATAAATAGAAGACACCAATTATATAACATTCTCAACGGAGGTGTTATCATTAATAAGTTCCCGAACTAAAGATCAAAAACTTGCCTTTGTGTCGCTTGTGAATTGATTTATTTCTATCGGATAAACAAACTGTGTGGTGGGTATAAGGACGGCCTGACATTAAATTGCGGTGAAAAGAAGCGGGTTTTAATAAGCTTCACACGACCTACAAAGCTTCTCCGCTCGCTTGTGCGTTTGTCTTATAGAGGTGATTTATTCACTTGGGATTATTGGTTAAGTTCATTGTGTTTTCGAATACCGTTCTCATTTAATTGCCTTGGTTTTTGAAAGTGCATGCGCACTCGTTCTAATAACTACAGACCGATACGTGAAACCGCTACAATTCCGAGAAGGCGAAATAGGCGTGCTCCATTAGTCGAACCCGAGATTCGAACTAATCGGACTCCGCCCATCATCGAAATGGCGGAGGACAACCGATCCATGCTAGAGCAACTCCGTGCACCCACCGAGGGTTATGGAGAAGCCATCGTCGTCCGGCAATCGTTGCGATAACTTTGAGCTTAAACACGGCTTGATCAACTTGGTATCATCGAGCCAATTTTACGGATTTGAGAGGACGATCCTCACTCTCATATCCGACGGTTTAACAAGCTCACGTCTACGATCAAGTACCGTAACGTTCGGAAGAGGCTATCAAGCTACTACTCTTCCCATTTTCACTCGAGGGGCCGCCGGTTTGGCTCGAAAAACTACCCCTCGATCGATAACCACATGGGAGAATTTAGTATCAAAATTCGTGAACAATTCTTCCCACCGTCTAAAACAACAAGCCTAAAAATGAAATAACAAAATTCACACAAAGATTTGATGAATCATTTAGTGAGGCATGGGACCGATTCAAAGATTTGCTTAGGCAATGTCCCCATCATGGTTTTTCCGAGTTGCACCAACTTGATACGCTTTATAACGGTTTGAATGAAACTGATCAAGACTCTCTCAATGCCGCCGCGGGTGGTAATTTGTTGGCCCGATCAACGAGAGATGCCTTGTCGATTATTGAGAATAAATCTAAAGTTCGTACCTCACGTAGCAAATCGGTTCTTTGCCGAGTGAGTGCTACACCATCGTCCTCGTCTTACGAAATCGTCTAGCACCGATGCTAAGATTGATAAGCTTACGGATATGATACGGGCTTTGGTTAAGATTAAGGCGGCTAAGGTTAATTCTTCTCCACCCGCTCAAGTCAAAGCGGTGGAAGCGACTTGTACTACTTGTGGTGGCCCGCATGCCTACTACAATTGTACCGCCACCGATGGAAATCCTTTCGAAGCTAATGCAGAACCGGAGGTAACCAATACCGTCCTCAAGTTGAACCGAATCCTCGTGTTAGTAATCAAATGGGACCTCGGGATTTTCTCAATCGAACAATCAGACTCGTTTTAATCAGAATCAAGTTCGTGGACCAAATGTTCAAAACCAATTCAAAGCCCCACCAAATCAATACCCAAACCAAGGAGTTAACTACAATCAAGGATATCAAAATCCAAGCTATCAAGCTTCACCTTTGCCTTCAAATGAATTCTCAAATTACGTTCGAACAATAATGCTACCATCCAAACCATGAGAACCCAGATTTCAAGTTTGAGAAACGAGTTTCAATCTTCGTTAACTAGACAAAGCAATGAGTTCAAGAACGAAATTCGACTTCAGAACAACAAGATGGATGCTTCGCAGAATAAACTTGAGAGTATGTTAAATGCTGTTTTGTGCCAAATGAGTCAACCCTCGGGTTCCGGTTCTCTCCCAAGTAACACGATTCCAAACCCGAAGGGAGAAATGAAATCCGTAACCATTCGAGATGATGGGCCCTCGATGACTACTTCCTCTCCGGTGAGGAATGTAGTACGAGAGACCGAGGTGACAAAGGACCCGGTAATTCCTCTTGATAATGGAAAAGCCAAATACGTCCAACCTCTGGTTGCCCAAGTTCCTTCTATCTCCGTCATAACACCAAGTTCTAATCTTACACCGTGCAAATCGATTCAATCACGATTCGACAAAATGAAAGTTGTTTCTGGAACAAAGTTTAAACTTACAACTGATATGATCAAAGCTGCTGATATGATTTATGAAAAGAAATTGGAACAAATTTCAAAGATTTCACTTGAGCCTACACCGTTTAATTCTTCCTCGAACCAAGCTCCGAGAAGCTTGGTGATCCGGAAATTTCTCCTTCCTTGCTCTTTGAATGATATTGAGGAATATAATGCCTTGACCGATTCGGTGCAAGCATAAGTCTCATGCCTCTTGCGATATATCATAAGCTTGGATTGAAGACTCTTATACCGACTCGTATGACTATTGAATTAGCTAATCGAACAATTGCTCACACGGTTGGTGTAGTCAACGATGTTATGGTGCAGTGGATAAATTCCATTTTCCGTGGATTTCGCCGTCATTGATATAGAGGTTGATGCCCGAGTCCTCTCACTCTTGGAAGACCATTCTTGAGAACCGCAAAAGTCCTTGTGGATCATTACCAAGGAGCGTTGACGATCAGAAAAGGAAATGAAAAGATTGTGTTTTATGCCGAACAAACGTCAAAACCTCCACCCGATGATCATTCTATTCATAGCATCGGTGTGATTGATTTTTCTCAAGAAAGTGGTGATCCCATTTTACCGTCTAATCCGAGTATGACCGACTCTTTCCCGTCTCTCACTACGAAAAGTCCTCCGGATGATCCGGATGATGTGAAGAAAGTTGAACCTAAACCGTCTCGAATTGATCTTTCAAGGTTTACGATTAAGAGTATGTCGACAATACAAGCTGAACGGAAAAAGAAACAAGAAAAGGAGTCTACAACGGTAGTGGTGGAAACTGCTAGCTCTAAGAGCACACCACTTGTCCCACCTCCGATTTCTAAGAAAATCAACCTTCCTTTGGTGGCAATCCCACTCCTTCTTACGAAATTATGGAAACTTCTTACGAGACATCTTTCAATCCGAATCTTTCAAAGCGACATTCACAAATCCCTTGTTTGAATTCGATTCGAATATAATCAAATTTTGAGAATCAACTCTTTGACGAAGAAAGTGAGGAGTTCACCGATGAACTTGCTCCTACCGACTCGATTTTCTCTGAGAATGAAGAAGAATACGATGATCCGTTTTTCCCGAAGAAAGAAAAGGAAGTGAAGTTTTCGACAGATGAACTTGTTGATCCTGAGGTCCAACATTATTTTTTATCCGAGAGTGATTCCTCTCCTCGTGAGGATTTTCATGTAGATGATACTTTGATTTCCTTCCTCTCCGAGGACAAGATTTTTAACCCTGGGATACTCTTCGGAGAGGACATTCATAAAACAAAAGTTAACCGGAAAAAGGATCCTCTCTTGGATGCCTTCGTTGATGAACCTTCAAGTAACACTTTTCTGTACCATGGACTCCCTTCTTCTATGGAGTATTCTTATTGTGATCCGTCATCCCTTCGTCCGCCCGCTAAACCGCCGGATGATGGATCAATCTTTCTTGAAAAACCTTTTGTGAGTTTGGGAGGATTTAACCTTTATGTGCTGGAGCCCGACATTTTCTTTCCTCCCAACCCACCCGGTCTCATTCCTTCGGAATGAGGACACCATCTTTGATCCGGTATCTCTTCCGCTTTCTTCCCAAGGACAAATGAATTGGGACGAGTCGGGCTAGCGACTCGGTGATCAAAAACGATGGCGCTTCGTGGGAGGCACCCCATGCTTATCTCTATCTTCTTTCTATTTTCTAATAAGTGACGTGAAGGGTTAGCCTCTTGATTTCTCGTGTTTGGTTGTTTGTGATGTTGTGTTTAGGATTTTCCGATATGAAGACTCTCGTGCTCAAGTTTGTCTTTTCTCCACTCGAGTTTCATGATCGATCTTGATGGAAATCCGATATCCTAATCTTATCGACTAACGTTTATCTTTGAGCATACTTAATAAACGGCTTTTAGATTTTCGTGATACCCTTGCTTTAAACATTGAGGACAATGTTTCGTTCTAGTCTGGGGTAGGGTAATCTTCGATTTGATTTGACCGCACTTGCTTATTTTTGTCGTATACTCTCAAACCCGTTTTCCTTAGAAAATGAAAAATTGTGCAAAATGAGCAAAATTTAAAAATTTTGTAAGCTTTTGTTAAGTCTTTTGATTGAAAAGTTTGCTAGTCTCTTAGACAAGAAGCTATAAAATGCGAATTCTAGCTCACAAGGCCAAGATTTTGCAAGTTTCCTGAGTGACTTTAAATATGCATAACTTTATTTCATTAGACGAAGCATTTGCTAAGTTAATATATGTTTTGACACCTTGTTGACTTTCATTGGTGAGAGTAGGAATAGAATTCGACTTGACCGGGCGTGTTGAGCCCTAGCTTGTTCCCTTAACCATAGATAATCTAAAATTATCGGCTAAGCATCCGCGGATCTCATTATTTGGGATTTTAAATTTGCGGAGATCGAGAAATGATAGAGTTACTTATGAGTTTAGATGCTAAGCGTGGAGTAGTTGGTTCTCTTTAGAGCCCATCGAAGGTACTTATGGCTTTTTGTTCCCACAAAATTGTTTCACCCCATATCTATCTAATAAATAATTAGAGATGTTGAGTTTTTGGCGATAGTTAGTTCTTTATCTTCTTAAAAGAATCTTTGTTTTAAAAATTGGGTACACATCAAGGATCCGTAATAAATAAGCAATAAGTGATAAGTGAAAAGTAATAAGTAAAGTTATGAGCTGCGGTGTCGAGATCGGACCCTTGGATCTTTAGCCGGGATTGAGTGAGGTCTTAGTCTAGCCAACGGGATCCTCATTTCATGAAGCCTATAGTCTTGGAATTACCCCGTGAAGCTCCGTAGTTCATAGCTCATAGTAAAAGTAAAAGTTAAATAAAAAAAAAAAAAAAAAAAATAAAATGAAATTTGAAAAAAATGAAAAAAAAAGTCAAAAGTATAAGTGAATAAAAATTCCTTGATGTGGACCTCATTTTTGGGACAATGGTTCTTGAGAGAAGGCGGATAACTAATTATCGACTTAGCTTTATATCTTTATCGGAATAAAAGTTATCGAAACGAGAAATTTGAAGAAATTCATTTCTCACAAAAATAAAAAAATCTAGAGGAAAATAGGAAAATGGGAACAAAAGGTAATTACACAAGTAACTTCCATGGGTAGTGTTAGCATCTAGAATCATATTTAACAATGATTTCGATTTTACGCTTAGTTTGGGACTTGTGAAAATCGGGACGATGTATTCTATCCGTATGGTCACTTCACTGTGTTGTGTTTTCTACTCCGTGATCCTAACGTGTCGTTTGAAAAATGTTGGAGTTATTGATCGACATGAAAGTTCAACAAACCGTCATTCATAACCGGAATGTGCTTAATCGTAATATCTACATGAGAATTTAAAAGGTAAACGGGGCGTTTTTAGAATTAAGGCTTTCTTAATCTCTTTTGAGGAATCTTTGCTACTTCTTCATAGGTTTAGTAGAAAGAGATTGAAATCCTTGGTTTTAGAAGCGTGAGTTGATTGCATTGCGTGAGGACACGACAATGGTCTCGTCTGGGGTATTTTGATATGTGCAAAAACACATATCATTTCTTTATCTAATAAGACCCAAAATAACCAAGAAAGAGCCGTTTATTGCTAATATTTGTGGTTTTCTTGAGTTTGTGCTTGTGCAGTACGGATATGTAAAACACACAAAAGGAACCAAATCGGGCGTAAATCCGAGCACGAGAGATTAAGAGAGCTTAAGTCGAGTAGGAAGATCAAAATTGTGCATTTATGAAGATTTTATTCTCGAGGATGATTTTTGGAAGATATAATCAAGTTTGAAGAATTGTCAAGAATGACCCCTCAAGTTTGAGCATTTGGCAAAATTGACCCTTCAAGTTTCGAAGTTGCAAATTCAGCCTTGGATTACAACAATGGCCCTTGGAAGACATTTTCAGATTTGCACAGATTGGTCCCTTAAATTTCAAATATATACATATTGGGTCCTTGAAATACATTTTGGGTCCAAGACTATCCTAAATCCAAATCCAAAAGCCACGGCCCAAAAACCATATACCGGTCCATTAATCATATCCTAACCCTTTAATACTCTTTACCCAGTTACCCTATTTTACCCGAGTCAACCACCCATGACCCGGTCAACACACTTGAATTATAATAAACAAATCCAAACGCGCCCAAATCCACTTTCTTCCCAACCAAACCACCATTTACCACCCATTCACCCACACCAGAATCAATCACCCAACCTCGTACTAAGCATCTCAAGGATCTTCTAGAAGGCGACATGTCGATAAGATTGCCCATGTGGCACATTCAAGCTCTATCATTGGCGAAACACCTCATTTGGTGAATTGGAGCTCTCGTGATTGGTGATTGTGACTCGAAGATTTGTGTGGCTAAGGATTGCATTCTAGGCTCTTCCAAGAGGAATCCAAGCTGCTTGAAGGCTATAAATAGACCCTTGAGCTCACCATTGAATTGGTGCATTATTTTCCTTTAAATTAAGTTTTATGTTATGTATTTCTTTAGCATTTTTATTTATTAATGTTTTCTTTAAGTTTTTATGTAATCTCAAACCTTTTGTAATCTCATTTCGGTTTAATAAAATTTCCAAGTTTTCACTTACTTTGATCTTGCATTTACTATTTTGAGTCTTGAATAAAGTGTTTTCAATGATTGGAATAAGCTCATACAAGCTCTTATATAGCTTTTGTGAGCTTATTTTGTGTTTAAATTTTCATTTCATTCATTACACACAACAAAAGCTCTTGGTCAATAAAAGTCAACTGTGGTGCTCTAAATTGGTTCGAGAGATGGAAATGGGTTGATAGTTATGCTGGATTGGGTTTTAATTTGGTGTTTTGATTGGGTTAAATATTGTTATAATGCTCAAATTATGCTTGGACTTCAAGTAAGTTGTGATCCATTCCATTTTCAAAGCATAATGAATGCGATATGTTTATATTGATGTTTGATTATGTTTGATACTTGATGTGATGTTATTTTAGCATTAGGATCTTAGTTTTATGCTTGTTTTAATCTCTGCATAAGTAGGATATAGGATTAGATAGCTTAAATTGCTTATTAGATTTGTTAAAGGAGTGTTTGGATTAGGCTTTTAAACCATGTTAGTGCTTGTTAGTGGTTAAGGATCTGTTGCTTTAGTCTTTATTAGTGATAGTTATAATCATTCTAGTGAGTCTTATTTGCATAAAATTGCACTAAAAGTCAAAATCACTAAAAACGCAAACTAGATCTCAAAGCTGTTGGAATCGATTGTTAAAAAGCTTATATAGGTGTAGAATTTGATAGGTTTAGCTTAATTAGTTGTATTTCATCATTATTCATCAATCAGTCCATAATTTGATCTAAATCTCAAATAAGTCAAACTTCATAACTGTTTTCAAAAGTCAAAACAATGTCAAAACCAGTTTTCTTCAAACCTTGCACCTTTGCACAAGGTTCTATATAGCTTATTAGAAGCTCAAATTTGGTCCGATTGTAGTTTGCTTGGTGGTCTTGAAGACCACATATCTGGTTTTCACATAAGCTCTCTCGATAAGCTGTGGATAAGCTCAAACAGTAGGGTCATGGTTGTTTGGATAAGATTATCGATTAATATCAATCTTGGTAAACTGCTTATTAGAGGTTAGGAGTAGCTAGAATTAGTTGATAATAGTTAATTTTAGTATAATATAGCTTACGTAAAAGTTTGGTGGCTTATTGTGCTTATTTGCTTATTTTCAGTGCTTATTCCTGGTAGCAGTTTACACTACGACTCTCATTTCTCACACATAAGCATAGTGTTTTATATTTTCATAGAATTAGAATAATATTTTAGAATTTTCCTGAGTTTTTCATAATTTTTAGTCCTTTGTTTAGTATTTTCTCTATTTAAAAGCAGTTTTAGGTCATTTTAAATAGCTTTTATTGCAATTAATTAAGAAAAAGTTCCAAAAATAATTTTCAATTTTCATAGATTAAGATAAATACAAAAAGCAAAAAATAATTTTTCTAGATTTTTCCTAGCTTATTTTGTAATTTTTAGCCAATTAATTAGATTTAAATAGTTTTAAATTTGTAGAAAATAGAAAAATAATCAGAAAAATAAAAAATAGTTTTGAAAATTCTCTTAGGATATTTTAGATTTTATAAAAATAGTTTCATATTTTTCCTTTAATTTTCATAATTTTTAGTATTTTAATTTAGTTTTAAAAGTTAAAATTAGTTTTTAATTCTAATAAAATCCGAAAAATCCTAAAAATAGTTTTAATTCATAAATAGTTTTCACATTGCATTTCTAGAGTAAAAGTAATTTTAGGCATTTTAGGATATAATTTAGACGTAGTTGCATTTTAATTACGTTTCGTTAATTACGTTTTAGTTAATTTTGCACTTAGGATTTCCGTAGATTAGATTTCCTTAATTACTTTCCCTATTCCGTAGTTTAATAAAATCAAATCACAAATCAAAACATCGAGCATTAAATTCCAAACCAAAACGGCGTTGGCAATTCACGCCTCGTTGGGAAAGCGATTCGGGTTGACTAATCCGTATCAACGATCACACACGGATTTGATTTAATATTCTTTTCCTAAAGGAATTTTGAATCTATCTTCGTGATTATTTTTGATATCGATATTGAGGTTTTATCCATACACATACCCCCCTAAGCCTACCTTTCCATGTTGTAACTCAATGCTAAACTCAACTTCTCTGGCGGGGAAGACCGGAAGTTCATCAGAAAAAGCGTCGGTGAATTCACAAACAATGAAAGATTTTCAATGTTAGGACTCTCCAAAGATGTGTCCTTAACGGATGCCGAAAACCTTGGCACCCATGAGCAATCATGGCTCGTGCCTTCATAGCAGAAATAAATTTAACAGATTTGAGAGGTTGAGAACCATAATAAACAAATTCAGGATGTCTTATGTCTCCAAAGATCACAGTTCTAGCATAGCAGTCAATAGAAGCTCTATGATAAGCCAACCAATCCATGCCTAGAATGATATCAAAGTCGACCATATCGAGAGGATACAGATTTGCGAGCGAATACGATCATCAAAACGAAGAGGAACTTAACGATTTATGATCAATGATCATGTGGTTTTCATAGGCGAGAAATCGATAAGTGATTTGTTAGTGGTTTGGGCTTCATATTAAGTTTCTTAGCAAATGTGCGAGATATAATGGTGTGTGGCACGGTATCAAATAAAACGAAGACAGAATAATCATCAATGAAAAGAGTGCCCGTAATGGTACTCAAGTGCGCTCACTGATTCCGAGTAGTAGCATAAACACGTCCAAGAGTAGGTGGCGGCTTGATGTAGTTTCCAAGAATCACCGGTTCTTCTTAGGCAATCCTTGATCTTGTGAGTAGTGGAATCACAGAGAAACATCCACCAGTGGCCTTGAAACACGGTCCCGGATGAGCCTTTCCACAAGTAGTACAGATAGGTGGGGAGGCAAAACCTCACCGTCCTTTCACGACTGGAAGATCCTCAAGCACGACCACGATATGATCCTCGAAATGACTTATCCTTGTTGTAATGCTGGTTATTGTTACCTTGATTCGACGATCATTTCCATTCCTACCAGCTGCTCGCTATCGACTCCTCGCCTCGGCGCCTAGAGTCCACATTTCTTCCTGATGACCCACGATCATAACTCCTATCCACTTGACCCTCGAATCATAACTCCCGCCGAATTTCCTTATAATCATTACTTTGAGTCCTACCTTGAATCCGATCACCATCGCGGTTACGCTTGTTGGAACCCGAAACCTCATGAAAGATCTCAATGTTACGAGTGCGTCATTGCAGCCGACACATCCTCATACTCAATATTAAGCGATCGGTCCAACACCCACTTCTTGGTCCCCACTTGAAGTGCTTAGCTTGGCACCTACCATCTCCAACAATCGTTCCCACAAAACTTACCACCTCATAAACCTACCCATGTACTCATTGGAGTTCTCATGATCAAACCGGTAGATTGCCCGATAATCCTCTCATACCTTTCTGTCAAAGATCGTGGAAGTAACGGTTATAGAAGATAGTACGAAATTCAATCCGGTACAAGTAATAGCAAAAGCATCTCCTCCTCTTGCCCTGTTTGAGTGCCTTCCACCAATTCAATGCATCACCTTCCAATTTAAATGCAATAAGCGGGTCTTAAACTCATCTCCGCAACCCAAGATTTCAAACGACTTCTCAATATGAGTGATCCGGTCCTCGGCCTCGATGGAGTAGCATTAGTGCTAAAAGAAAGAGTCTTGAGCTTGTCAAACGCTCGAGCCAAGTATGAATGCCGGTGGGTTGATTACCTCCACCACTACCCAAGCACCGGTCGATTACAAATGTTGTTGATCACCGTGTCATCATCTCGTGTAGTAAGACCGAGGAAAGAGTGTTGAGAGCATTAGCAATCGCAGATCCATGTTAGGAGCATCATCGTCCCCTTCCGAAGTTCCGTTATGACGAGTTTGAACCATCGAACGATATTCAAACGATTAGCTAAATGAACAAATGTGAGATACGAAATGGAAGTACAGAAGGAATCCTAAAGTCTACCCAATCCTCACGGTGTCATAGCCTAAGCTCTATGGTCTCAAAACCTAGGCTCGATACCATAAATTGTAACGCCCGACTCGACAAGGGTAAAGGAATCACAAATAATGGTGTCATATCAAAGCAAACATAAATATCCAAAAGAAGTCTTAACATAAATGCGAAATAACTCAAGTCAACATGACTTCAATACATAGGTCCCAGTGAAAAATAAATTCCAATAAAATATCGAAATAGTAAAGTCTTAATCGGCCTCATAAGATCAAAGCTAAATATCTCTAAGGTAAGTCCACTCAAGACTCATCCCAAAGCAAAACCCACTCTAATGTTTAGATACACGATGAGTGTCTAAATACTCATCATTTTGTACAATATAAACTGCTAAATCATCTAAAACACTTAAACACATCAAAATGATCAAAATATCACAAATCGGTGTTTTATGTGTTTTAAATGCAAAATATCAAAATCGATGAAAACGTATCAAATTTGCAAAATTGCGCTTTAGTCCCCAGTTTCAAAATTGTCAAAAACAGGTCCTCGAGCACATAATTTCAAAAGTAAAATCATCAAAGGTCCTTTTAAATCATAACTTGTCAAATTTGGTCCTTTGGTGAAATATGTGAAAGTTTTGAGAAAATTACAAATTGGTCCTTCAAGTTTGCAAATTGATGAAATTGCCCTGAAAATGTGAAAATGGCAACTCGGTCCTTGTAATATCAACACTTGGCAAATTCAGTCCTTGAGCAACTTTGGGAGATTGGCGAACATGTCCTTCCACTTTCAAATTACAAAAGAGGCCCTTGTATTATTAAACCTTTAAACACCTTGGCCCATGTCACTAACCCATTTGACCGCCAATACCTTTGTGACCTGTCATTACAACATTTTGGACCCCTCAGATTTAATATCCCGGTCAAACCATATTTGACCACCCACCTTCCTCTCTCCTCACGGGCTAACCATTTCCATCATCACCTATCCTGCTACCCCCCTGCAACTCACCTGATACACTCAACCATCATCACTACTTCCCCCCTCCAAACACAAGAAGCCAAGGGATCATTAAATGCACCCTTTGTACCTACCCATGCCTCCCCAGCTGTTAAAAAGGATTTGGCGCCAAAAACCTTTAAATGGCTAGGATCACTTTGAGACATCCTATGGTCAAGATTCATGCTGGGAACTTTTCAGAAAGGAGAGAGAAGGAGATTTGAGCATATAAAGACCAAGGGATGCATGAAGAAGAGACTTAGTTTTATTTTCTTAAATATATGTCATTTTAGCTTATTATGTTTTAAAATAACTTTCAGTTGTAATTTTCAAGTCTTTTGTATCAAATTAACTTGTGTAAGCTTATTGCAACTCTATTTAATCATCAATTCCAAGTTTAGTTCAAATTCCATTTTATGTGTCAACTGTTGAAATTTTAAGATTCAAACCCATTTGTTAAAGCTTTAAGCGACTCATTCTCAATCTAATATAAGCTTATATAAGCTTAAAATAGCTTTATAAGCTTATGTTCAAGTTTTAGGCAATATTGAAACCAGGTCAACAAAAGTCAACATGGGTAAAAAAGGTGATGCAGGAAAGGAATGGGTTGGTTCAGACATGAGAATGGGTTGAAATGGAAGTAATGGGTTGTTTGTATTAGGTAGTGTTCTTTGTTTCACAGTTTGCTAGCCATTGTGGCTTTGGACAGTTGTAAGTCCTTTCATTGATTTATTGCATTTGGTTGCTCAACACCGCATATCATAGCTCTTATAGGATTAGTGTTAAATTGTTAGTGTTATCATTTTAGTTAGGATCGGTTGGCTAGTTGCGTTGGAATAAGGATTTAGCCACCGGTTAGGTGAATTGCTAGTTAAAGTATCTATACAAGTACATAAGCCTGTGTTTGGCTTAAGCTGAGATTTGGGGTTGCAGAGCTTATCAGTGGTTAATGTAAGTTTGCTAAGTGCCCTTTAGCCTTACTAGGATAAGTTAAGCCACTCATTTGCATAATAGAACAGTAGAAGTCAAAATTACTTCTTAACTGACTTAGCAGCCTATCTGTTGAGATTTTGGATAATCAATCTCTTGATTTGTGTTTAGATTTATATACCATAATCTTTTTCAGTTGCATATCATCATAAATCATCATTATCAATAAAGCATTTGGGATCAAAAGTCGGTTTAGTCAAACATAACATCTCTTTTCAAAAGTCAAAAGTCCACAATATCGGTCTGTCTCAAGATCTTGCAGATCTAGCTACAAGCTCATAAGAGCTTGTGAATGGCTCAATTTTGGTTTACATGTACTTTACCGGTCTATTAGAGATTGCAATATTTAGTTCTAGGTTTCGGCGTATTTAGTGGTTTATTTTCAAGTCGGAAGATAGGACTCATGAGTGTTCTCAGACAGACAATTGTTAAATAGCTTTTGTGCAGATCTTCGAGCTTGCACAAAGCTCATTTGAGCTCCTTTAGGTCCCCTTTTGGTTTACTAGCAGTCACCTGGTCTACTCTAAGATCCCACATCGGATTTAGGTTTTCGGCTTATTCAAGACTTATTTTTAAGTCGCAAGTAGAGGTCTAGAATCTGTTTAAGTTCGTTGGTAAAATCATCTAGATCAAAGCGGTTTGTAATATAGAGGTCCAAAGCGGTGAAGATTAGTTGCATTTAAGTAGTTTTAGTATATTTTAGCTTATGTAGAAAGTAGGTGGCTTGTTGTGACTTCTAGCTTATTGTGGAGTCTTATTTATAAGCTATTTCACCTGTATTTCATTCTTTGCACACAAGCCCATGTTTTTCCATTTTCTTAGATTCAGCATATTAAAATAGGCTTTTCCTGAAATTTTCAGATTTTTCCAAGTTGTTTAGCTATTTTTCTTAATTTAAATTAGTTTTAATCATTTTAAATAGCATTTAATATAAAAATTTAAAAGGTTCAAAAAATAATTTTCCAATTTTCTTAGGTTTAGATAAATATAAAAAGTGAAAAAGTAATTTTCAGATTTTTCATAGCTTATTTGGTAATTTTAGTAATTTAATTAGTTTTTAATAGTTTAAAATTCATAAAAATAGAAAAATAATCATAAAAATACAAAAATAGTTTTGAAAATTCTAGTTTGATATTTTAGACTTTTCCATTTCATAATTTTATTTTTCTAGCTTTATTTCCTAATTTCTTGTACTTTAGATAATTATTTAATAGTTAAAAATAGTTTTTAAATTAATAATAATTAGATAATTAGTTATAAAAATAATTTTCTTTTTCTATAAAATTTCTTTTATCATTAGGATTGTAAAAATGTATTTTTCATATTTTTAGGATTTATCTTGTGTAAGTTTCACTTTTTATTTTGTACGTTACGTAATTTTTAATTTAAACGTACGTTTTAGGTTTTAAACGTTCATCACTTTAATTATAGTGATAGCGTTTATTTAATACATTTTTAATCTTTTTAATTTCCTTTAATTTTCATTTTAGCCCTTGTAGTTTATGTCCTTTTTCCGTAGTTAATATAATAATCTCAATATCCTTTTCCGTTCAAATCTCGCGATCACTAAACGTTTGATAATCCATTGCACAACTCGCTGGGGCATAACGACCCGGGGAAATACTATACTCCTCAGATCTTCATTGCATCTGTGCTTAAGCTGTTTTAAGTTTCTTGCTTGCGTGAGAAAACTTGACGGTTTCTTGCAGATCAAATTTTAAGCGCCACGGGAGTCAGGTCTTGATTATCTTCCGCTCTAGCGATTAGTGATTTGAATATTCACTCTTTGTTCATACCATCCATCCTTATATATTTATATTTTCTTATAAAAATCCAAAACCCAAAAATATTTTCCTTTTCAAAATTTATTTTCCTTTTATGTTTTCTATTTATAAAACCCCAAAATATTCTTCTCATTCCTCTTATTCGTTGATTCTATTTCTCTTACCCTCTTTGCCGCGTTTAATTCTATTCTTCGTATCCTCTCAACCATTTGATTCTCCTCTTATCCTCTATATGTTTAATTCTAATGGCGGACATGCGTATCGATGTTCGAAATGCTCCAAGTACCCACCGAGGGTTACGAAGATGTTGTTGTTGTCTAGGAGATTCTTTCGGAAAATTTCGAGATACAAACCGGTTTAATTCAACTAATTATGTCAAATCCATTCTATGGTTTTGAGAGGACGATCCTATGCTCACATCCGATGGTTTGATAGATTAATTTCAACCATAAAATATAGGGATGTTCCTCATGACACAATTAAGTTGATGTTATTCTCATTTTCTCTCGGGGCGGCTCGTAATTGGCTCGAAAAAGAACCCCTCGATCGATCAACGCTTGGGAAGATCTCGTTTCAAAATTTGTAAATCGTTTCTTTCCTTATTCTAAGACGGAAAATCTTAAGAACGAGATTACAAACTTCAAGCAGCTTTGGTGAAAGTTTTGGTGAGGCATGGGAAAGATTCAAAGATCTCCTATGGAAATGCCCACATCATGGTTTCTGAATTACTCGGATCGATATATTCTACAATGCTTTAATGCAAACCGATCAAGATTCACTTAATGCAGCCACGGTGGCAATATCTTGTATCGCACCCCAAGGGATATATTGACGATCATCGAGAACAAATCGAAAGTTCCGACCACGAAACAAACCGATTGAGATGGTGAGCTTACTAATGATATTCGATGCATGAAGCAAAAATCGAGCCCGTTGTTACCGTATCGAAAGATGTGATATTTGTGGTGGTCCCCATCCTTTTACGATTGTCAAGCCACCGATGACGAGGTTTATAATGCTACATCAACCCAATATCACAAGACTTTCGTTTCGATGATGATGAGGATTCCATTCAAATGAAAGAATATTATGCGAGTTTGTCGGCTACAACCAACTCGCTTTCGAGCCTTTCATTTCCGACTCTTCCCTTCACTCACACGGTTGAGAGAAGTGACGTCATTTTAGAAGAGTTCGATGATCATATTTCAACAAACATTGTTGAACCCGTTGACTCTCATAATGGGGACGAGCCTCTTAGCACTATTCCGAAATGGAATCGTCTAGTGTTGAGAGCCTTGTCCCAATCCCAAGTGAGTCCGAGGTTATCTCCGTAATATGTGTGATAAGCCTCTTGATGATGATTCTTACCTCCTCTTGACATTCCAAATGATCATGTTGATATGTTCTCCGATTCGACAACGATTGTACTTGCTTGACGATTCTTTATCTTATGGAGACATTGATTATGTCGAGGACTTACCTTCCGAGCTAGTTAGCTTAGAGGATGCGAGATTCGATGATCCGAAATTGAGGACGAGATGCTTCGTGAAAAATTATTCAATATAAATCTCCTCGTTTCTAAGATCGAATCATTCGTGCTAAGTCACTTCATCTCCTATCCCGTTGTGGATAGTGACTTGGAAAAGCCCAACCAATTCCCGAACTTAAGGCTTTTTCCAATGATTCTTTTCGAATTTGAAGTATTCCGCTTTGATGACGATTATACTAAAAGGAGAGTAGTGGCAATCCCACTTTTCATCTTTCTCTTCCCGAGTATGATTCGTTTCTCTTTGATCTAGATCCCGAGGAGTTCTCGGTGAACTCTCTCATATCATATCTCCTCCGGAGTATGATCATTTCTATTTTGATCTTGATCTTGACCGGGGAGACATGCTCTATCATAAGAGTTTTCTCATTGAGGACACTACCCGTCTCTTCCTCCCGAGGTTTTTGTTAAAAATCACCCTATGAGCTTAAATGATCAAATTCAAATTAAAGATGATGAAGAATGGATCCTTATTGTTATCAAAATCTTCATTCCATTCCTCACATATACTGTGATTTCTTCTCTTCTTCACTCCTTCGGGAGTGAGGACACTATCTTTGACCCGGCATTTTCATTTATCAATGCGAGCGGGTCTTTCTCTATATCTCATCGGTGTGGAACTTTCACGCACTTCAATGTTTATCCAAACATCTTGAATGAAAGTCCGATGGAGATTGTTTCTTCCACTTTGCTTCCCCATGAACCAATGAATGCGGGTCGAGTCAAGCTAGCGACTCGGTAATCAAAAACAATGGTGAACATGGGTTTTCACCCATGTGTACCACCCCAGTGTGGGGAGTTGCCCACATGTTATATATATAAAAAAAAAAAAAAAAAAAAAAAAAATCCTTTTAAAATAATGGCCGTAGTATTTCCTTTTACGTTCTTTGTTTCGCATAACCGCAGGTACTTTGAATATTGAGGGCAATATTTATTTCTAAGTGTGGGGAATTCTCACTAATTTTATCATATAATTATACCAATTCCCGTTTTGGCTAAAAATTTTTTTGGAGTAAGTGTTTACACTTACTCATTTGGTTATCATCCGCCATGTTCAGAAGACTAAAGGATTAGCTAATCTAGAGCAAACGGCTCTTGGTAAAGATATATCAAACCGTTTACGGCTTGCAATTTGCCCAAAATTGTATGGTATTCACCACCATATCCTAAAAAGTGAAGAGTTGGCTAGCCCACAAGGTTATGGCTTGTGGTAAAGGCGATGGAAAAACCATAATTGGTAATCGGCTCACCAAAGATAATATTGATAATTTATCTAAGAGTTGGCTAGTCCGTATGGTGCGGCTTCGGTAAAGACAAAATCAAATCCGTTGAAAGTCGGTGGTTTGCTCAAAATCACATGGTTATCTGTACCATGGTTCTTACTTGAATCGAAACATTTGGCTACTCCAAGTAATGGCTTTTGGTAAAGAGTTTAAAATCCATTATGTTTCTCAAATCATTGCTAGGGACTAGCAATATCTCGATGTGGGGATTGATGAGTGTCTAAATACTCATCATTTTGTACAATATAAAGCTGCTAAATCATCTGAAAACACTCGAAACACATCAAAATGATCAAAATATCACAAATCGGTGTTTTATGTGTTTTAAATGCAAAATATCAAAATCGGATGAAAACGTATCAAATTTGCAAAATTGCGCTTTAGTCCCCAAGTTTCAAAATTGTCAAAAACAGGTCCCTCGAGCACATAATTTCAAAAGTAAAATCATCAAAGGTCCTTTTAAATCATAACTTGTCAAATTTGGTCCTTTGGTGAAAATGTGAAAAGTTTTGAGAAAATTACAAATTGGTCCTTCAAGTTTGCAAATTGACAATTGGCCCCCGAAAATGTGAAAATGGCAACTCGGTCCTTGTAATATCAACACTTGGCAAATTCAGTCCTTGGAGCAACTTTGGGAGATTGGTAAGCAGTCCTTCCACTTTTCGAAATTACAAAAGAGGCCCTTGATTATTAAACCTTTAAACACCTTGGCCCATGTCACTAACCCATTTGACCCGCCAATACCTTTGTGACCTGTCATTACAACATTTTGGACCCCAGATTTAATATCCCACCAAACCATATTTGACCACCCACCTTCCCTCTCCTCACGGGTGCTAACCATTTCCATCATCACCTATCCTGCTACCCCCGCAACTCACCCGATACACTCAACCATCATCACTACTTCCTCCAAACACAAGAAGCCAAGGGATCATTAAATGCACCCTTTGTACCTACCCATGCCTCCCAAATGTTAAAAGGATTTGGCGCCAAAAACCTTTAAATGGCTAGGATCACTTTGAGACATCCTATGGTCAAGATTCATGCTGGGAACTTTTCAGAAAGGAGAGAGAAGGAGATTTGAGCATATAAAGACCAAGGGATGCATGAAGAAGAGACTTAGTTTTTATTTTTCTTAAATATATGTCGTTTTTAGCTTATTATGTTTTAAAATAACTTTCAGTTGTAATTTTTCAAGTCTTTTGTATCAAATTAACTTGTGTAAGCTTATTGCAACTCTATTTAATCATCAATTCCAAGTTTAGTTCAAATTCCATTTTATGTGTCAACTGTTGAAATTTTAAGATTCAAACCCATTTGTTAAAGCTTTAAGCAGCTCATTCTCAATCTAATATAAGCTTATATAAGCTTAAAATAGCTTTTTATAAGCTTATGTTCAAGTTTTAGGCAATATTGAAACCAGGTCAACAAAAGTCAACATGGGTAAAAAAGGTGATGCAGGAAAGGAATGGGTTGGTTCAGACATGAGAATGGGTTGAAATGGAAGTAATGGGTTGTTTGTATTAGGTAGTGTTCTTTGTTTCACGGTTTGCTAGCCATTGTGGCTTTGGACGATTGTAAGTCCTTTCATTGATTTATTGCATTTGGTTGCTCAACACCGCATATCATAGCTCTTATAGGATTAGTGTTAAATTGTTAGTGTTATCATTTTAGTTAGGATCGGTTGGCTAGTTGCGTTGGAATAAGGATTTAGCCACCGGTTGGGTGAATTGCTAGTTAAAGTATCTATACAAGTACATAAGCCTCGTGTTTGGCTTAAGTTGAGATTTGGGGTTGCAGAGCTTATCGGTGGTTAATGTAAGTTTGCTAAGTGCCCTTTAGCCTTACTAGGATAAGTTAAGCCACTCATTTGCATAATAGAACAAGAGAAGTCAAAATTACTTAACCGACTTAGACCTTATCTGTTGAGATTTTGGATAATCAATCTCTTGATTTGTGTTTAGATTTATATACCATAATCTTTTTCGATTGCATATCATCATAAATCATCATTATCGAGAAAGCATTTGGGATCAAAAGTCGGTTTAGTCAAACATAACATCTCTTTTCAAAAGTCAAAAGTCCACAATATCGCCCCTGTCTCAAGATCTTGCAGATCTAGCTACAAGCTCATAAGAGCTTGTGAATGGCTCAATTTTGGTTTACATGTACTTTACCAGGTCTATTAGAGATTGCAATATTTAGTTCTAGGTTTCACGTATTTAGTGGTTTATTTTCAAGTCGGAAGATAGACTCGGTGAGTGCCCCGCACAGACAATTGTTAAATAGCTTTTATGCAGATCTTTCAGAGCTTGCACAAAGCTCATTTGAGCTCCTTTAGGTCCCCTTTTGGTTTACTAGCAGTCACCCGTGTCTACTCTAAGATCCCACATCCGGATTTAGGTTTTCGTTTTATTCAATTGACTTATTTTTAAGTCGCAAGTGAGGTCTAGAATCTGTTTAAGTTCGTTGGTAAAATCATCTAGATCAAAGCGCTTTGTAATATAGAGGTCCAAAGCAGTGAAGATTAGTTGCATTTAAGTAGTTTTAGTATATTTTAGCTTCTATAGAAAGTAGGTGGCTTGTTGTGACTTCTAGCTTATTGTGGAGTGCTTATTTATAAGCTATTTCACTGCAGTTTCAGTTCTTTGCACACAAGCCCATGTTTTTCCATTTTTCTTAGATTCAGCATATTAAAATAGGCTTTTCCTGAAATTTTCAGATTTTTCCAAGTTGTTTAGCTATTTTTCTTAATTTAAATTAGTTTTTAATCATTTTTAAATAGCATTTAATATAAAAAATTCAGAAAAGGTTCAAAAAAATAATTTTCCAATTTTCTTAGGTTTAGATAAATATAAAAGTGAAAAAGTAATTTTCCAGATTTTCATAGCTTATTTGGTAATTTTAGTAATTTAATTAGTTTTAATAGTTTAAAATTCATAAAAATAGAAAATAATCATAAAAATACAAAAATAGTTTTGAAAATTCTAGTTTGATATTTTAAACTTTTCCATTTGATAATTTTATTTTTCTAGCTTTATTTCCTAATTTCTTGTATTTTAGATAATTATTTAATAGTTAAAATAGTTTTTAATTAATAATAATTAGATAATTAGTTATAAAAATAATTTTCTTTTTCTATAAAATTTCTTTTATCATTAGGATTGTAAAATGTATTTTTCATATTTTTAGGATTTATCTTGTGTAAGTTTCACTTTTATTTTGTACGTTACGTAATTTTTAATTTAAACGTACGTTTTAGGTTTTAAACGTTCATCACTTTAATTATAGTGATAGCGTTTATTTAATACATTTTAATCTTTTAATTTCCTTTAATTTTCATTTTAGCCCTTGTAGTTTATGTCCTTTTCCGTAGTTAATATAATAATCTCAATATCCTTTTCCGCTCAAATCTCGCGATCACTAAACGCTTGATAATCCATTGCACAAATCATTTGGGACATAACGACCGGGAAACACTATACTCCTCGGATCTTCATTGCATCCGTGCTTAAGTCGTTTTAAGTTTCTTGCTTCATGTGAGAAAACTTGACGGTTTTTGCAGATCAATACCGCCATGGAAGAAAAGAAATGCGGCCGAGCTTCAAAAGCTCGGTGAGAATGATATAAAAGCAAAGCTTAATACGAAACGATATCGGATACAAAATATAGTGAGCGAAAGATAGCAAAATCATAATCATTTTCGTAGTATAAATCGAATTATCGAATAAGTTTTATAGTTAACTACCACGAGCCCGTAAACAAATATCGATCATAATCATATTCACATAAGGCAACATTTGTGGGGAGACCTACCGAGTTATGAAGGACGTGCATGCACGCAGATCAATCATCGACAACGAGATAACATATAACAGATAATGATAATGATCTAGGATGCATCCATACGCCCACGCATGATATTGGTCATATAATATAACTTGAGCTCATAATGATAATGAGATAAGGACGTGGCGAACATCACTCTATCGCCCTAGAGTCATGTCGAGGTGCATCATCGACACGGACATGGAACCCCATGACTAGTGAAATATTTGGCTCGGGTGTCAAACTATCTTAGGTCAAATCGAATGTCATAACCGATACGCATCATACTTTATCGTAAGATTAATCATATTTTCAAAATCGAGTTTTCATATCATATAGTTCAAAATCGATGTTTTATAATTCAAAAATCGAGTTCAAATAAGCAACAACTCAAACAAATGTAATGGGGTTCATAGCAAAGGCTTAGGAAACCCTAATATAAAAGCTAACGAAAAGAAAACGTTATAAGGAACCTTATCAAAAGGTCGAATATTTGTACCTTATTCCAAAGCAAATGACCAAAAGCGTAAATACGAAAAGCAAATGATTACTCCTTCTTCACGTAACCTATACACATTAACGGTCGACATGTTATTTATGATTCCATAATTGTTTAAATGATCTTTTAATATTTGGTGTTCATACTTAGTGTATTCAAGTGATCTTATTACTTTAGATATTTATGATTAAATGAGACTTAAGTGTTTTATAACCAATATTATAGATTAGGGTTCATTATGTCATTTATTAAAGTGTAGGGTTAAATGTGAAAATAGTTTAAAAGTCATAACTCACACATGAAATAACGAATTAATACCCTTAGCTTCAAACCCTAATCAACTCTCATTTATGTTCTAGGGTTTTCTCAATCTTTTAATATCACATTAATGCGCAATTACTTTACATGTTACGCCTTTTAATAACTCATTACTTTGACCTAGTACGTAATGAAAACAACCTTTCTTTTTATGCTTCACCATGCACGCACTCACACATGCAAATACTTACTCATACTCAAATCGACTCACACAACTCATTAACTCTTGTTCATTTACTCAACACCTTCATGACTTAACCATCGTTACTCATATACATGTTATCGTCAACTTTATATCCATGCACGCTTATGATTTCATGTGACAACCAAAAGTTACTTATTATCCGGATTAGGTCACCATCTTATCACAACAATATGTATCTTATTAACAATATGTATTTAGAGAGAAAGTTTTAGTGAGAGAAAGTGGAAGGAACTAATGAAGGATTAATGAAAATGATAATTGCAATTAGAACTAACAACCTCTCCCTTCTAGGGAGGGGTATTTATAGTGTTTACATAAGTAGGGTGTTTCCCTGGTTCTAGAAGAATTTTCTATCACGACTCATGGGCTTACTACATGAGTGTGAAATCAATTACAAACATTTATAAACCATATTAATTAACGACCTATTACAAATGAAATGACCTACACTTGATAATTAAAACATGTTCCTAACAATCTCCCCTAAGGGTTGGTCATCATTTGTTGTCTTGCTTAGGTCGTTTGACGCCTTGAACTTCTTTGGCGCTCATGGCTTGTGACGCCTTTGATTCTTTGCATCTTTGTTCTTTGTTCTTGTTGTTGTGATCGGCCAGAAATCGCTTTATCAACATCTTTAACTTTGATCTTTATCTCATAACTTTGCAGATTCTTTGACTTTGATGTAGAATCTTTCCAAATTTTCTTTGCTTTTGAGAGAACTTTCAATTAGTGTTGATGTTGGTAGAAGCATGTGAGAAGTCCGCACGATCTTTTCTACCCGTGAGCATCCATAAGAAGAAAACATAAAACATGGGTTAGAAATAATCCGGTAGCACAAGTTTGAACTTGAAAGTGTTAACAAAGATAGTGTGAAAACACATCTCTAATTCTTACAAAGGTCGTTCTCGAACTGAGTCCCACAAGTGAGATAACGCGATGTATCAAATACACCTACAGTTCGGATGAGTCGCCGAGGTACATCAAGCATCACCCCACGATCGTAGAGACCGCTTGAGACACACTAAGCGTAACCCACAAGGAGTTACCAAGTGACTGCCGTCAAGGTCGTTTGATGTTGACCTCGGCAGAATTTCCATTCAATCACCGAGGATCACAATTGTGAATCCCCTCATAAATGTTCGCGATTGCTAAGATCTGCGTGGGACTCTGGAAAAATGTCACTTGTGTCCTTATTGTTTGGACAACAAGTGATGAAATATATAAGTGTTCCTAAGAGATCTTTTGATGAATCTCATGGCTCTAGACTCGATTAGTGCGTTTTGATTTTCCCGAGCGGAGACTAGGAGAGGATCTCTCTTCAATACCAACAATCTCTAGAGAGAGTCGATAGATTACGAGGGTTCCCCGTGAGAATGAAACAAGCTCTTTTGAGAGAACTTGAGTGGCTTAGAAGGTTTAGTGCATTGCGCCATCGGGTCCATGACGACTTGTCTTCAATACCGGTGTCATCTTGTGACAACCAAGAGTATATGAATTGAACCCGTGTACGCCCTAAGTTGAATAATTTGGAGGGCTATTTCTTTTCACCCTTTTCTTTAACTTTTCTTTTAATTCTTCAACTCCTTCTTTCTCCGATTCTCATTTTCTCCTTTTTCAATCATACCTAAGGACTTCTAAATACTAACTATTTGTGGTGTCCTTGGGTAGATCCTCCGACTCTGGCGGATCATAGGACGTTATTACTAAACTTAGTCACCTTTAACTCCATGACTATCCTATGTTGCCACAAAACCTTTTCTTGAAAATCTCTCAAGATGTTTATGATGAAAAACATGTTTTGTTAACACCTTGAGAGTTTTGGTTTTCAGAATACTCCCTCCACATGTGCTTATGAGTTTTGACCGAAATCGCACGGTGAGGGTAGAGCTCGCACTTTTGAATTGATCGACTCTTGATAGACAATTCCTTGCGAGACACGGTTACGTTGTATAGTTAGAGAGTTCCATTATCGCCTTTTAGGTGACAACTAGCTCTAATAACTACCTTGAAGATGTAAACACTCCTTGAAAAGAAGGTTTGACCCACAAAGTTTATGTCAATCAAGAGTGTCTCGAATTGGTACATTCTACTAAGACAAGTCTTGGAAGACTTATCTTTTCGACATCGACATTTCAAAGTTCGTCAATTCATTGGTGATATCTCGAGTTGAGCACGTTATGAGATTCCATAACTTCCTGATCAATCAATTTTAATCACATTTCTCCCCCTCAAAAATAGCATATTAATGTTGTTTTTGAAAAACATGTTGATTAAAATATGCTTTTTGAGGCATTGAAAATTCATTTGGGAAGAAATGGATTTCAAGAACATTTGATTTCGAACAAAGATTTTTGCAAATACTCCCCCTCAACAAGTGATACTAATTTTTGAAGTTTTGAAAACATAAGGGGAAGTACTTGTTCTGTTTGAGCAAAACTTTGAAAAATGAAAGTTTTGATAAGTTTTACTCAACCATAAGAAGCTTTCGCTCCTTTTATAGGAATGTGGCACTGATGCGTACCATAGGGTCCTTTCATTAAGAGTACGGGTTGTACACTGAAATGTGTGCACAAGCCATTTAGGGAAAAGATGTAATAAGTATTAGACAAATTAATCCTCTCCCTAATTGAAGATGTTTCAAGATCAGCTCCCCCTCAAACTAACAACCATTTTCCGCAGATTCGAAACTTTGATGTAGTAGACATTTCTTCTAACTTTGAAGTTTTCAAGATGCAAATGGAATTTGTAGAAGAGCGAAAACCACACAAGAGAATCGACTTGTTGCGAAAGTCCGCTCGAGGAAACATGCCGAAATCAACAATGTCTTTGTACGTATGTAGACACATCACACCAAACAAACCACTTAAAGGCGAAATGAAATGACTTCGATTGTTGCGGTTCATCTAATACTAATCAACTGTATATGCAAATACTCGATAAAATGACCGTGCGTGAGGCATCATAACATCATATTTGGGTAACTTCACACAAGAAAACCCGTGAAAGTGAGACAATAACACCAACTTGAGAAATTTTAACCACAAATCGCCTCATTTCTTCCTCTAATTGAAGAAATTCATGAAGGCATTGGGTTTTCGCAAAGAAGCATGTGGAAAACAAGAAACCAATGATCACCTACACTTTCTCCCCTCGATGTTTTCAATGAATCGAAACATACACCACGTATGTTGATGATGAAATTGGAGACATCGAAACCATGTATGTTCAATTAATCGAATAGGTGTGAGGTACCAAAATATCTCGTGAGAATCAATCACGATAAAACTTCTCAACTTGTTGATTATGTTGATCATCAGTTGTGTCATTGTTGTTGGAAACAATTTGATCTACTGTAATCAGAGATTCGATTGAAGGTGCATCTCCAGCAACGGTTGTTGTTGTAGATTCAGGTGTATCTAGAATTAGAATATGATCAGGTTGTGCAGAGGAAACATTAGATACATCTCAAGCACGACTTTCTATAGAATCTCCAAACAGTGGAGCAAACAAAATTTCCAATTGTTGACGATTGAGTACAATGGCGATGCAATTGATGGATCATTATGTTTGACGGTGAGAAACGGGTCCTAAGTCGTTGTACTTAGAAGCCATTTCGTAAGCTCATCAAAGTTAACATGAACGGTTTCCATCATTTGTCGAGTTCGACGATTCCAAATTTTAAATCCTTTCGAATTTTCACAAGAACCAATGAACACTCCAATGTCGACTTTTTCAAGTTTACCAATATCATCACGATCATTTTTTGGATAGCAAAGTGCACCAAAAACATGAAAATATCTGATATCTGGTTTGCGGTTGTGAACAATCTCATATGGAGTTTTATTATGGCGCGTATGAATGATGGAACGATTTTGAGTAAAACATGCAGTTGAAACAGCTTCAGCCCATAAGAAATCCGGTAAGTGTGAAAAAATCAACATTGTTCGAGCAGCCTCCACTAATGTCCGGTTTCGTCTTTCAACAACACCATTTTGTTCAGGAGTACGAGCAATCGAGGTCTGATGTGTGATTCCAACTTTCTCAAAATATGCACGAAGTGTTTGATTTTGAATTCGGCCCATTGTCGCTCGTATAACGCGGATGTTGTTTTTGAGTTGAACTCGAATCTTTGTGAGAAAGGTGATAATCATTGTTGGAGCTTGATCTTTAGTTCGGAGAAAATAGACCCAAGTCCATCGTGAATAATCATCAACAATAACCGAATGTAACGTTTTCCGCTCATACTTTGTACACGCATGGGGCCACATAAATCCATATGAAGCAAATTAAGAACATGGTGAGAACTTGGTTCGGTTTGAAGGAAAGTTAGATCTCTTGCTCTTACCTTGTTCACAAGTCGAACATAAATGATCTTTGGTGTATCGGAACCTTGGAAGACCATCAACTAACTTATGACGAGCGAGTTCACCATGGTTTTGAAGTTTAAATGAGAGAGCCTTTTATGCCATAACCATGATTTTGTTGAAGTTGCTTTGGAGAGAAGACAAATCGGTGAAGATGCAATCATATCGGACATAGGAATCAGATAAAGATTTGTGCTCCGATTGCCGGTGAGTAAATCATGTCCTTCCAAATCACGACGTAACATGTGTTGGAGCTAAACGCAACTTCCAAATCAAGATCACGTAATTGTCCAAGCGAGAAAAGATTGTGTCCAAGACCTTCAACATAATAAACCCGATCGATCTCTATGTTTCCATTAACATAATCTCCATATCCCATTATTGCAAAGAAATGATCATTCCCGAATCGACAAGACTGATGAACTTTGAAACAAAATTTACTAAGAGCTTTAGATTGCTCGTCATATGCCGGGTACATCCGCTATCAACAATCCACGTAACGAGTTGAATCACCGCAACACAAGAAGACAAAGAGGGTGGTATGATAGAAGCGGTGGAACCCAAAGAATTAGTGGGTTCCATTATGTTAGTGTTACACACATTTGCACATTTAGGAATCCATTTAAAACTTGAGGTACGCTGCAACCATTGTTGCCATAACCAATTATTTTTCGCTTTGGTCTTAGTGAAGTCACTAGGTGAGAACACTTTCTTAGGGGATGTTTTTGCAAGAATGGGTGTGTCTCTGATTTCTCAAAATCTACACTGCACCTTCCCTAAATTCGATTTTGCAACTATAGTGGACCTAGAGGAAGGGCCAATAATGATTTCTTAGAACGAGCTAATGAGAATTTGCAACACATTTTACATGATTACCGACATCATACTTTTACGACAAAAAACAGGAAGCATTAATGTTTGAAACGTTTACAGACTTATCATTCGTTTAATCGACATTAGAATTACAATTTGCCAAATTTGAATCTAAAGCGGATGCAACATGATTTTATTCGATTTCTAAGATGAACTTCTACTTCGATGTCGGACGAGTGCTCTTTCTATGTTGCGAGATCCTAGTATTTTCTTGTTGTCTCTTACTCTCGGATCTTCTAACATTAGTAGACTAACTATTCTCGTAGAAGTGGAAGAAAGCAAATTAGTTCCCGAGTTTTATCAACTATATACATGCCAGAGCAATCACTTTTGTTTTACTAGACTTGCTAGTTTCATGTTTAGCTAGCTTTTCTTTAAGCTCAATGATGATGTGTTTTTGATCCTGAATTATGGAATTTAATCTTCCTTGGTCACCCAACATTTGTCGAGTATATTCAACATGGTGATCAAGTTCTTTTGACGCTCGTAATCTAACAGCTTTGAGAGAATCAAAATCGTTTTATATTCTGCTTGACTTGTGCAATCTCTTGTTCATATTTGAAAATTTGACACTTTAACGATGCATTTTCATCATCAAGACATTCGACTTTTGAAATTCGCGACCGATCCAAAGACACCTTTTCCATGTGATTTTGTAAAGCAATTTCGATTCAATTGTCTTAGATCGACACCATTGAAGTCTTCGTTTAAGTTCGTAAATCTCCATTGAAAGTTTAGATTGGACATCATCATTTTGTGAAAACATTTTTCATTTTCCTCTTTAATTTCTCAATTTCATGTCTTAACATCCGATTGTCCATTTCAACGTTTGAACCATATTGAGATTCTCAAGAGCTTAACACAATATCATTCATGTACAAATTCACAATATATAACCACGTAGCAATATTAGCGAGAGAGCATCTTCTAACAATTGATCAAAGGCATTTTGAAGATCTTGGTTTTGCATTGTTCTTGTGAAACAGAGTTTTCAAGTGTGTTAAAAGCTTCAATCATTGAAGTCACCTCTTGTTGAAGTTCCTTTCCTAGTGTGTTGCACACGACGCAAATGTGCGACATGAGGTGAGATTTGGGTTTGAAACATTTGTCGTTGCTCTCTTGCATAAGCATTGAAAATTAGATGCTTTTAACTCGTAATTTTTCTCAATTGCCGCTTCTAAAACGAAATATCTTCCATAAATGTTTGAAAGTACCGTAATACTAAACAAGATTTAGGAGTTTTGGCAATGAGTTGCTTTTGCAAGAGGACGGTAAAGGACCATTTATTTGTGCAACATTGTGAACGGGCCTTCAACACAAGATGCCTCGCTTAATTCGTAAAGATTATACGATGGTGTTGAAATGACATTTAGTTTGTAAGACGATTTTCTCTTGTGTAATCATATGGTAAAATTCCATTTTGTCGCATGTTTAGCGACTTGATCATCTTGTGCCCATTGTTCCTCACAATCAAATACAACAAGTTGCATGCTTGGATCTAAAAGACATTGAGCACTATACAATTTGGGCATGTCCTTGAGAGTGTGAAGAAAACGTGGGTGATTATACCCAAGAGCAAAACGTTTTGAGTCATCGGGACTCTAAGTAA
The DNA here is from genome assembly GCA_022545495.1 of Chrysanthemum lavandulifolium. NCBI lineage: Eukaryota > Viridiplantae > Streptophyta > Magnoliopsida > Asterales > Asteraceae > Chrysanthemum > Chrysanthemum lavandulifolium. Next base: position 171,290,146 of record CM040246.1, read on the forward strand.
AGTTGACATTTCAACTGCTTTACCGAGTGACCAATCTTATATACAACAAGACCAAAATCTTTTAACCGCCTTTCCAATCAAGAATTTCCTCGATTTGATCATCAATGCGTTTTTAGATTTCTTCTTGAATTCGTAAAAATTTGACCGACTTTTTGAAAAATCTTGTTTAGTATTTGAAAGTTCCGTTTGAAGATTTTCAATGTTTTTCCAAGTTCATACTTTTCTTGTTCAATTTTAGAAATCTTTTCGTTATTTGACTCAACAATTTCATGCATTTGATGTTGAAGATTTTGTTCGTTAACGTAAGATTTTGAAAGGCCACTTCAAAACTTGTTTCTAATGGTTTTGTTTCAAAATCATTTATTCGCTTTCGACAACTCTCAAGTTCAAGAATCAAGGAAGTAATCTCAGCCCTAAGGTTTTGGTTTATCTCATTACATTTTTCGCTTTTGGCTTGCAATGGCGTAAGTAATGAATTCGGATATTCGAACTGGACCATGAATTGTTTCACTGTTCAATATGCTCATTATTTTCATCATCACTTAGGTCATCAAATGTAACCACGGGTTAATTTGATCAACTTCATTATGATTAAATAATGATTCATGTTGAATGATTGTCGCTCATCGATGCGTATGCGCACACAATTGCATTTATGAGGCATATATCGTTGTCGTACCGAGATAGACCGTCGTGTCATAGACCGTCCATTCATTGTTTGATCGATATGATGTTCTTGCATATTTGCCATCAAAACAACTCGCAGATTTGCTTCCAAATCTTCATATTCATCATCCGAAAGAGTATCTCGCCATAAAACCTTGTTGAGTTTCACCGAGTTCCCTCCCGCTTCATCCTTATATGCCATCGCATGACTTGCTTATAGTAATCTCCTCCTCCGGTTCGTGGTTCAGACAAGCATTAGCAAGATGTCCTTGCTTTTGCAATTATAGCAACGAATAGTAGATCCCGCCGGTGAATTCCTGCTTCCACAACTTGAATATTTCTCTTGAAATTAGTATTACCCGATCCCCCGCCGATGTTTGACCATTCCTGCATTACGAATACCCACTTGTAATCATACGACGACCACTAGTTCATTTCGAACCTCAACTTTGCCACCTTGGATAACTGCGTGACTTTTGGGATTTGATGATGAACGAAGACGATTGTTTGACCGAGTAGAGAACTTGGAGAAGGCTTTAGCAATAAAGGCCATTCCATGATTTAATGCTTCAAAGGCATCGACTTGATCATCATTGATTTGAGCGAGTATGCGGTGTTAGTATCTCCTTCGGTGTGAGTTGATGAGAAGGTGTAGATGGAGCATAACTAAAGTGACGTTGTTGTTGATCAAAAGCATGATTTGACTTTGGGTAAGGAGTTGGATAACCATGTGCCATGAGAGCAATCGATCAAGAATTGGTGGTTGAGGAAACCATGTGTGCCACGGGCTTCTTTATCTTTGAGGACTTCATATTGATGATGTTTCGATAATCATACAATAACCCATGCTTGACATCATGAAGATCCTTGACTTGTCGAACAAAAGTAACATACTTGTGCCAATCCGGTCCTAAGGAGTTCGTAAACTTGGTGTTAATAGCAATGGTTGGAAGATCAATCTTATGTCGATGCAAATCATTGACCACATTTGTGAAACGATGATAATATGATTCAAGTGATTCCCTGTGCTCAATGGTAAACACATCAAAGTTGTGATATAGCTTAGACTCCATGTCGATCTTATTCGATCAAATGCCTTCCATTAAGAGATGAATTTGTTCCCACATAGCTTTTGCGGTTGTCTCGTGCATCAATACTTTTGTAGATCGGATTAGGAATTCCAAGAAGTATTTGTTGCATAGCAAGCTCATCGACTTCAAGATGAAGTAGTTGTTCGGTGTTAATCGACTAAGTGGAACAATTGTGATAGTATCGGTCTCGTGGAACAAATTGTAGGATCTCCGGAACAGTTTCAGCTTGGCATTTGAAACGGTCCTTCTAATATCACCTTCTTTAGATACTTGCCATGAGGTTTCTTAAGTTCCATGTACCTTAGAAATCGACTTGACCATTGCACATAATTGCCTGGTGTAAGCATTGGAGGACGAGTATCCGACCCAGCTTCATGAATCGATTGTTGACTTGTAACAGCTTCACACATTTGAGAAAACCAAGTTTGTTGTTGAGGGATTTGTGGAACCATTGACATTCGTTGTTGACCTTGTTGAGGAGGTTGTTGTGGAGGAGCTTGTTGAGGATAATAGGGGTAAGGGTAATTCGGATATGGTGATTGAGACATTATTGTTGTTGATTTATTTAGTGAATTTTAATTTTCCCTCCAAAAATAATTCTGAAAAATTTTCTCCCCCAAAATTTGAAATTCACTATAAAATGCAGTTTTAAGGTTGTAAGAAAAAATTGAGTTTTAAGGTTGTAAGAAATTCACTATAAAAATTTTGACGCCAAATTTGACCCGAAAAATTCGAATTTAGGCCCAAAAATTTGAATTTTTGACCAAAATTTTCACAGTTAAACCAAAATTTGAATTTCGTAAAAATTGAACGCTTAGTCTCCCTAGAAATTAAATTTTTTTTTTTTTTTTTTTTTTTTTTTTTTTGATGATGTGTTATGGATCGTAAACCAAACTTGCAGATGAGTAGAAGTAAACCAAACTTGCAGAAATCCAAACTTGCAGAAAGATTGACAGAAACTCGCCAAAATTTCAAACTCGCAGAAATGTTGACAGAAACTCGCCAAACACTGCAAACTCGCAGAACTTCAGTCAGAAACTCGCTAAATTTCAGAACTCGACAAATTTTGGAACTCGCCAAATTCAGAACTCGCCAGATTCAGAACTCGCCAGATTCAGAACTCGCCAAATTCAGAAACTCGCCAAATTCAGAAATTCAGAAACTCGTCAGATTCAGAAACTCGCCAGATTCAAAACTCGCCAAATTCAGAAACTCGCCAAATCAGAAACTCGCCAAATCAGAAACTCGCCAAGTCACAAACTCGCCAAGTCACAAACTCGCCAAACTTGCAAACTCGCCAAACTTGCAAACTCGCCAAACTTGCAAACTCGCCAAACTTGCAAACTTGCAAACTTGCCAAACTTGCAAACCGCCAAAATTCAAAGGAAACTCGCCAAGATTCAAGTGAAACTCGCCAAGATTCAAGTGAAACTCGCCAAGATTCAAGTGAAACTCGCCAAGATTCAAGTGAAACTCACAAGATTCAAGGCTAACTCGCTAAACTTGCGTAAACACGTATTTGGTCCATTAATTCCATAAATTTCGGTCTAAAACACGTTTTTCAAGACGAATTTCTATAAAATCTAATCAATATTAACCTAAACTATCCCTTGGCTCGATACCACTTGTTAGGTTACCATCTTATCATAACAATATGTATTTCTAGAGAGAAAGTTTTAGTGAGAGAAAGTGGAAGGAACTAATGAAGGATTAATGAAAATGATAATTGTAATTAGAACTAACAACCTCTCCTTCTAGGGAGGGGTATTTATAGTGTTTACATAAGTAGGGTGTTTCCCTTGGTTCTAGAAGAACCTTCTATCACGACTCATGGGCTTACTACATGAGTCGTGAAATCAATTACAAACATTTATAAACCATATTTATTAACGACCTATTACAAATGAAATGACCTACACTTGATAATTAAAACATGTTCCTAACACACGCGCATGTACACGGTTCACAATTCACTTAGGTTCGGTTCACACATCACTTAGGGTTTAGGTTTTACATGATCTTTACTTATCAAACACACGTTCAAAACCCTCACATGGTTCGGCTTATATGTTTTACGCAAACCCTACTCTTCTACGTATCTTACTTATTCACGTTTGCATGTTTTACCTTGTCCGATTCATGATCTATGTGGTTCGGTTTATAGTGGCTCGACATAGTTAAGATCCGATTCATACAATACATATTACATTACATGTTCTCAATTTTAATAAGGTCCGATTCATATTTATTTGTTTCGGTTACATATGGTTCGGCCAAAAACACAAATTTCGACTAAAAACAAAACATGATACAATAACTAATAACGTAAGTGTATCAAGATAAGACGAGAAGAACATGTTATACCTTATCTTGCTCACGTTGGGACTAAACTCGCGACACCAAGGGTGTTAGGGCTTCGGCCGAATGAAAAAGAAAAAGGAAGAGGCAAAACTAGGGTTTCCAAATTGTGTTAATGTGTTGTATTTATAGTTAGCATAAATTGGTTCTAGGGCTTTTGAGGTGTGTGGGGTTCGGCTTGATCCAACCGAACAAAACAAACACTCGCCCATATGGGCTCTCGGCTTGAGTCCAAGCTAAAAAACCACACGGGCCAACTTGGTTCACCATTAAACGAAAACAAGGCCCAAACGAATGGCCCAACTAACTACGCGAGACGCTTAACATTAAATCATACAATGTCGATCACATATACATATTCGTTAAGTTTTAATTATTCGTAGTTAGGTTTTAATTTCGTTGAATGAATATAAATGTATTTTACGATTTAATAAATTTCGATTTCAAGGGTATTTTAGTCTTTATTCATGTTTTAGATTTTCGTGTTTTACATCCGCACTCAATCGAGGATATGGAATCCAAAATTTACTTGGCTTATGAACACTTCTTGATTGAACCCGAGAGACACTAGAGTCTTATCATCATCGATTCTCGACATCATCAATGATTTGGATAAACACAACATCATCATGCCAAGAATTGCGCTAATACTAAGTTCTCGAGTAGTCTTGGTCCCGATTGGGAGAAATATGTTATTTTCTCCGCTGCGAAGAACATGCATCATTCTACATATGGATTGTTGTACGATTATTTGAAGCCTCATGAAAAGGAAGTTGATAGGAAAGGATTCTCCGTACTCAAATTGCTTCACCTTCACATCCGGAAAATCAACAACTTGCCTTGTATGCTCAAAACAGCTTATCCTCCTCAACCAAAGAACTCAACCAATCGCCACAATCACACCTAATGATCAATCACAACAATCTCAACATAATCAATTGGTTCCATAAACAACAATAATGCTCAAGCATTTGTCGCTGAAGCTAATGAGGAATCCAATCCGCTCAAGCATTGCAACAAGGATTTGTTATGATTGCTAATGCTTTTAGCCGTTATACCAACAAATCCAACAATCGTATTCGCTCCTCATCTAACACACGGAATCAAGTCGTTGTAAACAATGGACGAGTTGAAGTTCTAATCGTGGTTATGGTCGCCGATGGGCGGTGGTCAAGGGTTTAATGCTATGGGTAGGAATAACAACAGAGCTCAAGTGGTGGAACAGGAAATGCTCGTAATGGGTTGAATGGTCTTCGATGCTACAACCGCAATGAGAAGAGACACTGCTAATGCATGCCCAAAGCCGAGGACTAAGGCGCGTGCTTATTTCAAAAAGGCTCTTCTTTGGTTCTTAAGGATGAAGTGGTGGAACTCTCACGACAAAGAATGAGTTTTATGGCGTATGCGCACTGATGATGATATGGAGGACTTGCAGCCAATGCAATTTGTTATGTTGATGGCTAATATGCATGAGTTACACATGAGTGACACAGTGCCCAAGTATGACATCGATGGCTTATCTCGTGCCCGAACAAACCATATTTATCTCGATCTAATATCTTCGCCAACATCTCGAATCCGCAGGCTCGAATGTTCAAAATGAGTCATCTACATCTCATTCTCGACGATTTTCAATTAGACCCGTAGTTACATTTGACGATCAAGATGACCTTATGGTTTCCTTTAATAATCAAATTGACTCGTGGTTATACTTGAGGATCTAAATAATGATCATGTTGTGACTCCCGCTGAATGTTTCGAACTTTGCCTCATCCGATCTTGCTCTTTACTTAAAGACTAGCAATCCCAAATTGAAGAATGTTGTGCATTAAATCGGGACTTAAAAGTAAAATGCATCGTTAACCAAGCATTTTGAATGTTTAAAATGCAACTCAACTTTTCAAAACTCAAGAAAACCGTGAAAAGGTTTTGAAGCCGCTTTGCTAAATCTCATCAAAACGAAAAATATTTAGAGAGACAGATCGTGATCTAGCCGTCAAGAATGCTTTGTTGTCGAAATAGAACAACTGAAACATGAACATAAAAAGCAAATTAACGCCTCACCTTGGAAAATCAAAAGCTAAGGTCGAAGCCGTTAACTTGCCAAAAACAGATTCTCAGATACAAAAGCATTCCACAAAACGAATAGATCATCATCTTGAAGAAATTATCGGCTTGCAACGCAAACTTAAAGAGTTTAAAACTGTTGTTTACAAATATGGTGAGTCAAGAATCGCTATTGAAAAGTTTACTTTAAAACCCAATCCAAATGGATATGGACCGAATCTTGCCGATTACAAACCTAAGCTTTCAACCAAAACATTCAAACCAAATCCTCGAAGTTTCAAAGGCGTAATATAAAATTGATAATTTCATTATGAGTGTTGTTGAATATCATCGTCAAGAGGAATTAGATGCGTAAGACGAGAGTCGATCAAAATTAGAAACCGTTGTTTACAACAAACCTTTAATTACTCAAACCGTCACTTTCACACACCAACGGATTCTTCTAACACACCAAGGGTTATCATAAAACGTCGAGTCTTCTAATGTTAATCCCCAACCGCATTATGCACAAATTTATGGTCCTTTACCTTCCATCGCTGAAGTAAACTCAAAACCTAAAATCGCAAAATTCTTAGATATTTTGACATTTTCATGGTCGACCTCAAACTTTACAACATGAGATAGAATATCATTCTCAAATCAAAGTTCAACATTTTCAATTGCCTCCGCACGAGAACAAAGAGACATCTTTCGTAAAAATCTTTACCAAATGTTAAAATTTTGAAAAATTGTGCATTGTCTTGGGAACGGGACTTTCATAAGAAACTTGGAGTGATGAAGGTCATTTTCGAGAAAACAGAAACATCTATTTCTAATACTAAACGTAAAAAGAAAATATTAAGAAAATTAAGGTTGAGGTTGATTAGACTTAGGTAGATGAGTAGAAGTAAACCAAACTTGCAGAAATCCAAACTTGCAGAAAGATTGACAGAAACTCGCCAAAATTTCAAACTCGCAGAAATGTTGACAGAAACTCGCCAAACACTGCAAACTCGCAGAACTTCAGTCAGAAACTCGCTAAATTTCGAACTCGACAAATTTTGGAACTCGCCAAATTGAACTCGCCAGATTCGAACTCGCTTGATTCGAACTCGCCAAATTCAAACTCGCCAAATTCGTAAATTGTAAACTCGTCTGATTCAGAAACTCGCCAGATTCAAAACTCGCCAAATTCAGAAACTCGCCAAATCAGAAACTCGCCAAATCAGAAACTCGCCAAGTCACAAACTCGCCAAGTCACAAACTCGCCAAACTTGCAAACTCGCCAAACTTGCAAACTCGCCAAACTTGCAAACTCGCCAAACTTGCAAACTTGCAAACTTGCCAAACTTGCAAACTCGCCAAAATTCAAAGGAAACTCGCCAGTATTCAAGTGAAACTCGCCAGTATTCAAGTGAAACTCGCCAGTATTCAAGTGAAACTCGCCAGTATTCAAGTGAAACTCGCCAGTATTCAAGGCTAACTCGCTAAACTTGCGTAAACACGTATTTCAAATCCATTAATTCCATAAATTTCATCTAAAACACGTTTTTCAAGACAATTTCTATAAAATCTAATCAATATTAACCTAAACTATCCCTTGGCTCGATACCACTTGTTAGGTTACCATCTTATCATAACAATATGTATTTCTAGAGAGAAAGTTTTAGTGAGAGAAAGTGGAAGGAACTAATGAAGGATTAATGAAAATGATAATTGTAATTAGAACTAACAACCTCTCCCTTCTGGAGGGGTATTTATAGTGTTTACATAAGTAGGGTGTTTCCCTTGGTTCTAGAAGAACCTTCTCATCACGACTCATGGGCTTACTACATGAGTCGTGAAATCAATTACAAACATTTATAAACCATATTTATTAACGACCTATTACAAATGAAATGACCTACACTTGATAATTAAAACATGTTCCTAACACACGCGCATGTACACGGTTCACAATTCACTTAGGTTCGGTTCACACATCACTTAAGGTTTAGGTTTTACATGATCTTTACTTATCAAACACACGTTCAAAACCCTCACATGGTTCGGCTTATATGTTTTACGCAAACCCTACTCTTCTACGTATCTTACTTATTCACGTTTGCATGTTTTACCTTGTCCGATTCATGATCTATGTGGTTCGGTTTATAGTGGCTCGACATAGTTAAGATCCGATTCATACAATACATATTACATTACATGTTCTCAATTTTAATAAGGTCCGATTCATATTTATTTGTTTCGGTTACATATGGTTCGGCCAAAAACACAAATTTCGACTAAAAACAAAACATGATACAATAACTAATAACGTAAGTGTATCAAGATAAGACGAGAAGAACATGTTATACCTTATCTTGCTCACGTTGGGACTAAACTCGCGACACCAAGGGTGTTAGGGCTTCACCGAATGAAAAGAAAAGGAAGAGGCAAAACTAGGGTTTCCAAATTGTGTTAATGTGTTGTATTTATAGTTAGCATAAATTGGTTCTAGGGCTTTTGAGGTGTGTGGGGTTCGGCTTGATCCAACCGAACAAAACAAACACTCGCCCATATGGGCTCTCGGCTTGAGTCCAAGCTAAAAAACCACACGGGCCAACTTGGTTCACCATTAAACGAAAACAAGGCCCAAACGAATGGCCCAACTAACTACGCGAGACGTTTAACATTCGTCGTACTGTACAATGTCGATCACATATACATATTCGTTAAGTTTTAATTATTCGTAAGTTAGGTTTTAATTTCGTTGAATGAATATAAATGTATTTTACGTATTTAATAAATTTCGATTTCAAGGGTATTTTAGTCTTTATTCATGTTTTAGATTTTCAGGTTTTACATCTGCACTCAATCAGGAGGATATGGAATCCAAAATTTACTTGGCTTATGAACACTTCTTGATTGAACCTGGAGAGACACTAGAGTCTTATCATCATCGATTCTCAGACATCATCAATGATTTGGATAAACACAACATCATCATGCCAAGAATTGCGCTTAATACTAAGTTCCCGAGTAGTCTTGGTCCCGATTGGGAGAAATATGTTATTTTTCTCCGCTGCTTAAGAACATGCATCATTCTACATATGGATTGTTGTACGATTATTTGAAGCCTCATGAAAAGGAAGTTGATAGGAAAGGATTCTCCGTGCTCAAATTGCTTCACCTTCACATCCGAAAATCAACAACTTGCCTTGTATGCTCAAAACAGTTATCCTCCTCAACCAAAGAACTCAACCAATCGCCACAATCACACCTAATGATCAATCACAACAATCTTAACATAATCAATTGGTTCCATAAAACAACAATAATGCTCAAGCATTTGTCGTTGAAGCTAATGAGGAATCCATCCGCTCAAGCATTGCAACAAGGATTTGTTATGATTGCTAATGCTTTTAGCCGTTATACCAACAAATCCAACAATCGATTCGCTCCTCATCTAACACACGGAATCAAGTCGTTGTAAACAATGGACGAGTTGAAGTTCAAAATCGTGGTTATGGTCGCCGATGGGCGGTGGTCAAGGGTTTAATGCTATGGGTAGGAATAACAATGAGCTCAAGTGGTGGAACAGGAAATGCGAGAATGGGTTGAATGGTCTTCGATGCTACAACCGCAATGAGAAGAGACACTGGCTAATGCATGCCCAAAGCCGAGGACTAAGGCGTGCTTATTTCAAAAGGCTCTTCTTTGGTTCTTAAGGATGAAGTCGGTGGAACTCTCACGCATAAAGAATGAGTTTTATGGCGTATGCACTCGTGATGATGATATGGAGGACTTGCAGCCAATGCAACATGTTATGTTGATGGCTAATATGCATGAGTTACACATGAGTGACACAGCCCAGCAGTATGACACCGATGGCTTATCTCGTGCACCAACAAACCATATTTATCTCTCGATCTAATATCTTCGCCAACATTCGAATCCGCAAGGCTCGGAATGTTCAAAATGAGTCATCTACATCTCATTCCGACGATTAATTAGACCCGTAGTTACATTTGACGATCAAGATGACCTTATGGTTTCCTTTAATAATCAAATTGACTCGTGGTTATACTTGAGGATCTAAATAATGATCATGTTGTGACTCCTGCTGAACAAGCCGAACTTTTGCCTCATCCGATCTTGCTCTTTACTTAAAGACTAGCAATCCCAAATTGAAGAATGTTGTGCATTAAATCAGACTTAAAAGTAAAATGCATCGTTAACCAAGCATTTTGAATGTTTAAAATGCAACTCAACTTTTCAAAACTCAAGAAAACCGTGAAAAGGTTTTGAAGCCGCTTTACTAAATCTCATCAAAACGAAAAATATTTAGAGAGATGATGCGTGATCTAGCCGTCAAGAATGCTTTGTTGTCGAAATAGAACAATCAAACATGAACATAAAAAGCAAATTAACGCCTCACCTTGGAAAATCAAAAGCTAAGGTCGAAGTGTTAACTTGCCAAAAAACTTCTCGATACAAAAGCATTCCACAAAACGAATAGATCATCATCTTGAAGAAATTATCGCTTGCAACGCAAACTTAAAGAGTTTAAAACTGTTGTTTACAAATATGGTGAGTCAAGAATCGCTATTGAAAAGTTTACTTTAAAACCCAATCCAAATGGATATGGACCGAATCTTGCCGACACAAACCTAAGCTTTCAACCAAAACATTCAAACCAAATCGAAGTTTCCAAAGCGTAATATAAAATTGATAATTCATTATGAGTGTTGTTGAATATCATCGTCAAGAGGAATTAGATGCGTAAGACGAGAGTCGATCAAAATTAGAAACCGTTGTTTACAACAAACCTTTAATTACTCAAACCGTCACTTTCACACACCAACGGATTCTTCTAACACACCAAGGGTTATCATAAAACGCCTCGAGTCTTCTAATGTTAATCCCCAACCGATTATGCACAAATTTATGGTCCTTTACCTTCCATCGCTGAAGTAAACTCAAAACCTAAAATCGCAAAATTCTTAGATATTTTGACATTTTCATGGTCGACCTCAAAACTTTACAACATGAGATAGAATATCATTCGAAATCAAAGTTCAACATTTTCAATTGCCTCCGCACGAGAACAAAGAGACATCTTTCGAAAAATCTTTACCAAATGTTAAAATTTTGAAAAATTGTGCATTGTCTTGGGAACGGACTTTCATAAGAAACTTGGAGTGATGAAGGTCATTTTCGAGAAAACATAAACATCTATTTCTAATACTAAACGTAAAAGAAAATATTAAGAAAAGATGTTGATCGACTCTTGAATGATGTTATATGTGCCGATATCCATAATGTTGTGTTATTGAATTTCGTGCCATATGCATCCGATTATATCTCGCAGACATCGTTGACTCGTGGTAACTGCTGAGAATACCGATAATGTGCTTCGATCGAGTCTTTAAAAGTCGAAAATGAGCGATTGCTTAACGAACTTTCCAATGCAAAACGTCGACTTAATTGGTGTCAAAAGATATTCACAATCAACAACTTGTTTTTCAAAACAAAATCGCTCAATTACGTGCAAAATCTTTCGATCCTAAAATTAAGCAACCGGATGATCAAAACTTGTCTTTGAAAAGTCAAATCTCAAAATATGAACAAGAACTTGTAAAAGTTAAACAGAATATGGTGTCATATTTGATTTACTCAATAAGACTCATCATGAAGCATCAAACGAACTTGATCACTATCTTGCACACACTAGAGAAGTAATGCATTTTGTCGGTAATATTCGCTCGAAAATCAAGATTTGATTCACACTATCTTTAAGTTAAGAGAAATGTTAGGAAATTATGAACTACTTCCGCCACCGTGATTAAGAGAATAGCACCAAGAACACTTAGTAATCATGAACCTAGAATCCCTACCGCCAAAACACAAGTTGCTAACGTGCTTCCTTCTCATCGAAACAGAATAGTTGCGTCTTTTCCAAACGTCCGCACTTCACGCCCTAGAGCACTACATCAAGAATAGGAAGTTGCAACCTAAGAAAAGATCAATAAGGAATGCTAAAGTAGAAGAACACCCTAGGACTATGAATAAGACTCCCTGCTTCCACTATAGATATTATGTCCGCAAATATAATAGAAATAGTGATGTAACTAATGCTAAACCTTTAAGTACTTTTGATATTCACCGATGCACCTTGTGTTATTTGTCGTAAAATTCAATTTCGATTGTCATGACAAATGTGTTGCTCAAGCTATAATCTCTCGCTTACGTAATCCTAAGAATCGAATACCTCACGCCCACTAATCATTCTAAGTCTCGTGCTTGGTAGACCGCCTTCTTTAGATTATAAGGCAACCATTGATGTCCCCTCGTAGCTCCAGCCACCTCCTAAGAATGTAGTACCACCTAGTGCATTCACTAAGACTAAAGCAAATACTAGTTGGAGATGGCGTAAATGGATATATAACACACTAGGATTTAAATGGATGCCTAAAGTTATTGATGTGTATGTTCACTATAATCGCTCCGAAACCTCTAACATTTCGGGTTCCACGCCTACTTCTATTCCATCCGTGTCGCTCGTGTGTAATGCAGTGATATGATCATTCTCTCGATTGTTGATATGGATGTTCCCGACACATGACGTGCAACCTTAAACTCGTTATCAAACTTTATTGCAAAGTTCATTGGCACCGCCGATTCGAATGATCACTTCGCAGACTATCATGGGCTACGGAGACTATATCAATGGGAACATCGAAATTAGCGGTGGTTTATTATGTGGAAGGCCTCGGTCACAACTGCTTTCGAGAGGTCGCCTGTGATGGAGATTTGGAGGTTGCTTTCGTGAAAAATCTTGTTTCATTCGTGATCTACAAGGAAACGATCTTATGTCCGCTCGCGTAACTCAAGTCTTTACACTATCTCTATGCAAGACATGGTCGCGCCATCTCCCATCCGCTACTTTCAAAGGCAACATCAACAAAACTCGCTATGGCACCGCTGCCTCTCACATTTAAACTTTCAAACTATAACCAATCTTGCTCGACACAAACTAGTTGAAGGTCTCCCACGATTCCGGTATTCTAAAGATCACCTTTGCTCAAGATGTGAACAAGGAAAAGCACTCGTGCTCATTTTCCTTCAAAGGTGGAACACAACTCTCAAAGATGTGCTTCATCTTCTTCACATGGATTTATGCGCCCGCGCTGCTGCAAACGATTAATGGCAAACGCTACATCTTGGTAATAGTTGATGACTACTCACCGGACTTGGGTCTACTTTCTTCAAGCAAAGACCAAGCTCCAAAGATGATCATCACCTTTCTCACAAAAATACGTGTTCAGCCCGCAACACCGCCGACTAATCCGAACAGACAAAGGAACCGAATTTGTTAACCAAACCCTTCGTGAATTTTATGAGAAATTGGGAATTCAAGATCAAACATCTATTGCACGACACCGTAACAAAACGGAGTTGTTGAAAGACTAAACCGAACGTTAATGGAAGTCGCAAGAACAATGTTAATCAATGCTAAACTTCAGACTTGTGGGCGTGTCGATTCATCGCATGCTATACTCAAACCATTCTATGATTACAAACGCCACAACAAAACACCTTCGAGCTTGTCCACAACCATAAACCGAATCTCAAACACTTTCATGTATTTGGATCCCTTTGCTATCCGAATAATGATCATGATAATTTTGGAAAGCTCAAAGCCAAAGTCGACATTGGAGTCTTTATCGATATTGTGAGAATTCTAAAGGTTACCGGATCCGAATCGTCAGACAAAGTAGGTTATGGAAATGATTCATGCTCATTTTGATGAACTTACGGAGATGGCTTCGAGTATAATGACTTGGAACCCGTCACAACCGCTTAAACTTCCCCAACCCCATCATCACCGAACAAAGCCCCCACCACTCGTCAACAAATGGAAAGGTTATTTGCTCCTTTTCGGTGGACGATATTGATGAACGTGTTCGTGTATCCGTTGTTTCACCGTCAACCCGATACTACTCTTATACCGATACACTGCTACAACAACCATCGTTGAAGAAGCACCACCGCTGACTCCACCACAACAGCTTGAACAAACCGCTCCAACAATGATGAACCATTAATGATATTCTTAATGAAGAACCCCACATGCGGATTTTGATCCAAATGTTCTTTAACCCGCTTGCTAATGACACCGCCGCACCGATGTCGCAGAATCATCAACAACCCATTTGAATCCTCGAACCGCACAATGTATACCAACATCAACCTCTACACATCGATGGACAAAAGACCATCCTCCGGAAAATATTATTGGCAACCCGAATCAACCGGTCGTTACGAGACAACGCCTTCACACGATGGTGAACATTGCATTTATGCACTCACCGCTCACGATCCGAGCCTAAAAACATTAAAGACGCAATGACAAAAGACAACTGGATTGAATCCATGCAAGAAGAACTCAACCAATTCAAACGCCTTGAAGTATGGGAATCGGTTGAAAGACCAACAGGGTCTACGCTATTGGTCTCAAATGGATTTGGAAAACAAATTGATGTCAAGGAACGAATCCAAACAAGTCACGCCTAGTTGCTAAGGGTTATCGTCGTGAAGAGGAATAGACTTTGAAGAATCTTTTGCTCCGCTGTTCGCCTTGAGGTTGTTCGATATTTCGCGTCATGCTCATATGAATATGACGGTCTTTCGATGGATGTCAAACCGCGTTTTTCAACGGACAACCGAAGAAACGGTTTATGTCACCAACCGAAGGATTTGTTGATCCCGAGTTCCCGAACCATGTCTACAAACCGAACAAAGCTCTTTACGGTCTCAAACAAGCTCCTCTGCATGGTACGATAAGCTATCATCTTTCCTCATTACTAATAATTTCACCAAAGGTTCGGTCGACCCTACTCTTTTTATACAATATCACGGGCACATATCTTAATTGTTCAAATTTACGTGGATGACATCATTTTGGGTCTACACATAAAAGTACTCAATCGCTTTTGCAAAACTAATGAAGAAAAATTTTGAAATGTCCATGATGGGTGAACTTACGCTCTTTCTAGGACCGCAAGTTCATCAATCACCCCATGGTATTTTCTTGAGTCACCCAAATATGCCCTTGAATTGTTAAACAAATTTGAATGAAAACCCGTGACACTTATGCCACACCAATGACTCATACCAAGAAGCTAGAGACTGATTTACATGGGAAATTAGTAGACCCTACTAAATACCAAGTATTATTGGGTCTCTCATGTATCTAACAACCAGCAGACTCGATATTGTCTTTGCCGCTTATCTATGCTCCCGCTATCGTCAAGACCAATCGAAACCCACCTCTCGAGGCTAAAAGAATCCTCCGATACATCAAGGGAACCATTAACTTGGGATCCGTATCCAAGGATTCGGTTTTGAACTAATCGCTTTTCGTGATGCCGATCACGCAGATGTTTAGATTCACGAAAAAGTACTTCAGAGCACTACAATTTCTTGGTGATAAACCGTGTCCCGCAATCAAAGAAGCAGGATTGTACATCGCCATCAACCGGCGTAATATGTAGCCATGTCGGCGTGTTGTGCTCAAGTCATCCGGATGAGAACACAACTCAAAGACTATGATTATGTATTTGATGAATCCCGATGTATCGCGACAATCGGAGTGCCATTGCGATCTCGCAACTCGATTCAAGATTCAAATCAAAGCACATCGATCTTCGCTATCATTTCATCAAGGACCACGTGGAATGTGGTACAGCTTGAATTATACTGCAGGTACAGAATACCAATTGGCACCTACTCACCAAAGCCTTGCCTCCCGCTAGGTTTAATGAGTTGGTCCACCGGATTGGTATGAGGTGTTTGACTCAAGAGGAATTGGATGACCTCCTAAAACAGCCTTTAAAACCCGTCAAACACCAAAATCTCTTTTTAAATATTTTCAAAACAAAATACAAAAATATAAAACATGATAAAACAACAAAAATATTCTTCTATCTATTTTTCTTTCAACATGGCAAGTACATTTCTTCCGTCAACACTTTAATCTTTCAAAATTCAATATTTTTCTGATCAAATATTGAGGGGGAGAAAATAAATTCTTAACTGTTTCAAAATATCCTTGTACTTGCATGTTATCCTATCCCGGTTGATTCTTTAAAATAGTAGTCTCATTTCTGGTTTACTGACACTCATCGGACTAATATTTATAACCTTTCATTATTTCTTAAGTCGAGGGGGAGTGTCGTCAAGTTTCTTTCTTAAAATCTTTTGTTTGGTAACCAAAATGGAAGTTAAATGGCTTTGGATGAAAAAGGAAAAGGTGGAGGGACTGAAACTGCCAAAACCACAAAGTCACTTTTAAATAAAATACCTCCACCTAACTTTAACCTTTCACATTTATTACTTTCATCTAATATCATCTACGATCCAAAATCGTTTAACAAATCCGTGCTTTCATTCATCAATTTGTAAGTGTTTATACGCTCTTTGCATCAATCTAAACATGGGTTTTGAATCGCTTTTCAAACTAACGGTTAGATTTTCGCTAGAAGGATTTTGTGTTCTACGATAAGCGTATGAACACATGATCAAATTTGTGTGTTTATGATTGAAATGATAGTGCCAAAATGTTTTTCTTACATCAATGAATACATTTTCATCTTTTAAACATACCCAGATACACGAATTGAGTGATTTTGAAAATTAGGGTTTATGCGTGGTTTTGGGTGTTTTCAAATGTGAATGTTTTTGGTCAAAAAGATTGTTGTGTGATGTTGATATCATGATGAATTGATGATATCCAGGCCTTAAAACAACCCAGAAACACTAGTTGATTGAAAATTAGAGATTAGGGTTTAATGTTCTTCGCTTTTGGGTATTTTTGATTCATTGGGAGTTTGATGTTAAAAATTGGTTATTACACTCACATGACATCTAAAACCATCGAATAACTTTGGTGTAATTCCTATGGCTAAAGTTCTTACGCCGTAATCTATGAACTATTAGGGTTTTGGTTTACGCGAAGGTTTTCACGATAAATGTTTAATTGAGTGATTGTGATTAAATCTGTTATAGAATGAGTGTTAGTGTCAAAATTGATGTTATGATGATTTTATTTCGTGCTTGCTAAGCGTAAAACCCGAATCAAGGTCATTGAAACTCACGATAAGGATCACCCACGCGAGAAAGTTATGCGAAGAGTAATCTTACGCGCGAATCGCTACGCCGTAAGGTTCTACAAAGGGACCACGCGTATCCTATGAAGGATATGCGAAAAAGGACCTCACGCATAAGGTCTACTTCACGAGTAAGCCTTACGCCGTAAGGTTTTATACGCCACGCGAAGCTCCACGCATAAGGTTCCTTTTCCCACGCTGTAATATTTCTTATGCGTAAGTAAGGATCCCACGATAAGCTTGCGCTCACGCCGATACTTCTCCTATTTATGCATAAGCTACCATTTCTACGCCTAAGCCTTGATCAAACCTTCATTATGAATTGTTACGCTGCAAACTTGTAAATAAATAAATCATAACGTCACGAAACCAAAATGTCACTAATAAGCTTAAACGCTTAATATGTTGTGTTAAATAAGTGATAACATAAACTTTAAAACTTAAAGTTAACTAACTCACTAAACTTATCACGATGTCATTAGACTATTGGACAAACAAGTGACTTTGGACTCAGAATAATCATTGACATTGTACATTCAATAATTAGACAATAAAACCTTCGTTGACTAACATTATGTCTTTCGATATGTTGGTTCTTTGGCTAATGTTATTTCGCATCAAGACATGGCAAACCAAATGAATGTGGATGCACCAGATGTTCTCACAATTGTCGATATCTTCCTAATGGCTATCCGAGGAAGATTGAAAGAACAACCTTCGGGTTGACTTTGAAACTCTCACATGCTCTAAATCTTCCTATTTGATTGCTATGGACATTCTCAAGAATCATCCCTACCGTAACATGCTCTCACATTCTCGCTACAAGATCGGAGATCTACATGCAACAATTTTGGAATTCAATGCAGAGGATCAAAGGTCAAAGTGTAGTGACAAAGGACGCCAATCACAAACAAGTCACCATCACACATGCAGACTTACGGGTTGTTCTTCTCATCCCCGACATCGAGCCAACCGACTTCTATGCCACACCGTCAAGAGACAGCTTTGCAATTCTTGATTGATATTGGCTATGATGAAGCTTCAGAATTATCACTAAGCATTCTCATGTGGAGCTTAAGAACATTCCTCAACCGTGGAGAACTCTCTACATCATCATTACCAAACTGTCTCGGTCGTGATAGCGGCATGAGCATCCCAAGCTCATAGAACCGCAAATTTTTGGTCATTAATCAACATGAAGCACATCGAGCTTGAAGCTCGATATGGGATGACATGATGTCATTTCTCAAAAGCTTGGCTCAAAGATTCCTATGTCGATACACTAAATTATTGATCCAGAGCACTTGGACTTCATCCCGATATTCCCAAGAGGCTCAATGACCCCGACAATCACGACATGTTGATCGAGCCTATTTTATCCGCCGTAATCAAGGAATCACAACAAAGAAACAGGGTGTCAGACACCGATCACCTTCGTCAAACGAAATCAAAAGCTCGAGACATACAAAAGGTATCCGTAGCAGTGAAAGAAGGCAAAGTTGGTCATCTTGATGAGAAACCTTCGGGACACCTACACGGAGAACCGTAAGAGGCAGGTGCAGAGGCCGCAAGCATCGAAAGTCGAGGAAGTTTCCCAAGAGGAATCCTCCTCGTAAAAACTGCTCCTTCTAAGGAAGTTGGTCCTATTCCCATTCCAAAGCTTGAACCACAAAGAAAGCTAGTGGCGAAAGCTCAAGATACACAATCGATCGAAGAGGTCTTCTACTCGAATCAAGAATCAAGCACCTCCTTCAAGAGCAAAACCTCCCACCACCAAAGAAGCTATAAGCAAAGGGAAGACTCAAGATTTGTGCCATATGAAGAGGATAGCTCGTAAGAAGAGCAACGGATACATCCTACGTGAAGAAGTATAAAATCGTTAGACATCTACAAAAAGCTAAAGAATTTGAACAAGATCAAATGCGTGCCCCTGAGGGTCGAGTGGTGGTGTCCACTCTTCACCGCATCCCGATGCGTTAATCGACTCGATAGGAACTGGTGCCACCACTCTTGTGCAACAAAGAAAAGCTGTGGAGGACTCTACCGATTATAACATTGAGGAACCGTAAAAGGAGAAGTCCGAGAAAGATAAAGTCGATGAAGAAGCTAAGTCCGAAATGATGAAGATGTTGATTATGAAAAGTATCTTCTTGACAGTCCCGCACGGGTCACGAAGAAAACTTCGAACCTCCTAAGGACCCGAGCCTCCTCATGTCTCCTCATCATCGATTCATCATCTCATTCTTCACCACCACCATTTAAAAGATCAACCAAATCAACATCCAAATCGGTGAAGAAGCAAACTCGATCTTGGATTTCATACTCATAAAAGAATTGTGAATGTCAAACAAGTCGAAAGAAAGACATGCTCTACAGAAAATGAATTTCTATGCTTATCAAATACAAGACCTTCATGACGAGAATGACGAGATGAAAGTTGAAAGGAGTATGTCCGAAGCTCATGAAAGATGATCTTCAAGGAAAATGGACGAAATGATCAAAGGTTACACTCACAATTACCTCCTTGACATTGTTCCGAAGTTACAAAGGATTTGTTCACCAAACAACTCTATCCGAATCTACTTCACCGCCAAGCGGCACTATGAAATCAACACCGATGCACGTGAACATCAATCTAGTTGATCCCATAATATTCTCGGATGTCGAAGTTATTTGACCGCTAGTAGCTCAAATGTCCAAACGATCGCAACACTTGCCTCTCACGAAGGTAAATTGCTTGAAGCATTGCCGAATATCAACTCAAATCAAGATGCCGGAAGAAGTCGAAGGTCAAACGCCCACGCGACGATGAAGATAAGGATCGATAAGAATGACGAGCATAAACGTCAAGAAGTCTCGTGAATCATCTTCTATGCAACCTCCACCCAAACGGACTCCAACACAACAAAGGTCTCCTCCTCGCTCTTCTACTAAAAACCTCGTGATTCTTCCGAGTTACCACCCGAGACTCAAAACCGGTGATCACTTTGAGTATACGGGTGGTGACGATGAGGAATTCCATGAGCCCCAACAACAACCCCCACCGACAAAGTACGTAAACCGTAATCCTCATCTAGGCCTAAGAAAAAAAGAAGAAGGCGCCCAAGGTCGACATCGTATCATGGCTAGATGAAGATAACATCAAGAATTTGAATGGTTTTCACACTTGTTAACTCCACCCCTATCCGCAGAAGGTCAAGATCCGTAGACGGTAATACATTGGAGCATGTTAAGATACCGCAAGATAAATTCGAGTAAAGAAGATGACGAACTCGAGTTGAGGCGAATCAAGAATGAAGCTTTTCAACTGTTAAAAATAGCTCGAAAGTGCCATCGAGGTCGAATATCACCTTGAAAACATTGCTCGAGCTATGTCTAACAACATGGATTGGCTCAACCCATAAGCAAACATCGACTTCACCAAACGGACAACCTCCATATTACACCGATCGGTCTAAAACTCTACCAACAATTGGCCAACCAGATGAGCCTAGGATTCCATTCCGATATTTCTTCAACAAAGACTTGGAATTTCTTCTTCACGGTGGCGATGGTTCAAGGAAATACGCTACATCATCGACACTTCCATTCCCGGCACCGTGATACTCTAACCGCATAGCCATCGAGGAAAGAGCTAACCACATGTTCTCCAACAATGTGGCGTAGTATGACCGTGATGCACCGTATGGGATTCACCATTGGCCGTAATGTCAAGAATCTACTACGTGTCGCCAGTTCGTAAGTCTCAACATGAAGTGTTCAAGATTAAGAGTATCGCTGCCATCAAACATGTTGATCTCTCGCCTAAATGGGACTACACTTTCCTCAAGAATATTGTGGTCAAAAGGCAAGACGAAAGGGATTATGCATTCTCTCAAGCGGACTTTGAGAATTTGTCTATCAACGACATTGAAGACATGTACCTTGCAAAAGTACAGTGGTCGCATGAGACAATTTTCAACTAAAGTACAACGTGAATTCATCAAGTCCTTGCTTATCTTCATCGACGCATAGTCATCACGTAACGTAGAAGATCTCCACCGCAGCTGAATCATATCGCACCGTGTCAACTTCACTCCACCTCGCCTAGATCTTCCCGACATCAACCGCTTCCACAATACACACTCGTCAAGAAACCATTCGCCGCTTATCGCAGTGAACTTCAACGAAATTGCTTGATGGCGTGTAGAGATCTTCACAAGTTTGGGGATCACACTTTGAAGAAGGTTAGGGACGGATTGGCTTATCGGTTGAAGGCGATATATGAAGGCATAGGGTCTCACAAGCGATGGAACTCTCGTGACGTAAGGATGTGCGAGGATCATCGAATGTTTGATGAAAGGTTGTATCGAAGGGACCGTTCGTAACATTGAAAGCTTTGTTGGTGGTCGACCCAGATTAACATCATCGCTATCAACGCCTGCTCGCACTCGCAACATCATCGACTTTCGGTACCCCTTGAACCGCTTTTTCATAATATTTTGATGTATGATTTATTATCACAATGGCTTGTGCACACATAACAATGTACAACCCGTTCTTGTCAAGAAAGGACCCTGTGGTACGCTTCAATGCCACAATCCTTATAAAAGGAGCGAAAGCTTCTTACTTTTGAGTAAAACCTATCAAACCTTTCATTTTTTCAAGGTTTTGCTCAAAAGAACAAGTACTTCCCCTTATGATTTTCAAAACCTCACCCGTTTATATCACTAGTTGAGGGGGAGTATTTGACTAAAATCTTTGTTCACAAAAGTGTTCTCAGTGGTACTTTTCCCACAAAACTCAAAATGGTCATATTTATTCTCAACACTTCTTCAAAAACAACATTGATATGCCATTTTTGAGGGGGAGAAAATATGTGATAAGAAATATGTTGTGATATTGCTATTGAATCATCGTGTGAAAAGACTTCAACCCATGAATTGACGGATCCGAATAGCCTTACATTGAAAAGATTTGTCTTCCAAAGACTTATCCAAGTAAATTGTACCTATTCGAGAAGCTCTTGATAGACATGAACTTTGACGGGTTTGACAACCTTCGAGGTTTGTCCACACCTTCAAGGTAGTTATTAAAACTAGTTGTCACCTAAAAGTCGACAATGTATCTCTTTAACTATGCAACGAACCGTGTCCCTGGGAATTGTCTATCTTGAGTCGATCAATTCAAAAGTGCGAGCTCTTTCCTCACTATGCGATTCAGAAAACTCTTAAGCACATGTGGAGGGGAGTATTTCGAAAATCTAAAACTCTTGAAGTGTTCAAACATGTTTTTTCATTCACAAACACTTTGAGAGATTTTCATGAAAATGGTTTTATGGCAATGGAGTTATAAGGAGATTAAGGTTAGAATAACTGTCTATGATCCGCCAGAGTCGGAGGGATCTACCCAAGGACATCACAAATAGTTAGTACTTAGAAGTCCTTAGGTATGATTATAAAAAGGAGAAAATGAGAATCGGAGAAAGAAGGAGTTGAAGAATTAAAAGAAATGCAAAGAAAAGGGTGAAAAGAAATAGCCTCCTAATTATTCAACTTAGGGCGCATAATCGGTTCAATTCATATACTCTTGGTTGTCACTTAGTGATGCCGGTATTGAAGATTAAAAGTCGTCATGGACCTAGTGACGCATGCACTAAACCTTCTTAACCACTCAAGTTTCTCTCAAAAGAAGCTTGTTTCATTCTCACAGGAACCCTACGTAAACTATTGGCTTTCTATTAGAGATTGTTGGTATTGAAGAAGGAGACCCTCTCCTAGTCTCCGCCAGAAAACCAAACGCACTATTGAGTCTAGAGCCACAAGATTCATCAAAAGATCTCCTAGGTACACTTGACATTTCATCACCGTGTTCAACAATAAGAACATCATGGTACGTTATCGAGTCCTTCACGATCTTAGCAACTGTCGAGAACATTTATGAGAGGTTCATATGTGATCCTCGTGATTGAATGGAAACTCGCCGTGGTCAACATCAAACGCCTCGACAAAGCAGTCACTTCGGTAACTCCCGTGGATTACGCTTAGTGTGTCTCAAACGGTCTACATCGTGAGGTGATGCTTCGTGTACCTCAATGACTATCTCGAATCAGATGTACTTTGGTACATCGTGTTATCTCACTTGTGGGACTCCAGCTCAGAACGGCCTTTGTAAGAATTAGAGTTGTGTTTTCACACTATGTCGTTAACACTCTCAAGTTGAAACTTGTAAGTGCCGGAACCGCTTATTACTAACCGCTTGAATGTTTTATTCTTATGGAAGATCCGAGCGGAATGATCGTGCAGATTCTTCTCATGCTCACGCCAACATCATCACTAATGGAAGTTCTATCTTAAAGCAACACAAAGTCGAATGATTCTTCGCCAAATCAAAGAATCTCAAAAGTTAAAGACTTAAAGAACTTCATCAAGATCGAAATCCAACGCCAAAGAGCGTGTGAGCATGTTGAAGAATGACGTGGAGACATCAGAAAATGACAAGGCACTGAGGCGCACTTGATGCGCATAACAACAACATACTATCACTACCATCACAAAGAACAATGATCAAAGAACAAAGTTAAAGATGACGCCAAAGCAAAACTGCTTAAAGGAAACAATTTTCTACACCGGGAGATTGTTCAATCAAGGCAATTCTTCTCACAAGAAAGAAGAATGTCAAAGACGCCAAAGCTACTATTACATCAACGCCTTTACTGCTCATATTCATTCATCACCAACACTTAGGGGAGATTGTTGGAATCACTCCTAAACCTAAATCAAGTGTTAGTGATTCATATGTATAGTTAGCTTAATAATGTCCTTTATGTTTGTTATTAGCCTTAAGCTTATGTAGAAGGCCCATGAGCTTAGGCCCAAGCCCATAGGAGAAAGGAAGGACTAGGAAGTGTTGCCCTAGCTTCCTCCTATAAATATTTTGTATAACCCTCACTTGAGGGTTGGTTGTTCAATTTATTTCTTTCACATACTCCTACGCATAACCGTTTACTTGTATCGTGTGTGTGTGTTTGATTTATTGTTCAATCGCCTTTATCTCTTTTTATTAAGCTTGTGTTGTAAAACTAGTGACCTAACACAAAAAAACGAACCAGAGCAATGCAGCCATGAAAACAAGAAACCAGCAGACCCAGGGACCCAACTAAGCCAAACTTCAAGCACAAAATAATTGAAATTAGCACGTAAACATGGACCCTTGTTCACCCATTGGAATACTATCGTTGGAAATCAAAAAATGATAATCAATTCCAAAAGCTAATTCTGATTCGACATATTCAATCGGAAAACTTTGTTATTGCGAGATTTCCACAGATGATAAAAGGTACACCAGACTACCGCATGCCCACCATTTGTAAAACTTCACCTGTAGAAGACCCGTTAAAGCTTCCCAAATTCCACCAAGGAAAGATATCGGACCAAACTGATGCAGCCGTTCTACAACTAACCAAGATACGATCACTAGTTTAGACATCCTCTTCACAACATAGGCAATGAATCCCCAAACCAATGTGGTCAGTAAGGTCCTAACTAGAAGCCGATCACACATAACAACGACAAATATATGCAGTCACATTAGGCCATACTTCTAACAATGAAAGCTTCATCTATTGAATAAAAGTAAGTTGTTGTGGGAACAGTTACAGGTTACCTTCATGTCTAATATCTAACAATTAATGTTCTCAGTTTAAACATATATCCGGTCTGCATCAAGAATCAACATCATTTACATGAAGATCTAAGTCAAATTCCCCAAGAGTTCAATATAAACTAGAAAACCATACAGTAATCTTTAATAGAGACGACTATGCGTGTGTTTGTAAGATCCATTGCTGCCTTTGTAACCCACTGAAATGGCTTGCGTGTGTTCTAGAGACCAACATATGTATCTATGGTTGATGATTAGTTCAAATCTTACCATGCAACGATACCGACCAAAGAGGTCTTAGAGTTATAATTTAGTGCATAAATCAACGACCTCAATGGCTCAAAAGGCTATGTTCAGACTTGGTTACGATAAGTGTTTTTGTGCACGATCCGAACAACGAAATATCCTTATGATTACCTTTTTGTTTTAAGTAGCAACACCGTCCACTCAGCTCAACAGAATTACACAATGACACTAGTCAATGGAAATTAACTCGAAAGAATTTCGCACATCATTCTTGGCAATGTATACACGGTTAGCATCGACGATCTTCCAACCTCGACAATGATATTATTTCACCCAAAACTTTATATATTCTTTCACAGAGAGGGTGAGATTTATCGCCAGCCAAGAACTCGTGAAACTCACCTCCACTTTAATAGAACTACGCCCGAGTTTTCTTAACACCATTCCCTCATCATACTTCTAACCATCTTTACCGTGGAAAACTAGAAGGGGGTTGAATAGTTTTACCAATTTAAAACTTCCTTTAAATATTTAGATCGACTTATGTCAATCTATTTGGTTGTTTATGTTGGACGCTGATAGATAGATATATAAACGTGTAAATGAAAGATAAAGAGTAAGAAGCACATCACCACGACACAAGTATTTATAGTGGTTCGCTACAAGGACACCTTCCTTGCCCTACTCCACCCCCGAGTCACCTACTCGAGAGTTCAGAACACTACACCAACTCCTTATGGCGGAGAAGCCTTCACAACGCCGCTAACCTTTTTCCGTACAAAGCTAAATACCGAGTTCTTTCACACCAAGGCGAACCACACCTAACACAACGTCGCCTACCCTTTATACGGTGCTAGGCTAACCACCGAGTTCTTTCACACCTTAGGTGAACTACACCTTCACAACGTTGCCTACCCTTTATTAGGTACTAGGCTAAGTACCTAGTTCCATTGCAATGGAGGAACTACTACCCTTCATGACACAACACCTATTATCAAGGAGATCTACTCCTTGTTACAACATCGTCAAGGATATCACCATCCTTGTGAATAAATAAACACCTATATGTATAACGATGCACCTCATCGATTATACGACCTAAGCATTCTTCCCAAATGCTACTTGATTTGATTCTTCGCATCCTTCACTAATGCCTTTGACACAACGCTGGCATCCTTCACTAATGCCTTCGTCTTGACACCTTAGGCATTCTTCACTAATGCTTTGACGCGGATGATGAGCATCTTTCACTAATGCTTTATCTTGACACTTTCGGCATTCTTCACTAATGCCTTCAACCCAACATCTATGGAGAAAGGAAGAACTATCAACAAGAGAACCTTCGTTGTCTTGATGATGACGAAGCATGGCAACTCATGGACTTGAGCTTGCGTCTTCAAGATGTGGTGATCTTTCCTTTAAGAGGAATCTACAAGATCACACAAAACAAAAGAGGAAAGCTACATAGATCTCTTGGATCCGAGGTTAGAGGGTTAGAATACTTGGGGAAGTATGTGTAAAAGGATGAATAGAAAGGAAGAAATGGCTCTCTATTTATAGAGGAAATTTCATCGCTTCCGGATCCCACGGATCCTTCCACTTGGGATCCGCTAGCACAAAGCTAGGGATCCGTGGTCCGCCTCTTTGCCCATGGGTATTTTGGGTTATGGGTCATGGGTCATGGGTTATGGGTTGATCCATGGTTTTCTATATAGATACAATGTACCTTAAGGATACATTGAACTTGTGTAAGTGGTATATATAAAACCATGGGTTATGGGTCAAAACCATTTGCTAGTTTTTATCTATTTAGTATATACTTGCTTTTACCCATTTTAGTACATACTTGTTTTACCCATTTTAGTGTACTAAATATAAGTATGTATTAACCCAATATGTAAACACTAGTTGTTGTACATATGTATCTAACTCATAGAATTACTTAAACTTGTTAAGCCAATATGTAAACACTAGTTGTTGTACATGTGTATCTAAAATATAAAATCACTTAATCTTGTTATAGTGTTTTATGTGAAAACGTAAGTGTGTTAGAAAACTATTAGTTCAAACCATTTACGTATTTTATTTGTTTCGTTAATATGATTTTACTTTTGTTATCGACAAAACATTAGAAGATCGTAAAATATAAATAAACGTTTTTACGGCTTATTTGTATTAACATTTACCTCATCCCATTTACTTCTAGCATCACATAAACTTTCCATAAGTACATAAATACCACTATCATTTGGATCCAATTCTATGAGTTTTTCGGTAGCAAGTTTACCTAGCTCAAGATTTCCGTGCATCCTACATGCATTAAGAACCTTCACCGCATGCCCATGGGAAGCAAAACCGACAATCATCGAATTCCAAGATACTAAATCTTTCTCTCCCATTTCATTAAAGAGCTCTACAGCAGCATCAATGTTCCCACATTTGGCATACATGTCAATGAATGCATTTCCAAGTGTCACGGTAAGTTGAATTCGATTCCGCTTGACATAGTAAGAGTACATCCATCGGCCTAATTCTAAGCAGCCCGCTTGAGCACAAGCGGAGAGCACACATACCAAAGTGGTCTCTATAGGAACCAAACCTACATTTTCCATTTCGTGAAACAAATCTATTGCTTCCTTTGGTTTATTATTCTGTGAATATCCCGCAATCATTGCATTCCAAGATACAACATTCCACTCAGGCATCTCATCAAACATTTTCTTTGCCATAATTAACTCCCCATTCTTAGCATACCCCTTAATCATACTCGTCCACGAAAACACATCCCTAATCCTCATACCCTCAAAAACCTCCTTAGCCGTAACCAAATAACCACATTTAACATACATATCCAACACCGAATTCATCAAATTCAAACTTTTATTCACACTCATCTTCTCGACATAATCATGAACACTCCTCCCCAACTCCAAGTCCCCTTTCTTAGCACACGCACCAAAAACCGCAATCATAGTAACCTTATTCACTCCAACTCCACTCTCTTTCATCATCTCAAAAACTCTGAACCCCTCATCCACCATCCCACTTTTAAACTATATATATAACAAGAGAGAAAGAGACTGACCCCATGAGTATAATAAAGATTACTATTATCAAATAATAGCAACAACTCAATAAAGTTTGCATCAAACTAACTCAATCAACCTGCAAAATCAAGAAAATAAATTTGGAAATTAATAAAATATTATAATATTGATTATATAATTTGTGATTGATAATTATTTGAAATGAAATGAATATTTGGGGACCTGATGAAGAAGAACATAGTAATAGTGATTGTTGTTGTTATCTCAGTTGCCTTTGGTGCGTGCAAGTGGTGGTCGGGAGCATATCTTCTTCGCATATCATTTACTTGCAAAAAAACTTATAGTTCACTTTTTGTTAGCCTATTTACTTACGACCACAAATGATATAAAGTGCTCGGTGATGAACTGTATTGCAACAATGAACCAGCAGGGGAGATGATGACCATGATGAATGTTGGAGAGATGATGATTTGGAGAGATTAATGATTTGGGAAGATGATGACAAGGATGAAAGATTAAGGGCTAAAATATAAATGTGTTATAAAAGTATAAATGTGTATGGACTAAAATACCCTCGACTACAAAACAAAATTCAGACTTTGACTTTGTCAAAGGACCTGTAACGAGTGAAAACCTTGAAATAGGGACCCCCAACGATGAAAAGGCCCAGTTTTGTCCCGCTGTGATGCGTCCTGCCAAGTTTAGGGACCAACGATGTATTTTAGTCTTAAAAAAAGTTACTTTAAGTCTTTAATCTCTACATGTCGACAATATTTAGGGTGGTGGCAACCATGCCTAACAAGATTTTTCGTGCCTAATCACCCACCAATAATATCCTTCCAACTCATCTCATACCTATCTCATACCTAACAATAGATTTTTAGTGGCAACCATGCCTAACCCATACCTCAAATTCACTAATATAAAATGAAGCAATATGATTGGTGGAAATTAATATAACACAAATATACATGCATGCTTCTTGTTGATGTAGAATCGGCAAAGGTTGCCGAAATTGGTCAAATTGATACCACACCGAACGATGCCTAGGAGGAGGCAATGAGGAAGCCGATCGGCATGGGGCATGCCGATTCCATGCCTAAGCCGGTTGCCATCACCCTTAGAAAGTTGGATGGATGGATGATAAAAAATTAGTTACTTTAATCTTGACTAATGGTAAAACTAAAAAAAAAATGTTTTTATTTAAAAGCGTAGAAAGTGTAAAAAGTCGGATAAATGATCAAAATTCATATTCAACGAAAGCACCTTCGATAGAGGTCAATAGCGTTTATACATGGAGAGCTATTGATTATGAACGAATGATTAACTCCAAGTTAGAGCCTTTAATACAAGTGATTACCCTCTTCCTTAGGAGAATCCCGTTTAGACTTATTCTCTTAACCTTTGGCTTGCAAGAAGCCGAATCGGTGAACATTGTGTACGAAGCTGGGGTACCACCTAAAGCACCTACGATAGAAATCAACATCGATTTTACATGGAGACATATTGATTATGAATGGATGATTAACTCCGGGTTAGAGCCTTTATCGCAAGTGATTACCCTCTTCCTATGGAGACTCTCGTTTAGACTTAAGATGTTACTAGCAGGGTACTCGCGCGATGCGACGGCGGATACCCTGTGACTATATTTTCTGACAATGTAATATTATACGGCCATACTTTTATTAAACAATTAAATTACAAATAACAATAACTTTAGTTATAACCGTGAAAATAATTCATTTCCTGTTAACCGAAGCTATCACAAACAAAATATTGATTCTTTTCTTCATTACAATCACCCTTCGTCAATTCTGGAGCCGACCGACCCAGTTTGACCCTCATGTTGCAATGGTGGCGACTTGGTCGACGCAACGGCGACCGAACCAGTCGATCGAACACTGCGGGCAGCCTAATGACTTTATTTTTAAATGCTTGGCTTAGTAGTTTGATTAGATTGTACATTGTGGTTAAATGGCTGTATATTTTAGTGAATGGGTAAATTAAATAGTGTATTAATTGTATGTGTTGAATAGCGTTTTTTAGTTTTATTTGTGCTTCAAATAGTTTGTACATTGTGTTTTATAAATTATACTTTTTATCAAATGGGTATTTTAAATATGACATTAATTACAAATGTTGACCCGTCAATATGTGTAGGTATTTATGCATAAAGTAATTGTACATATAACTTAAATAGTTGTATTTGCTTAAAATCTATATATGGAAATCTTAAAAAATTAGAAGAGAGAGTGTCATCCCTCCATTATAAGTAGTATAGATATAGATATAGATATAGATATAGATACTATTATTAGGTATATATGAAGCATGGTCTTACAATTAGTAGAAATGAACTGTCTATTTTGTTTGATGTAAAAGTAACTTACAAATACATAGATTATATCATTCAACAAATCATGAATTTTCATCATAACTACTTTAGTAAAGAAAGAAAAACGTTAAATGGAATGTATTATAATAGTGAGATTAAACAAAAAATCATTGCATATGCGTTAGCCGTCTTGTAAGACCTTTTAATATCAATTAAACACAAATATAAAATCAATCGATATGCAATTCACACTCTTGTTGAGGAATCTTCGCGCATGGTTTTACCTCATTATATAGAACCCGAAAAAAAACAACAATACAAAGAGAAGGCATTCCACCCCACTTAAACAAGGAAATTAAGTGGAGGAAAGGACCCAAGAGAACAGAACATAAAAATACAAAAGGTCACAACCGACCGAGGCGAATCCTAGAAACCTACACTAAAGAGACACATGATGTGTACGGAAGCATGATACAATACAAAAACAATATAGTCCTAACACAAGCTCATGCATCTGCACTACATGAAAGGCTAAACTGATAAAGCCTTAAAAGAATCTTTAAATTCTTGAGTCTTCCACTTGCAGTATATTAAGTATCTTGTACCAGAACACTTGTAGACATTATTTCAGACGCAATTATTGATCCCTGAATGTGTAGACGAAACAAAAACTCCACTGGCCCAGTGAGATATTTGAGAATTAGTAACAAACAGCAAAGGACAAAAAGAAGACAGAAGATGCCGGATAAAAATCACAGACACCTCACTGATCGAGCACTTAAAATCCTTACTATCATCACAGAGCCAAACACTCTATCGAGATGACCTTTGTTGTTGCAAAGTTCCAAGAAGTCACTGACCACGAGCCATAAACTTGCCAGTTACTGTAGCCAATTTGAGCTTCTTATCTGAAATATAAAACAAATAAATTATCAATAATGTTGTTATTTTGAACAAGCCAAATATTTTCAGTGTTGCTTAAAGAAACATAAAGCTTCCCAATGCTCTGTTTCCTGGAGAGTTGGATCTATTTGATGCTAAACTTCAAAGTGGTGTTATCAGTGGCTAGGGAAAGCGATAAAGAGGAAAAAATCCTGGGTTGCTCTTGGTCTCGATCACTGTAACTTTCAGTGGTTGGAGACGAAGTGAAAAGATGACAGAATTTTTAGTTACTTCAAGATCACACTCAACAACAATCATCGAGTAACTTTTCATGCTTTTATAGACTTTTACACTTTAGTTGTTACGGTTCCTGATTTTTAGCACTCTCATTCTCTAGCACTATTGCATTGGCTGTTACAGTAGGTGAATGTTACACTTACAGGTTTTAACAAAATTGAATTTCAAAGGGTTGTTACATTTGTTTAGTGGCTGTTACAATTACTTTAAATGGGATGTTACAATGGTATTGATGGGGTATGTAAATTGGCAGTAAATGGACTTGTCTGCATATCTATTACGTTGCATTTGAAATTGAAAACTAATACAAATATTTCCATTATAAGTAAGATGTTGAATCTGAATTTTTAAGCCTTCTATTAATAGCATGTCCCAAATGTATTATAAAGTAGTATAGATTAGCGAAAAAATTTGAACCAAGTTACTCACGATAGTTAAGATGTTACTAGCGAAAAAATAACTTTGGTACATTAATCACATATTTAGTCCAACATAGCAAATAAATATCAATTCAAAACGTATATAAATAAGAGAGAAGTGCTTATATGTTGCAACCTCAATCAGTTATTACATTAAACAGTGCTATATACTATTGAAAAACTATATTAAATCAAGGTACCAATCAAGGTACCGGATCAAATAGAAAGTGCCTCTTTTTAAAAAGTATAAAAAGCATTTTAAACCGTTGGATCATAATACAACATCTGATTAAATTAAAGATAGACATATACACATAAGGGTATACTAGTCATTCCACTAAAAGTAATAATCCATCTTCTTTATATCATCTCTTTTCCCAGATCCTCTCTGTATTTCTCACCAGATCCGAAAATGAAACGGTGATCTTCATCATCGTCACCACCGTTGCACCGCCACCAACACCGTCTCCATCACCATCACCATTTTAATCAATTAGAAGCGTTGAATGATGGAACCCAACTAGCAAGTGAATCGGTCTTAAATCACAGGATGATCACTACATTTGCTTTTCAAGAACAGTAAAACGACATCAATCGTTTTACATCATCTAAATGGAAATCTTTGAATCCTTGTTATAAATGGAAAATGTAATGATTTTCAATGTTGGAGAGTTGATTTGGTGATGTAATTAGTAATGCATTTGGGGTTATTTTTTTGTGCATATAAGGTGCTTGATGAAAAGTCTGTGAAGGTTTTTTTTAATAAAAATGTGTGATTTTTGGTGTTTGAGATGGGTTTTGTGTGATTAAGAAGTGTGTCAAGTGAAATTTTATAAAAGTTTTTTGAAAAGATACATCTTGATAATTTATAACTTATATATTTTGTAAAAAGGTGTGATTTTCAATGTTAGTCACATTGTTCATCAGTTTTTAAACAAAAAAATATCGTTCATCAATTATTTTCTTTAATGTTCAACAATTTTTGAAAAAAATAAAATTCATCAGTTAGTTTTTATAATGTTCAACAGTTTTTGAAAAAATAATGTTCATCAGTTAGATCACTTTGTTCATCGATGTTTTTAAACAAATAGTGTTCTTCATCAGTTTCCGAATAAAAAAATCATGTTCATTAGTTAGGTCACAATCAGTCTTGTTCATTTGTTAGTTTTTTTCATCAGTATTCTAAAAAAAATACTGTAGTAATGTTCATTAGTTCATCAGTTATTTTTTATATTGTTCATCAGTTATTTTTTATAGCGTTCATCAGTTATATTTTATAATGTTCATCAGTTTTTGAAAAAGTAATATTCATCAGTTATTTTTTATAGTGTTCATCAATTTTCTAATAAAAATTCGATGTTTATCAGTTATTTTTATATTGTTCATCAGTTATTTTTGATAACGTTCATCAGTTATTTTTATAATGTTCAAGATTTTTCGAAAAATAACGTTCATCGCTTATTTTGATATTGTTCATCGATTATTTTTATACGTTCATCAATTATTTTTCAAAAATAGCGTTTATCGATTGTTTTTATATTGTTCACCGCTTATTTTTATAAGGTTCATCAATTATATTTGATAACGTTCATCAGTTATTTTTATAACGTTTATCAGTTATTGTTCATCTTTAACGTGCAATATCTCACTCATATCATATCGAATTTGAGTGATTCAAATTTCTGGGTAAAAAATGGTCAAAAGCCTACAATTTTCATGTTTTAAGTTTTGTAAAATTCGGCTTTTAAACTAGTCAAAATTATAGACAAAAATGCCGAAAATTTCAAGAAAATCAATACCCACTTAAAAAGTTAAAAAAAAATTTGAGATTCATATATCATAATGCATACCAAATTAAAGAGAATTAAATTAAAAAAAATGGTGAAATCGGTTTTTCATAAAAATTTGTCGTTTAAAATTATTTACGTTTGAAGTTTTGGGGTGGAATAAAAAAAATAAGTTAAAAGGACCAAATGCCCCTAACCGAATTTAATAAGAGCACTTTCAGCGGTAAGCGTAACGCCGTTATGGGCACGTTAATGCCGTTGGAGGCGTTAAACCCGTTGGAGGCATGGATTGGTAATAATATAGGGCGGCCGTTGGCATGCTAACGCCTGTTAGGCGAAAAAAAAATTGAAAAAGTTACACAACTAGTCCCTCAACGTCTAGTATCCGTTAGAAATTCAAAAAAATTTACAAAAAACCCCCTTAACGGCTAGTTTAAAAAAAATCAAAAACATTTTTTTACCACTATAAATACCCAACTAAAACTCTATTTTTTTCACACTTCCATTCAAACTTTATATACTTCCTCTTCACACTTTCATAATTCAAAAATCAAATTCGTTCACAATGGATCCAAATCAAGCTAGTGATATTCCCCTGTCTTGGTCAGACGTTGATGACCAAGAGGACTTCCAATTTATGGCGGCACAGACGAGTATCACCTTCGGTTGG
Source organism: Chrysanthemum lavandulifolium (assembly GCA_022545495.1). Classification (NCBI taxonomy): domain Eukaryota; kingdom Viridiplantae; phylum Streptophyta; class Magnoliopsida; order Asterales; family Asteraceae; genus Chrysanthemum; species Chrysanthemum lavandulifolium. The sequence goes on from CM040246.1 coordinate 171,324,781, forward strand.
AACAACAAGAAGGTATTGAATCTCAACATCCTAGTCGCTCGTAGCCATGTATATCGTGAACGTGAGCTTGCGTAAGAACGTCTGCAACGATTATTTCGTATAAGGTTGTAAGTATTCAAACCGAATTTTCGTAGAAGATTTCGTATGAGCCGAAACTATTCACGCAAATAGTTGAAGGTATTGAATCTTATACTTCCGACAATATTCCGGATCATTTTACCTTTTTAGGCAAACACCGATTGTGCGGGTCGAATGAGTATAAGTGCTCTAATGAAGTGTACGTCGCCATCGCCAATTGGCGCATCGCACCACACCGATGCATTTGATGAATACTTGCAAATGGGTGCGAGTACTTCAAAAGTATGCCTTGATAATTTTAACAAATACATTATTGATTTGTTTATGCAGAGTATTTAAGAAAACCAACATGGGCCGACATTCAAAAATTTATCAACATCATGAAGAAAAACATGGTTTTCCGGAATGCTTGGTAGCATTGATGTATGCACCGAGATTGGAAAAATTGTCCAAATGGCTTGGCAAGGCCATTTTGCTAGGGTGATAAAAATACCCAACAATTATGCTTGAAGTCGTTGCTTCTCAAGATTTATGGATCCGCATGCATTTTTGGGATGGCGGGGCAAATAACGATGTCAATGTTTTAGATAACTCTCCGTTATTCGAGGACCTTCTTGCCGACAATGCCCCAAAAGCACCTTATATGGTTAACGAAACTAGGTATGAACAGGGTATTACTTGGTCGATGGAATTTATCCACGGTGGGCAACTTTCGTCAAATCCTTCACGGCAACAAGCGATGAAAACATACGTGCTTTAAAAGGAGACAAGAAAGTGCCGAAAGGATATTGAGCGTGTTTTTGGTGTTCTTCAAGGCCGTTGGGGTATACTACGACAACCGCACGTCAATATGAAATTGCCACGATACGTAGAATCATGTATTCTTGCATTATTATGCATAACATGATTATAAAAGATCAAAATTTGCTTTACGTGACTATAACGAACTGTGGGTGGATCCACAAGAAATTTGAGGCAACGAAGATGGGTTGAAAGATGTGATACGACAATCGTAAGGCAAAAGAAATACACGACGAAAAACGCATACCCAACTCCAACAGACCTTATGGAGCATGTTTGGCGAAGAATCTTGAAGCGACATGGACAACAACAGGAGAGCGGCGGACGATGAATAAGTATTTGCTATGTTTTTTTAATTGCGGTTTTTTTTTTTTCGTTGTATATATATATATTTTTTAATCTCGTATTGTAATATGTTTTAGTTTTAATGAAATGTTTGTTTTAGTTTAATAAATGAAGTGTTTGTTTTAGTTTAGGGGTTGAAATTGAAAATATGAAATATTATTGGTGTTATTGGGATGTTATGGTTGTGAGTGTTTTTTGGGGATGTTAATGTTAAATGTTAAAGCTGATGTGGCGCTGACGTGGACGGCAGGGACGGAGCTAAGGGGGTGCCCGCGGGTGCACGTGCACCCCATGGAATTTTTCGATATAGTGTTAATTTTTGAAAAAAATATCGATTTTTAAAAAGTGTATCTTAAATGCACCCGGTGCATCAAAATGTGTTTTCTAGTATTATTTAGTTGGTTTAATTACAAATATAAAAGGGTTAATAACCTATTAAAGCATCATACTTGTCACAAAAAGCAGTTCGACGTAGTGAACAAAAAAAATAGCTCTTTTGGCCTCTAATCTTGTCTATTTTGTCTCTATGATACATTGTCAACCTCCAACTTCCGGTTGTGTACACCTAGGCAGTAAAATGTCCACATTTGTGTACACCTAGACAGTCAAATGTCCACATCATTGTGTACACCTAGGCAGTCAAACTTCCGGTTGGCAACAGGAACATCATACAAGAAGAATAACTATCAAACCACCCACACGGCCACAATGTTTGATATACAGTAAAACCCACATATCACCAGATAAACCCAGATATCACCCAAAAAAACACAGAATCATCTCACAAACACAGAATCATCTCACAAACCACCACTGGACAATCAGTATACTTTTTTAAACTCAAACTCAAACAATCGAGATCTCAAATATACTTTTTTACGAGATCTTAAAAGATCTTTGATAAATCCATACTAAAACAACAATTTGATCTCAGTTCTTTGTTCAATTGTTTATAATCATTACCGATCTCATCCAAATGAACAAGATAACATCATAGATCAAATTTTTTTTAGTAGATAAACTTGTTTGTGAATATTCGAACCATTTAAAGGATAGAACAAACCAAATCAGGTTCATTCTTCCTCTTTGTTCGGTTATTACATGAAAACACATTGAAGAAGATCGTACCTACCTTTGTTTATTGGTGGCTGATGGCTCTTCTTTATTGACCATGGAAGCTGAAAACGATGCAGATGAACTTGTACCTTCTCACGTGTTGCGAAGCTTAATGGTATTTCTTTAGTCACAAGGACAAAAAACTGAAGCCGAGTGGAATTAACCGAACAAAAAACTGTGGGTGGGTGGTATTATAAGTTACAAGGACAAAAAACATTTGATAAGCTTCGGTTCATAATTAGATAAGTGGGTGGGTGGTATCATGTGGTGGGGGAAGGAAGAAGATAAGTGGGTGGGTGCCAACTAGGATAATATAAGGTTAAAAAAACTGGATACCGGTTGAACAAGTTACACAATGTATCATAGAGACAAAATAGACAAGATTAGAGGCCAAAAGAGCTATTTTTTTTGTTCGCTACGTCGAACTGCTTTTTGTGACAAGTATGATGCTTTAATAGGTTATTAACCCAATATAAAAATAAATATAGAATTTTGTAAAAGCCCCAATATGACAAAAGCCCACAAGAGTGTTCTTTGATGTTCTATCCACGGTGACAAATGTTGTTTGTGGCTCTTGTAAACGGAAAGATATGTTGCGAGAAAGTCACAAAGAAAGAATAGTAAAAGAAATACAGAAAGGTGAATTGAAACAGGGAGAGGGAAAAACCAAGAAGTTACCATTGCACGAGCTGGAGATACAAGATGGGGTTCTCATCATAGAACTATCACTAGTTTGATACAAATGTTTCCGGAGGTTCTTAAGGTTCTTCACTATGTTGAGGAAGAGGGTGATACTATCTCTAACCGTGGAGCGACTTACGGCCTTATAAAGTATTTCAAAACACTTGATTTTGTGTTTTTATTGTACTTGTTGTTGCATATAATGGGGCTTATTAATACATTGTCACGACATCTTCCGAAGAGCGATCAAACGATCTTAGAGGCCGTTTCATTGGTAAAAGGAACCAAAAGAGCATTGCAAGAGTATAGGGCAACGATTTTTGCTTCACTTTTGAAGAATGTAACTTCATTTTGTGGTAAACATGATATTGAGATGGTAAATATGGTTGACTTTCATTCAAGAGGCCGAAAGGATAGAATTACAAATCAACATCATTTCGAGGTTGATATATTCAACATTGTTATGGATATGCAAATTCAAGAGTTTGGGGATCGTTTTAGTGAGGGAAGCACCGATTTACTTGATTATATGGCGACGTTGAGCCCGCATGATTCATTTTCAGAATTTAGTATATCAAAGTTAGTGAAACATAGTGAGATGTATCCGCGTGATTTTACTTATATGGAAAGGTTAAGTCTTCCTACAGAACTTGGAGTCTATTATCAGATCATGCGTAACGATAAAGATTTCGCTAACTTGGATAGCATTGCCAAACTTGCTGAGAAGATGGTGGATAAGAAAAAGCATACATCTTATCATTTGGTTTATCGGTTGTTGAAGTTGGCTTTAGTCTACCTATTGCTACTGCTACGGTTGGAAGGTGTTTTTCTAAAATGAAGCTCATTAAAACTGATTTGCGTAATCCGATGGGTGATGATTATTTTAACGACGCTTTAACTTGTGCCATAGATAAAGAAGAACTTATTAATGTTAAAAATGAGGGTGTACGTAAGCGTTTTTTTGCTATGGGAGATCATAGAATCACTAATTAGAAGGTAATATGTTCATTTATTTATCGTTTTTATGAAATCTTCGTTTTAATCCACTTTTTAACTCTATTATATTATGGTTCAAAAAAATTTGTGCACCCAGTCATACTTGTTCCTGGCTCCGTCCCTGGTGGACGGTGTTATTGGTGTTATGATGTTACGATTGTAACTGCTCTAAGAAAAAAGGGAAGGATTGGGTGGGGGACACATAGCACTCAATGATAGGTTTTCTAAATTTTTTAATTTTTTTACTTTGCAAGAGATCTCAACTCATTAAATCAAAGTGTCAAATGAATCAAACAAACCTACTACGTGAGTTTGTAAAATGGTAAAAATGTTGCTACATGTATTAATAAATATATTGTCAATGCAATCAACAAATGAGCTTGTGCTTAGTTCGTATAGCTTGTTTCATTTGAAGCCTTGGTCGGGAGTTCGAATCCCACCATTATCATACATTTATTTTGAAATAAAGGAACTCTTCTAGCGTATTTTGAAATAAAGGAACTCTTCTAAGCTCGTTCAACTCATGAAGCTCGTTTTGATCGCCGCTCGACTCGACATTAAGCGAGCTTTCGAGCGAGCCGTTAAGGTATCTGTTGTAACTTTTGTTCGGGATCGGCTTGAGATCGAATATTATCGAGCTCGAGTCGAGCTAAACGAGCCCAAGCTCGTATAACTCGTTAAAAGCTCGACTCGTATACATCCCTAGTACCCGTCGTCGCATTGCGCGGATACCCTGCTATATCTATATCTACATATAAAAGAAAAATGGTCAAACCTTGAAAAGTTAAATGTTGAAAGTCAAAGGTGAGAGAAATGTATGGTGTAGTTAATACTCTTATTAAAACACCCAATTATTTAAAAGTACAATAATTTATTCACATTGTACAACTAATTAAAAAACATATCTACCAAATTAAAATCAACCATTTAAAACACCCTTTACTAATAAGTACAATAAAATTTTCACAATTTACAATTTAAACAAGCTACAACATAATCAAGAATATAAAATAATTCAACACACTAATTTATGCTATTTTTAAAACACACTAAAATGAAAAGTACATGTTATTATACACAGAGGCGGAGCCACGGGGGGTCACAGTGGGCAAGTGCCCCCCACCCGAAAAAATGGTAGTGTAAATCTCTTGGGTATTTGAGATATTATTGTAACTTGCCCCCTCTGAAAATGTCTATGGTAAGGGAAGAAGAATGAAGCCATGGAAGTGTAGAAGCAAGCACAATAAACGAAAAAGAAGAAGTGCAGTATATATTAGGGTAAAAGCTATAAATGCTCAACGTACTTATCAAAAAGACTCATTCTACCTACTATACTTTTTTTATTGTTAATATGCCTAGTTAGGTTCGTATTTTTTTTCATTACACATAACTAAAATGATTTGTTAGCGTCGTTTACTTTGGTCGAACCGTTTACATCAAAATTCTTCCTCCGGGTATTCATATGGGTCAACTTGAATCTGTTTTGAATCTTTCAGTAACATTGAAAAATGTCAAAGAAATAGTTGAACGTTTTAAGGGTAAATAGATCATAGTCGGGGTCGATGACATGGACATTAAGTGTTACCATAAGTAACTTAATGGCTCACCATTAGTTCCAGTCCAAATTTTTTATGAATAACATTTGTCCTTTACTTTGTTTCTTGAAGGTTTGTGTTACGTATTTTTGTTACCATAAGTAACTCCGGCCAAGCACCTTAATGGCTCAAAACAGAGCACAAATGAAAATAGATGAAAATAGCTACATTCATTTTCATTGTTAAAAACAGAGCACATGAAGGGAAGGAAGAATTTGTAGTTTAAAAATCACATCCTTTAAGTGGAATCATCATTTACTGGGCATCAAACGTGTAACGGAAAACGTTATATCAAGCGTCAAAAGGAAAATGTTATGTTTACATAGAGAGTACCATACATAGCGATATAATAATTTCTTGATCATAATGACCATTCATAAGTGATTTCATTATATATGTTTCAATGGTTTCAATGACGTTGTACTTGTAGCTTGCTTTGTAGTATTTCAGTCGTCATGATTTGTGTAACCTTCATTTAGGAACCACCACCACGTTCACCGGACCACCTTCATCCAACCACCTCCGCGTTCGCGGGGCCATCATTGTTGTTTGTTTGTTAGTCATATTGTACCTTACTAAATTTATGAATTTTTTTTTAGGATACTGAAAACTAAAACCTATTGCCCGTTATCAAAAGTCAGCATATTATTCAATGGTTGATTGTTGCATAGTCAAAGCTTTAAGAGCATTTAAGTCATTTCAAATGAGAGAGATAGATTTAATTATGTGTAATGAAAAAAAATATGAACTTAACTAAGCATATTAACAATAAAAAAAGTATAGTACGTAGAATGAGTCTTTGTGGCAAGTACATTGAGCATTTATAGCTTTTACCCTATATATTAAAAGAGTTTTGCTTTATAGTTCAAGTGGGGTGACAACTCACATGTGGGAGTGATTCTTTATTATTATTATTTTTAAGCTTATTTCTTTTTTGTAAATTTTTTACTGTATTAATTTACCAAACATATATAGATATTTATTTGCTAAATAAAGAACATAGATGTTTATAAATGGTGTGGCGCCAAATTTTCTCGAGCATAGATATTTTTAACTTTATTTTCTATATGACAAAAAAAAAATTGCCCCTCTCGAATTTTTTTTCGCTCCACCGATTATACACATTATATAAATTAATAAACACACAAAGTTTCATACAATCTAACAAGTTGATGGTACATATAGTTTTGAAAATCGGACGGGGTTCAACCGGAACCGTGTCGCCGCCCGGTTCGGCTAACCAATAAAAGCTATCCAAAACGAACGGAGAGAACCCGTTGAAACCGATACAAAGCGGTGAATCGGGTCTCATCGAGATCTATTTTTCGGTTAATCATACTATATATAAAGGAAAAACAAAAAAGTAAAAAGTGAAAAGTTGAAACCAAAAAAAATGTTGAAAACATATATTTCAAAAGAAAACTATTAATACATATCGAAAACCAGGTTGACTCGGGATGCTTCAAACCCGGTGGGATGACCCGGTTTAATTTGACCCGTTTTTGACCTAACCCGTTGGGTTGACTTTGTTTAAATCGACCCGTTTTTCGACCGGAACAGTTCAACTGGTTGAACCACCTGAGTCGAACCGAGTTTCAAAACATTATGTTTAATACCCGAATCTTCAAACTTTTATTATTTTTTTTATAATCCATAAACATTTTTTTAACACAAAACGATTTGTCACTATAAAATCCCGTTGTTATGCACGGTTACTTACTTACTTGTTTAGTATATATACTATGTCACACCCCAAATTACTGCTTTTGCAATGAATGGAATTTCGGGATTGATTGTCATAGCATCACAATCAGTTATATTGAACGACCTAAAGTGTCGTTTGGAAAATACATCGTTTGATTTAATAAAATAATCGAGTTTACAAAGTAGGTCCCAAATGTAAATCAACTTGTGCGGGAATAAGTTTGTTACAATTCAAACGATGTTTTAGAGTACATAAAACCCAAGTGAGACGCGTCGTCACCACGACTCCATGATGTGTCCAAATGCATGCCATGAAGTGAATGCCTTAGATACCTGAGATAAAAACATGCTAAAAGTGTCAACACAAAGGTTGAGTGAGTTCATAGAGTTTGTTTTGAAAGTTAATGTTCAAACAGAAATCGTCAAATGAATTCACAAAATAGTGCATGGCTCAATGTATCAAAATCGTTTATGCAGCAAAGGCATTGTAAATCCACTCAGTTCCAAGTCCCGCCCATACAAAACTTGCAACCTGTGTGTTCACAACCCATTGCCAAAGTGTGCAAAGTTTATGTTCAAGTGCATGAAGTCAACTGAATTCACATAATAATGCATGACTTAATGTATCGATGTTTACTTGACCTAGTTATACCAAGACCATCAGTCCAATGAATGTACCAAGACCATCAGTCCAATGAATATACCAAGACCATCAGTCCAATGAATGTACCAAGACCATCAGTCCAATGAATATACCGGACCATCGGTCCAATGAATATACTATGTAAATACTACGTATGGTAATATGTTACTTTGCATGACTAAACATTCGATTCGATTAAACATGTAGTTTCAAATAATCATGATAGTTATGAAAATAATTGAGCATGTATCTCCCCAAAACATTTATGAAAACAAGTAAAAGTAGGGGCTATGGAACTCACTGGATAAACCGGAATAACGGCAAAGTGAGTACACGAGGTATAATGAGATCGTTATCCGCGACCTATGACGAATGATATGATATGTCATGAGTTGCAATGTAATGCTATGCATGCACCGTATGTTATTTATACCATTTACGGGTTTTGAAAATATTACTCGTCGTCGAAAAATACTCTTTTGACGTCTTAACCCTTCAAAAATGACTTTACATGTTTTTACGTCAAAATGTCATCCTACAATGGTTTTATAATGATTTTTGGTGAAATTACCATTTTTCGTCGCAAAACAATGTCGTCGGAAAAACCATGAAATCAACAAAAATGGCTCCGGAAAAGTAGTCGTAAAACGGTGTACGTCGATCGTTAGAGAACGAACTCGACGGTTTTGGAAAGTTTGTATCGATATCTAAAAGTTTTAGTTCAGGAGTTTTTATTCAAAAGGTCTCGATCATAAAGATATCCAAGGCTCAAGTTGGTGGTTTTGGCTAATGTTGTGCAGAAAATGAGTTCGGCCAATCTTTGAACATCCGTAAATAAATAACCATAACTCCGCTTGACAAACGGCTTTTGTTTTGAAAATATGGCCGATGAACTTGATTTTACTAGAAGACTCTTTGTTATAGAAAGTTTTGCATCATAGTTAAAAGCGCGCAAACATGGACGATAGAGCTAATGAAATACTTGTTACGTCAAAAATAATATAATTTTCGAAATTAATATTTACGGCAACTTTATGAAAATGGCCATATATTTGTCGTTTTAGATCCGTTTCACGTAAAATATGTCCTTAGCTTCAGTATCAAGTAAACTAATATATTTTGACTAGTCGAAATAATTTGTGAAGCTTAAGGCTCGTTTTGACCGAAATATGTAAAAACTGCATGCTGCCATTTTCGAGAAAAATATACTTTTCGTCAGTAAAACTTTAAAAATTCACCAACCCGTTATAACTCCGTTTTATCCGTTCAAGCGGCCACGGATTCGCTTTTAAAGTATATTTTCTAAAAATCAAGGCCAAAGGGTCGTACCATCAGTGAGTTTTTCCAGAATTTCATTTTAAGGACAGATTACAAAATATAGTTTACGAAAATAGTTTTTCTCGGACAAAACCTATTCTAATCCCTTCAAATCAACTCCGAAGCTAATCTAATCCTACCATACACCTTCTTAGGGTGTCATGGGTTCCTAATCACCATCAAGACCAAAGATTAACTTGGGAATAATTATAGGATGACTAATATGTATATAAAACCTTAAAATCAAGAAATAAATGGTATAAACCACAATACATGCATATGAGCTTCAAAAATGATAAGAAACATATGAAAATGATAAGGAAACATAAAAATGATGAGAATATGCTTACTAGTGCAAGTGAAGAGGTGTAGGTAACAAAGGTTTTACTTAGATATCCTTGGTTTTATTTCAAAACCATAAAGAGGATATAAACTAGATTGAAGAACACACTTGAAGTTGCAAAATCTTGATCCCTATGGAGCTTGATGTTGTGACCGGTTATAGGAGGACCCAAGGAAGAGAAAAATGATTTTTACACACACTTGTGAGATGTGATAATGAATGAAAATAATGGAAGTAGACTTTTTGTAGTGTATGAATTATTACAATCAAAAGGACATACCAATTAATACAAGCCCTCCCTTGGGGCGTTTTGTGGATCATGCTCCCATTTTATATTTTTTTTTTTTAAATCTATACTTGCATTATTTTTGTGATATTTTGTAGAAGAAAGTAAGTAATATGTAAATAATTTGTACAAGTAAAGGAAATTGGGAAATTTTGGTACAAGTAAGTTTTAGTAAATCAAAATAGATTGTAATGAGGTGATAAAATTGTAAAATACTTTCCTCGTGAAAATCGGGTGATAAAATAATTATCGTAAGATTTTTAAGAAAACGCACGTAATAATTAAACGTTAACGATTGAAATACCAAATAAATTTGAAACACTAGGAAAACTAAAATATAGTTTTATGAACTAAATGTGAGTTTAAAAAAATACCTCGGGATCATTTTGAAAGTAACGGGTTAAATAATCAAAATAAAACTCACGCGATAAAAATTATTAAACAAAATTACGCGTTGAAGGGTGAAATGAAATGTCGTGCATGTACTAATGAAATGCACATGATGTCAATGAAATGTAGACTAATCATAGTCCATATGAAATGTACGTGATGTCATGATCATGAATTCGCCGCTAAACCTCCCGAGTTACGCGAATTTGAAACAAGTAAACCAAGTTTACTAAAATGTTGAAATAATGAAACATGAGCGGTGTCGAGAAATGACACGAAAATACGGATTGTCACATTCGCCCATCAAAAAGGAATTCGGTCCACGAATTCAATCGTTATTAGGTCTAACGGGTTTAGGGTTTGATGTGGTAAACTTTCCCATTCCGAGCAAAACCCTCAAAAGACTTTTGGTAACGATTTTTACTTAATCTCACAACTCATCAAACAAGAACTGTCATGAGATTAGGCTAAATCGGTTTGGGTAACAACTTGTTTCTAGCTCGATCTTTGCAACTCATCAAACAAGAATCCACGCGGATCAAACTGAAACAAGTGGTTTGAAGAAAATTCTTTGAAAATTTGGCTCGACACGGAATTGCTTACTCATATAAGACTACTACTCCCTTCATTGCATGATTCTTCTGAATTAGACATAGGTGATCGGGCTATGTATAATTTAGGAGTAACTATGCAATGCTTGGACTAATCGACTCATATGTTTGTTTGGTGTTGGGTCAATTGTTGTTAAAATTGTGATGAACATCGAGGAGAAAAGACATGGAGAAGTATCGTTAAAATGATAGTTAATGTAAAAGAATTAAAATCCTCGTAAATGATATCGAATTGAAAGGAAATAAAGTACGATAGATGAGAATATTTTACAACAGTAGTTTAGCAAAAGTAATACATCGTTAAGTTATAAAGTTTCGGATACGATGGAAGACATAAAATTAGTACAACATAGTACATAAGGAGAAATAAGGCTGTTAGTTTCGAACTTCTTGGTCTTCCGTCGTTGATACCTTGACGAGCTCCTTCTAACATATATACATTCCATGAGCACCTTCGACTTGTTGACCTTGGTTTTGAGGACATTGATTCCGATAGTGTCCTTGCTCCCCATCGTAACATGTAACCATGGCCTTGCCTCTACAATTCTGGCAAGGTGTCCCGATTGTTGACACTTGTAGCACTTAGCGGGACAAAGACCCGTGTGATGATACTTACATCGATTACATAGTGGGTAGGTTCGGCGATAACCTCTCGCTTATTGGTGCGACAACATATACCATCGCAGATTTCTTGCCCTCTTTTCTGCTGTTGATGATGGTTAGTGTTGTGGTTGTGGTTGTGGTTGTTATAATCTCCTTGGTCGTCTTCCCATTTCCTTTTGTTGTTGTTGAGTTGGTTATCGCCGTTGTTGTTGTTGTTGTTTTGGTTGGTGTTTGTGTACTTGCTCTCTTCACTACCGGGCCATGAGCTTTTGAGTCAATCGAATAGCTTCCTCGATCGTTCATGGGTCGAGGAAAGTCACGTCACCTTGAATAATTTCGGAAGTCCATCAATGAAAGCCTCCGGTAGCTTTTCATTATCCGAAACCATAGATGGACATAACACGCCAATTCTTGGAATCTCCGAATGTAAGTGTCGATATCATACCCAATAGTTTTAGTTCATAGAACTCCGTCTCCAACTTTTGATTTACATTCGAGGACAAAACTTCTTAGTCACCAAGCTCTTGAATTCCTCCACGAAAGCTTAAAAGCATTCTCCATACCAATCGGTTGAGCGTATGAATTCCACCATGACAACGCTCCATCGAGCAAAGTACTTGTAGCATACATAACCTTCATGTCATCCGGACGGTTACAAAGCAAAAATACCGACTCAATTTTTCAAACCATCGTACCATTCTTTGTAGCTCCTTCCGTCCTCTAAACTTGGTGGGTTCGCCACTTTTGAAATCTTTGTACGAGCATTTCTTAACCCCGGATCCTCCCGGCATTACCGAGTGGCAATGACTAGTCTAGCGGCTTCGGCGGTAGTGGCCTCGAAAACAGCGGCAGCCAGCCACCGCTTCCTTTCAACTCTTAGAGCATTTGCAATGCTATCATTCACTAACCACGAATAGCCGCTTGGGTCATTTCAAGCTGTAGCTTTCTTGATTGCCATATCTTCTTCAAAACAAGAGAAAATGTGAGGCGTAGCAAAATCCGATGTTAATAATAAAGCGCTAAAGAGATGTGATAAGAAATGATAAGTTTGAGGTTATGTTTCAAAATGATCGACGGGTTCGAAAAGATGGGTTATGAGGTGTTGTAAGTGCTTCAATGTATGATGGTTTAGAGACTTAATGTGTGAATAAAGTGTAACTCGACATGTTAGCGGTGAAACAAAGGGTGAGAGTGACTTACGCCCTATTTAAAGTTTTATCTCGGCATTCGTCGTTATCGATGATGAATGGTGACATAAAATTGTGATAGGGAATGACAAGGAATTCTCCACGTTAGAGTATGGGGAAAAATAATGGGATGGGCATTTAAGGGCATCCATGTGACAATCGATGTGAAATGAAAGTGAATAACTCGAAAATGTACGTAAAACCGCATGTAAAGTGAACATTCGCTATGATGAAATGATGAGATGCTATGATAATGTAGTTATAGTCTAGGGTCAATGATGCAACCTAGTTCTCTATAATCGAAGCTCGATGCCAATCACACACCCCAAATTACATTTTGCGGTGAATGGAATTCACGGGATTGATTGTCATAGCATCACAATCACGATTATATTGAGCGACCTAAAGTGTCGTTTGGAAAATACATCGTTTGATTTAATAAAATAATCGAGTTTACAAAGTAGGTCCCAAATGTAAATCAACTTGCGGGAATAAGTTTGTTACAATTCAAACGATGTTTTAGAGTACATAAAACCCAAGTGAGGCAGCGTCACCACGACTCCATGATGTGTCCAAATGCATGCCATGAAGTGAATGCCTTAGATACGAGATAAAAACATGCTAAAAGTGTCAACACAAAGGTTGAGTGAGTTCATAGAGTTTGTTTTGAAAGTTAATGTTCAAAAGAAATCGTCAAATGAATTCACAAAATAGTGCATGGCTCAATGTATCAAAATCGTTTATGCAAGCAAAGGCATTGTAAATCCACTCGGTTCAAGTCCGCCCATACAAAACTTGCAACCTGTGTGTTCACAACCCATTGCCAAAGTGTGCAAAGTTTATGTTCAAGTGCATGAAGTCAATGAATTCACATAATAATGCATGACTTAATGTATCGATGTTTACTTGACCTAGTTATACCAAGACCATCAGTCCAATGAATGTACCAAGACCATCAGTCCAATGAATATACCAAGACCATCAGTCCAATGAATGTACCAAGACCATCAGTCCAATGAATATACCGGACCATCATCCAATGAATATACTATGTAAATACTACGTATGGTATCTGTTACTTTGCATGACTAAACATTGATTCGATTAAACATGTAGTTTCAAATAATCATGATAGTTATGAAAATAATTGAGCATGTATCTCCCCAAAACATTTATGAAAACAAGTAAAAGTAGGGGCTATGGAACTCACTTGGATAAACTGGAATAACGGCAAAAGTGAGTACACTGAGGTATAATGAGATGCGTTATCCGCGACCTATGACGAATGATATGATATGTCATGAGTTGCAATGTAATGCTATGCATGCACTTCGTATGTTATTTATACCATTTACGGGTTTTTGAAAATATTACTCGTCGTCGAAAAATACTCTTTTGACGTCTTAACCCTTCAAAAATGACTTTACATGTTTTTACGTCAAAATGTCATCCTACAATGGTTTTATAATGATTTTTGGTGAAATTACCATTTTTTTGTCGCAAAACAATGTCGTCGGAAAAACCATGAAATCAACAAAAATGGCTCCGGAAAAGTAGTCGTAAAACGGTGTACGTCGATCGTTAGAGAACGAACTCGACGGTTTTGGAAAGTTTGTATCGATATCTAAAAGTTTTAGTTCGGGAGTTTTTATTCAAAAGGTCTCGATCATAAAGATATCCAAGGCTCAAGTTGGTGGTTTTGGCTAATGTTGTGCGAGAAAATGAGTTTGACCAATCTTTGAACATCCGTAAATAAATAACCATAACTCCGCTTGACAAAGCGGCTTTTGTTTTGAAAATATGGCCGATGAACTTGATTTTACTAGAAGACTCTTTGTTATAGAAAGTTTTGCATCATAGTTAAAAGCGCGCAAACATGGACGATAGAGCTAATGAAATACATTACGTCAAAAATAATATAATTTTCGAAATTAATATTTACTGGCAACTTTATGAAAATGGCCATATATTTGTCGTTTTAGATCCGTTTCTACGTAAAATATGTCCTTAGCCGTGATCAAGTAAACTAATATATTTTGACTAGTCGAAATAATTTGTGAAGCTTAAGGCTGTTTTTGACCGAAATATGTAAAAGCGCATGCTGCCATTTTCGGAAAAATATACTTTCGTCGTCAGAAACTTTAAAAATTCACCACGGCCGTTATAACTCCGTTTTATCCGTTCAAGCCGCCACGGATTCGTTTTAAAGTATATTTTCTAAAAATCAAGGCCAAAGGGTCGTACCATCGTGAGTTTTCCGAATTTCATTTTAAGGACAGATTACAAAATATAGTTTACGAAAATAGTTTTCTCGGACAAAACCTATTCTAATCCCTTCAAATCAACTCGAGCTAATCTAATCCTACCATACACCTTCTTAGGGTGTCATGGGTTCCTAATCACCATCAAGACCAAAGATTAACTTGGGAATAATTATAGGATGACTAATATGTATATAAAACCTTAAAATCAAGAAATAAATGGTATAAACCACAATACATGCATATGAGCTTCAAAATGATAAGAAACATATGAAAATGATAAGGAAACATAAAATGATGAGAATATGCTTACTAGTGCAAGTGAAGAGGTGTAGGTAACAAAGGTTTTACTTAGATATCCTTGGTTTTATTTCAAAACCATAAAGAGGATATAAACTAGATTGAAGAACACACTTGAAGTTGCAAAATCTTGATCCCTATGGAGCTTGATGTTGTGACCGGTTATAGGAGGACCCAAGGAAGAGAAAATGATTTTTACACACTTGTGAGATGTGATAATGAATGAAAATAATGGAAGTAGACTTTTGTAGTGTATGAATTATTACAATCAAAAGGACATACCCAATTAATACAAGCCCTCCTTGGGCGTTTTTGTGGATCATGCTCCCCATTTTATATTTTTTTTTTTTTTTAAATCTATACTTGCATTATTTTTGTGATATTTTGTAGAAGAAAGTAAGTAATATGTAAATAATTTGTACAAGTAAAGGAAATTGGGAAATTTTGGTACAAGTAAGTTTTAGTAAATCAAAATAGATTGTAATGAGGTGATAAAATTGTAAAAATACTTTCCTCGTGAAAATCGGGTGATAAAATAATTATCGTAAGATTTTTAAGAAAACGACGTAATAATTAAACGTTAACGATTGAAATACCAAATAAATTTGAAACACTAGGAAAACTAAAAATATAGTTTTATGAACTAAATGTGAGTTTAAAAAAATACCCGGATCATTTTGAAAGTAACGGGTTAAATAATCAAAATAAAACTCACGCGATAAAAATTATTAAACAAAATTACGCGTTGAAGGGTGAAATGAAATGTCGTGCATGTCTTAATGAAATGCACATGATGTCAATGAAATGTAGACTAATCATAGTCATATGAAATGACGTGATGTCATGATCATGATTCGCCGCTAAACCTCCTAAAATTACGAATTTGAAACAAGAAACCAAGTTTACTAAAATGTTGAAATAATGAAACATGAAGCGGTGTCGAGAAATGACCGAAAATACTGGATTGTCACATACTAGGTGGTGTATTAGGCCGTGCTAAGCACGGCCCATGGAGCTTATTTTTTATGCTTTCAAAAACGCGTATATGTTAAGCTGGTTGTAATGGTAATCAACATCATTACAGTCAATTCAGCGGTGTAATAAGACAATCAACTTTACTACTATACGTACCTCACTTAAAAACAAATATATCTCACAAAAACTAACATTACATACAGAACTAACAACACAACCCGGTCGATTAAACGACTGACTTCTGCTCAAAATTGGTCCTTGATGCGTCAGAGTGAAGTGTTTTACAATTTACAATGCACGCGTATGTGAGGGGAAGCACGCCACAATCTTAAGTTTTAAAAAGCCTATAAGCTAGTTAATTTAAATAAAAAAATTCGGACGACACTGAATTATAAACTACATGTGAAATGTGAAGTCGTTATGTCGACTACCTAGAACCAATAGTTAATAACTCACAAAATATATAAAAGTAAAACACGCAAAAAAATAGAAAACAATGTATACATAGTGTAAAATTACAATTGAGTGTCCACTTTTCAATTTTAAGCTGTCATAAAATTCATAATTCATATTGTTCTTGCATTTTATGATAGTTGTATTAACCACATTTTCCTAGCCATCATTATTTTTAGCACTACATTCGTGAAATCTGTATACATCGAATTTAAATCGCAAAAACCAAAATAATACTTGATATAACGTATATATAGTCAATTATGCATTTACATACATTTGTTGCTATTGCTATATTTAAATGGGTCATACGTTTTTCTTCAATTTTATGTCTTTCACATAAAAGTCAAGAGTTGAGCATGTGACATTGTACTATTGTGTCTATAACATCAAATCTAAAGAAATCTATATTTTAATTAAATATTAATCGCTCTACATTTTTACATTCTATGTCTTATAATCATGTAAGAAAATCTTCTTTCTCCACATTTATATTTAGTTCTGTAATTTGAATGTTATTCAAGATCAAATATAAGAATAATTTACTTTGATGTATAATTTTTTTTTTCCTCGTAACAACAAAGTAGAGTTGAGCGTTACTCTACCAATGAAATATTATTTTAATCTTTTAAAACTATTAGAATAAATGACTTAATTTAGGAAGGAAAGATTATTAAATAAACTTGACCATTTCTGCATTGTACAAAGAACATCTCTAATTGGGCATGCACATACTTTTCTTTGAAATCATAACGAACATCAGAATATGAATCAATAGATATTACATGGTGACAAAACATGTCCTTTCTCTCTCAACCCATCACTTGTTCACCTAATACATATAATGTATGTACACTTGACATCACATTCAATTAATGGGTTGTACAAGTCAATAATACTCACGTCTTTTCTTTCTTCAGAAATTTCACCACCTTCCTGTATCTCAATTGTCATGATATTGTTTTGGCAAGACATCTTAAAATCACTACGTCACTACCCACAATTTTTAAACTAAAGAAGAGACAAACTATAGTTTTGTTCCTTACTTAAATTTGCAAATATTCTCCAAATAATCAGATACTATAAATGTTACGGTATACAATTTTTTTCGTGCCCAATAGTAATCTTTTGGTTTCTCTTTTTCTTTTCTGCGTAATTCAATGAAATCATATACGATAAGGTTACTTTTGTTTCAGAAGCTTTGTTTTTCGTAACAATTAAAAAGATTATACTCTTCGATATACCCACGTAAGATAAATGCGAATAAAAATATTTATATCTTGGATGACACTAATAAAGAATCGAATACAAATGAAATTTGTTTAATGAGAATTGAATATAGCTAAAATATATGATGATAATGATGACGACGACCCAATGGCTTAGAAATCAGACCTCATGAGCAAGCAAAATCATATGATAAAAATTTTAAAATAACGTTTCTAAAAATGACATACAATTTAAAAACAAGAATAAAAAAAAAAAAAAAAAAGATTATTAAAAGCACTATGAAAATGAAGTAGATGCCTCGGTTTTGCTTCTTAACAAAAAGCCACCAAACCAACATCTTGTTTATTCCAATTAAAACACCAGCACTCCATCATTTTCATCAAACATAATAGACACACCACAAAATTGTGAGAAATTCTTACATCATTGGAATAAAAATCATTCTATTCCTTCTCAAGACACCACCATTCAGTTGATAGCTAAAAGACACCAAACCCAAAAAATTACAAAAACACAAAATTGTTACAAAAAACATAATAATGGAAGAGGAGACGGAGTTACCGATGGAGCTTGTATGATGGTAGTGGAAATCGAAGCTGAAGGGGAGTTACCACCACCACTTCTAGTTCTAAAACTGAAGTTACAAAACACATTCTACACAAATCAGCGACACGCAAGCTTAAATATGTAATCATAATCGTATAAAAATTAAGAGATGGAAAGAAGTGCAAAAACGTAAACATACCTTCTCTTGGTTATCATAACGAAGGATTATTATCATTGTCCCACATCAAGAAAGATGCATCACGCCGTTACCATGACGATTTCAAAAACTGAAGTTATCCTACACAAATCAACCACAAGTAAGATTAGATATATGATCAGAAGTATAAAAATAAGCAAGGAAAAGAGATATGTGTTCACCGTTCTCGAAAACGACGTCGCCGGAAAATTGCAAAGGACAGTCAATGTTTTGAGAGAGATTTAATGGGTAAAGAAAGAGAGTGACTAATGAGAGAGAGTTTAGCAAATGCAATTTGAAAGAGGGTAAATAAATTTCCAAAGCTTGAACAGTGTTCAACTGTTTATTGGTGAAGTGTCAATATTTGAAGGCCTCACAGTGACCTCGAGCCTTTCGCTTATAGTATAGGTAGATAGATAGATAAAGTTAAAAGGAAATAAAAAAAGAAGAAAGAGATCGAGGGGGAGGGAGTTGAGGTCGACCACGCATGCAGGGAGCGATTCAAGTGCATCCTTTCCCGGCTTAACTCATTTTAATTTCTTCTTGACACAAATAATTTCTTAATTTCTCCATTTTTCATTTCATACTTGCAAATTTATTTCTTTCTTTCTTTCATTCGCTCAAATCAAAACAATTATAAAAACATCCTAACATAAAAATGTGTATCATCCCTTTTTATAACAACCAAACGTGATCATCTCATCAATAAGAAGCAAGAAGAATATCAGGTCTTGTGGAAGATCGAAGAATGAGCGCGTCTCGATTTATAAAGTGTGTAACAGTTGGCGATGGTGCTGTTGGGAAGACATGTCTCTTGATCTCTTACACCAGCAACTCTTTCCCTACGGTCGGTTTCTTTATCCATTTCGTTTCATATTTGCGGATACACATTCTGATTGACTCTAGGATCCATTTCTCACGTACACTTCTGTTTCGAATTCACATCAATCTGTTTCTCTATAATATAATATAATTGGGTCATGATCAATGGCACTGGATGACATACACATTATGGAGATGATCATTTATCATGATTATTGAAGCTAGCTTTTTCGTATGAAGAATGACAAAACTATTTGTTGATGCTTTCTTTTAAGCATTATCATGCAAGAGAAGAAATTATTACATTCTGTGATTGTTTTATGTTAACATTGTTATAACAACACACAAATACATAATTACTATGTTTTATGTGTGTGTTTTTATAAGTCACAAGCTTCCTTTAATTGATTTTAAAATTATCTTCATCATATGTCAGAGGTTTAATTTTCTCTGTGTTAAACAGGATTATGTGCCAACTGTGTTTGATAATTTCAGTGCAAATGTCGTTGTCAATGGAAGTACTGTCAATCTTGGCTTATGGGACACTGCTGGTAACCTTCTCAAGCATCATTAAAAAAAATTATATTTGGTGATACATACTTCTTTTAAGTGCCAATTGGACATTCTGTGTAACAGGACAGGAGGATTATAACAGATTAAGACCACTGAGTTATCGTGGGGCTGATGTTTTCATTTTGGCCTTTTCTCTCATTAGCAAGGCTAGCTACGAAAATGTCTCCAAGAAGGTGAATCTGTTGTCATTTTTCTTCTTCTTCGTATGATCATACCATTCGAGTGTTTTTGGATTTGCGCTTTGAAAGTGATTCTTTGATATTTAATAACTAAAATCAGTTAAAACAGATGCAACCAAATGGGCTGCAGGAGATATTGTTTGGTAGTGCTTATGTTTTACTGAAACTAGTTAGAATCAAAGAATCAGTTGTCAGATTGTTTGGATATCTGGAGATTTCTCAGCTTGATCAAATAATAATAAATTGACCAGGACATTGTTTTGAAGAAAAGGATGCGTATTGTGAAACAGTTGTAAATTATTCGTGATTAGATAGGGGTAAATAGGTAATTTATGTTTTACCATTTGATAGCTAATTTTGTTGTAATCAGTATGAAATGCATTATTCCAAATCAATAATTAGAACCCTAAATAAGCAGATAATCAGATTTGGATTCTGTTTATACAGACCGTTAAAACTAATCAGATAAATCAGTTCCCAAACTCAAATTTAAACACCTTTGATTGTTACAACATGATCTACTTACTTTTTGTTTCTTCTGATCTCAGTGGATTCCAGAACTGAAACATTATGCCCCTGGAGTTCCAATCGTGCTTGTTGGGACCAAAATCGGTTAGTTGTTCTAACATTATACTTTTCTGCCATGTAAATTGTTGCTTCAGAGTGTCTAATACTTTAGCTGTTTTAACAATATTTTCCTGGATTCTAGATCTTAGGGATGACAAGCAATTTTTCGCTGATCATCCTAGTGCAGTTCCCATTACAACTGCTCAGGTAAAAATTAGTACTACTGAAGTATTATTCTCATAGTCCAGTAAAAAGTTGCAATTCTTGGGTTGGGACATGGATTAATTAGTATATTACCAATACACCCAAAAAATAATGTTGTATGTAAACATGGATCATCCCTAAATGATTTTCTTAAAAATTGGATGGAAGTTATACAATTACAGATGCACAAAGGGACCAAATCTCAGATTGAACCCAATTAGGAAAGTTAGCGACATTTGGTCATAAATCCTACATTTGTTACTAAATAATTGTTAGGATCCCGACTGAGACAGGGCCTGTTAAAACCTAAGGGTTTTGCTAAATTGTCATTTTCTAATAATTTTGTAGTATTTCTTAAGTTATCAAAACATTAACCAAATTTTGTCAAACAAAGATATTTAACGCAAAATTGTTATTTGATTAAACATAAAAGCTAAACATGAAAATCCAAGGGTTGGTTATTGCAAAGGCAGTTGTTCTAATTTACATTTTGAAATTATTATAGGGAGAAGAACTAAAGAAGACGATTGGAGCTCCCCAGTACATTGAATGCAGTGCAAAAACACAAGAGGTACATACAATCTTCTTCCCCTAGACCCATGTAGATAGATGTGGCAATTTTAACTCACAAGCTTGTGAAAGAGTCGATTTGGGTCGTGTTTTATCTCAAACGGGTCAAATGAGTCACATAAAGAAAATTATGTAATAGAAGAACCGGGCATATGGGCTGATTGCTTTGAAAATATCACTTAGTTTATTTTTATACAAGCTCTTAAATCATTTTCTGTGAAGCTTTGAATTATTATTTTATTTGTAATCATAGCTAGAAGATTAATAAGAAAAACAGTGGACAATAAGGTCTTTGCATCTCAACCCATCCTCACTTTGACATATTTAAACACGTACCAGAAAATGACCAGATTCAACTTGAATATGTTTTGACATGTTACTCAACCCGCCAACTCTATATAAGATATAATCGGATTATCTATAAGTGGTTCTTATGTATCATTTTGCTAACAGAATGTCAAAGGAGTTTTTGACGCTGCCATTAAAGTTGTCCTACAACCTCCAAGTTCAAAAAAGAAGAAGGGAAAGTCTCAAAAGGGCTGCTCTATATTGTGATCAATAAATAAATAGTTCATGGCGAGATATAGGACCTAAACCTTGTGTTTTTAACCTTTCTGCCCTTTCTCTCGTAAAGGAAGTAATCGAGGCTAACCAGTGATCATCTACATGAAAGCTTGATATGGTTCATCGTATGTCTCACTTCTCATGTTAGGCCTTTCAGGTACCACCGCCCAGCATTTTATTTGTTCCTATGTGTTAGTTTTGTCGGAGATCCATTGATATTTGAAAAAAAAGGAACAAAAAATAAAAACTCGCATCAGATTCTTTTCTTTATAAATCTGTTCGCTCATTTGTATTTGACGGTTCCCTTTGTTGGAGATTTGATTACTGCATTAAATCGGTAGTCGACTAGAATTCTGTATTGGATGCTTGAGTTTTGAGAATTATTTTATTGTTCATAATGTCATCTGGCAATTTTGATGTTAGGCTTCAGTTTTCTTAGGTTTTCAGCAATTGTTGCGATTATGTGTTGCTATCTGCATGGTTTTTTTCACTTTGTTTTGTGGTGATTGTAACCGAATGCATTTGTTCAATAACATTCAATGTAGCTTGTTTGGATAATATGAAAATGTTACATAGAATTTCAGATGTGACAATTAATCTCAAAACTTTAGCTTTAGCTTTAGCGTAGATGTCAAGTATTTGAGATAAATATTTTGCTGTCTCGGTTTGTACAAACACACGAAATACAAATTTACAATAAAAACTATACGAGTGCTAATGTTAACTTCTTAATTTCTTATGCACGATCAAACATTTATAACAGCTGTATTTTTTCAATTTTCTATAAAGAGTTATAAAAATCTCCACACCAATGTGCTTGAAACGTTTGAAGTTTTATGATCATCATAATTCATGTAAACTTTATTTTAAACATTATTATAAACTAGATGAGTACCGTGCACATCAACGGAATTTTATAGCGGCATAAGTTTCCAGCCGTGTACATTGTATGATTGACTAATTTTCGCTAATAAGTACATAATTAAGTTTTCAACCGTGTATTAGTTTGTTTCTTTACATATGATTGTACTTATAATAACAACTCATATAATTCCTATTTAAAGTTTATATAAGGATATCTAGAAAAACATTTTTAACAAACTTTATATTTTAACTTCGTCAATAGTCATTATGTGTTATTAAACTTGCATATTGTGTACAACACGATATCAATAGCTAAATCTAAACAATAACATCAAACTTAACACTTACGTCAGTTAAACAAAATTAAATCTTTCATCCAAAAAAATATTTACAAAATATTAATCGATATTAATACATAATGAAAAAGTTTATGTAAAAACTCGTATATAATTATTAGTTGTACTTATATCACAATTACAAAACATTAAATACGGGCAAATTCTCATATGTTCGTATATTAAACTAATATTTTAAAATAAATTTGATCCAGTATGTAAATCTCGTGTGTTCACGGGACTTATAACTAGTTGAGAATGACGATGAATAAACTTCATGAAAGAAAAATATACTTAAATGGTTGCAAAAATGTCATTGAATGTTTACAAGTATAGAATTAACTCATTGAGAAAGACAAAGAATGATCAAGTGTAAATTTAAGAACACTATTTTTACATGAGAGTTAAGATTAAATGAGAATGGTGAGAAGAAACAATAATCACACATTTGTCATGCACTTATAAATTTAAATGTATCTTCTCTTAATTTTTTTTCTCCATTCAAAATGTGTGACTAAAATTTCATATCATTTTTATCATTTCAATTTTTTTCTTTCTCAATAGATCTCTTCTCCATGACCTTGTGCATCAGATGTTAACTTTAAAAAGGTCTAGAACAATCGGCTACAATTATGCTTAACAATTATTTTTCATGGTTAAAATGGTAAATCAACAAATGGTTTGTACAGTGTTTTCATTTTCAAGAAACCGGATTGAGTGTTTAGAAAAATGATTGTTGTGCCTAATGGTAAATCAAATGGTTTGTACTCGAGTTTTTATCTTATAGCTAACTGGATTTGTGAAATGTTTGACGTTGCACTACTCGATTTTATCTTATAGCTAACTGGATTTGTGAAATGTTTGACGTTGTCATTTTGGTTTTTCCATACTCACTGCTTTTTCAAAGTTATATATTAAAAGAGATTCATGATGCCGAACAGCCTTGTTTGTTCGCTACAAGAACATCACAACCATAAAGCTTATCTCAAATGTTACACTATCAACTATCATTGTCCCAGGGACGTTACTTGTCTCACCAGTCTGCGGTTCTTAAGATTTACTCACTAGCATCTTTTGTTTGGTGGAACACCACAAGAAAGAACTGTAGGTTCATATTCACATAAATAAGTTCATGTTTAGTAAAACACTTTAGAGGGACCAACAACGTGTTCAAAAATAATAGCACCATACAACCTAAACTCTCAGAACTTTGCTTATGGGTTTGTATAAGCAATTATGGTCAAATAAATAGATGATAGGAATGAAGGAAACGAGACTGATTATTGTATCTTGAAACAAAAAGCTTTATGATACTTAAATTCCAATGCCCTTAACACTCAAAATGTTCGGTGAATCCGAGAGTAAATTTTTCCCAAGTTAAAATTGGTTTCCTAAAACCAATGATGTTCTTATATAAGAGAAAAATCTATTCGACACTTACGTTCTTAAGTTACACATTCCAAATTTGAAGTACCATCAGGTAAGTCAAAAATATAGACAATCATACATCACATACTCTACCAAAAGAAATTCAAAATCAGGAATCAATTCCATACACTATTTATACACCTGGTAGCAAAAATCAAACCTTTATTGTCTCAAATTTCTCCCCTGTAGCTCCACCCTTGTCTTTTTGGGACTGGATATAACGAATTGTACTAGCAAAGAAAGCATCAGCAGCTGGATCTGATGCTGTACTATCGCTTTGCATTTCAGTTGTAACCAGTTCAATCAGGCCCTGAATTGATGCAACCGTAATTTGTGTGTTTCCTTTCTCGAAGAAGTATAGATACCTGCAATTACAACGCAGTCACACCATCTTAATACATCTTCTCTTGAATAGGTTTCATAGTATATTCAAGGTTAAATCACATTAGGTCACAACTAATGGATCAGAACAGAGGATTTTAAACACACGTGTCGAAATGCGTAAGAATGGGCAAGCCAACCCACTAACACTTTATATCCTATATTTTTTATTTTACAAATAATTAATGTATCATAAATATTATTACAAAAACCTATATTAGTAGATAATATCCAACTGTTTAGTAAAAAAATTGATTAAGGCAAAGAAAACAATGAAATGATTACGTTGTGTTTAGTTGGAGAAAATTTTCCTTCATTTCCTATTTCTTGTTTTATAGAAAAAAGAGGGGGTGTCTATCTCCACAAAACAATTGAAAAAATAGAAAACGTTTACTTAGAGAAACATGCGTTTCTATTTTCCATTTTGCAAAACTAGAAAACATGTTCAAGTGTTGTCGTTTTCTATCTCAATTCTCTATTCACCTTTGTAATATTATAAAGACATCTTCGAAACACAAAAACAAATATTATAAATTAACCAACTAAATTATAAAATAACTAAAAAAGTCTAATACAAGAAAATAAAGAAATAAAAAAGTAAAATTTAGCGTCAAACAACATAAAAAAAAAACTTCAAACGACTACAATTCGACATAAAAACATATCTTCGACATAAACTAAAATTTCCTATTTCATCCGTTTTATCTGTTTTATCCGTTTTATGCGTTTTATATGTTTCATCCGTTTTCTTACGTTTTCATACGTTTTTATCCGTTTTTGTACGTTTTTATCCGTTTTATACGCTTATACGTTTTTGTACTTTTTATACGTTTTCACCCGTTTTATACGTTTTTATGCATATAAAAACGTACAAAACGTAAAAAACGCATAAAAACGTAAAAAACGCTGCAAGCCATACAAAAACGTATAAAAACGGTCGAAAACGTATAAAACGGATAAAACATATATAAATGTACAAAAACGGATAAAAACGTACAAATGTATAAAAACGTACAAAAGCGGATAAAAATGTAAATACGTGGATAAAAACGTACAAAGACAGATAAAAACGGACAAAATCGCATAAAAACGTACAAAAACGGATAAAAACGTACAAAAACATATAAAACATACAAAAATGGATAAAAACGTACACTAGTCAAGTAGTACAACAGCTGTATCTTATCTTATAGCCGAGGGTGGCGGGACAAAAACGGATAAAAACGTATAAACTTGGATAAAAGGGATAAAAGGTAAGAAAAGCGTATAAAAGTACAAATACGTATAAAGCGGATGAAAACGCATAAAAGCGTACAAATAAGTTCAAAACGATAAAAACGCATAAAAGCGTATAAAAGCGTAAAATACATAAAAGCGTAAAAAGCGTATAAAAATGGATCACCGGTTAGTACATATAGCATCATTGGCTTTTCCCTATGGGAAATGAGTGGGGAAATGGAAAGGAAATTTTAAAGGAAAAAAAAAAAAAAAAAAAAAAAAAAAAAAAATGTTTTGCAGTTTTGTGTATTAAAGTGGGAAATAGCGATTTTGTGTTTTGTAGATAATTTTGTTGGAAAACACTAATTTGAGTGCGATCTCTGTTTTCTTCGTTTTCCACAAAACATTTTGTGGAAAACACGGGTGTTTTCCTCCAGCTAAACGCACCCTTAACAACTTTAAGCCCGTTTCTTTTACTTACTTGTTTAGAATCTCGATAAAGAGCATGACCGATCCACTGCTACCTTTCGTCACATTGGCCATTTGTTGAGCAGCATTTGCGATTCTTAAGGCACGCTTCAAGCAGAGCAATACTCTACATCACACATAAACAACTTGACTTAGGTCCTAAACTTGATATAATTCAGAATGATTGCCCTGAAATCTATGTATAACTGCTGACATAAAAAATAAATAAATTATTGAGGTGGTAAAATGGGAGGGTCGGGCACTTGGGCAGGTTGGGTAACAGTTCCAAACTGGACACGTCGGGTTGAGATGACAAGTAGCCACTATTACGTTCGCTTTATTTACTTCAATAGATAACGAAAGTGGTAAATAAGATGACAAAAAGTATAGGTAAAAATAATCTAATCTATCTTTTAGAAACCTATCTAGGATGTTTTACATGCAAAAACAATTTGGGTGAGTTACAACCTATTGGAACTGTTCTAATTTTGCCAAGTTATATAAAGGTTACCAGTAAGGAGATCAAATATAACCTAACAAGTCCCATAAGCAACTAGGTCGATATTAGTATATTACCACCTCTATGAAGAGACACTCAAAAGAAAGTGATGATTATCTTGTACCTTTCACCATCCTTGATTCCATCTTGATCATCTACCCAGAACAGATGTGAACAAGCATAAACAGCTCTGCACTGATCTGGCTTCTTCAAGAGTTTTGCCGAATACTACCATAGCGTGAAAGGGAAAGATTAGAATGGTGTAATACATTGGCCGATACAAAATGAATTGCATTAACAGACAAATAGCTAAGCATGTTACCCCTGTGGCCTTGTGGGTCAAGGTATCCCTGTTTTCAACCCCAAATATGTGCATCCGTTGAAGAGTCCCTATAATGAGATATAGTGCTGTTACCTGTGCTTTTGAATCCTGTCACTCATGAAAAAAAAAAAGAAGCATAAATGATGTGAAATGAATGCATCCCATACCTGCTATTTGGACCTCAAAAATCTTAAGATAAAAGAAGCATAATTTACCGAAATTTCTTCTTCATATAATATATATGCTTGGGTGAAAAACTCATATGCTACAGGTTCAAGATCACAATCATTGGCAGCCTGTTTAAAACAAAAGCCAAGTAGTGTAGGTTAGAAGGAATACATCACATACTTATTTGGGTCAAGAAATGCATAGACGTACCTCGGCACATTCCAAGTATAACCTCAATGCAAGGTCGGGTACTGGAACCGTTGACAAAACCTCAATTGTCTGATTCAATATTTGGAAGATCTTTTTTGGTGTGGCTGATGCTGTTTCCTCTTCACTAGCATTATCATCCTGACTTTGTATTCGCCTAATCAACTGTAATGCCATGTGAAGACGAATAAAAAAAACAAATTAACCATCATAAGGAATGATAGGCGTTCAAGATGTTTATCATCTTCTAATCTATCAAGTGGCAAACATCATAGATAATAACAAGCACCCAAAAACAGAAAATAGAGACAAACACCCTTTCAGTTTGGTCAAGTTGATTATATACGATCTACACATGTAAGAGCTCAATTTAAGTGGAGTTTGGATGATCACGTATTTCAGAGCGTGCTCATAGCATATAAATCAAGAAGTTCAAATTTTCTGGTTGGTGGTTATCTCAAATGATTTACTACACATGACCCTAAATTTCAGATTATATATTTCATGGTAGACAGCTCTGATTGTGATAAACAATCAGTGTCTTCAATTAGATAACTAATGTTCTCCATCCTAGAAAAAGTGGCCATCTCCAATGAGCAAAAGCCTTGCAATTAAATTTTTCCTAATTACTCTGGCTTCCAATTGCTTAG
The DNA here is from genome assembly GCA_022545495.1 of Chrysanthemum lavandulifolium. Lineage (NCBI taxonomy): Eukaryota > Viridiplantae > Streptophyta > Magnoliopsida > Asterales > Asteraceae > Chrysanthemum > Chrysanthemum lavandulifolium. Next base: position 171,353,457 of record CM040246.1, read on the forward strand.
AACATAAAAAACTTCTCAGCAAGGTTATATAAGTACATTTTTGCTTTAAACCAATATATAGATGCTAATTCTCTTTAGATAAACAAAAACAGAACAATGTTTGGGAAGGATGCAATAAGGTATCGTTCAAACTACCATACTTTTGAAGTTTGTGAACAGTTAATTTTGAGTAACCTAAGCAGAGCCCCTTTGTCAGATGGATTATATTCTGATTAACAAATGCTACTTTTGACGCTCACTTTACACATGTATATACAACATCAAGCTCGCTGCAATAGTTTAGTGATGAATCCAATGCACATATCCGCAAATGTGAACATGAGATACTCCTATAGTATCATAGGATAGTATTTACCTCAATAGTAAAGAAACAACTACAGGCTATTTGTTTTCCAAATCTTAGCATGACTAAATACACAAAGGAAGTATGTACATCAAGCTACATAAACAAATTTAACATCAGCCAAAGAAAGAATAAAACCTTTAGAGCATTATATATAAGTGGAGGAATTGTGAAGGGAAGTCGCTTGGGTCCTCCAGTCAGAATATGCTTCTTCACTGTACAGATAATCTGGCAGCATAACATAAAAAATAAAAACCATGATGACATGATATATTCTGTATTCATTAGAAATGTAAACATCATTTTGCAGGGTGCTGACGGCAACTAACTGAGATAACCCCCAGTAAAATGTACCATGTCAACAAGGGACAGGATATGTTCTGTATTCATTAAAATAGTAAACATCATTTTGCAGGGTGCCTTTCAGTTAAATGCACCAAGTCATTGTGCATGAAAATGGGCACACTTTTCTCTTTCTTTCTTTTTTAGTAAAACAAAGATATATTCAACAAAGCAATTTTTAACAAAGTTTGATAACGATCTCATGAAAATAAATTAAGCAGAAGTGATCTAACACCAAATAAAAACAACCACTGGAAGGGAGATCACTACCCCTATGGAAACAACAGAAATGAACATGAATCTGTGGTAGAAAATAAATTTTTAACAAAGTTTGATAACGATCTCATGAAAATAAATTAAGCAGAAGTGATCTAACACCAACTAAAAACAACCATTGGAAAGGAGATCACCACTACCCCAATGAATACAACAGAAAAGAACATGAATCTGTGGTAGAAAAACCTTAAAAGCATACACGCGAAAACCAAGTTTATACAAGTTGAGGACTTGAGGTTGTAGCCAATAAATTATAAAACAACCTGAGCGCCAGATAATCGACCTACAGAAGAGTAAAACAAAGTTACCAAAATCAAGTGATACCTTTAACATCTCTTCTGGATCATCATTATACAGCATTTGAATTAGACGTGCAACAGAGTTCTGCTCCTCCTTAAAGTCATCCTCGTCCATCTGCAGAAGGCAGAGAAACCTTGATTAAAGATACAAACCTTTTATAGATAGAGGCATCATGCTATGTCTATTAGCATATTAATATATGATAATATGCATATTCATAAAGGAGGAAATATAAAATGAGTTGCAATCGAGAAATAAAATCTTTAGGAGCTAACCTCATCATCACTATCAGCATCCAAATCTTTAATAAGCCCTTTTATTAGTTCAAATAAAGCCCCAACCTACAAAAAGTTCACAGATTAATAAATGGATTATCAATGTCAAAATAAACTGTAAATAGCCACTATACCTTTTCAGCAGTTGAGATGTGGGTCTTGTTTTTCATGATGCTTTGTATTATAACATTAGACATCACTTTATTAGTACTATCATCCAGGTATTCCATGACTTGTGGATAGTTAGAAAGTTTTAGTGCAGTATCTATATCATTATATTTCTCCAACGGAGCACTTAGAAGTGTCACAATCTGCTTTGTCGCTTTGCCTTCCAGCTTTCCTTTGCCAGCAATTTTGCTAACACATGCACCCTGAAGGAATCAGAACATAAAATTGTAAATGGTACAATTTGTATCTGTGGAAATTACCTATATTAGCAAATAAAATTCTATACCAAATACCTGTTGTAAAAATTATAATAATATTGTTTGTCAAAACAAAATTAAATATAAAGCAATAAAGCAATATTATTATTAGAACATAATAAACGGTTGTAAAATATGTAACTGCTATTGAGGAAGGACGCATAACGATCAAGGTTATTGTAAATAGTATCTTAGGGTCGACGTAATAACACTTGCTAAACATTATCCAATAACTTTCGTCTGCTTTTGCTGATTACATACATTTAGATTTGAAAGCTTAGAAGCTAAACTTACAAGAACATACGACTCAATGAGGTTCTAATACATAAAAACATACCATTATTTCACAGCTATGGATATACTATACTAAGAATGACATGCGACTTCCATCAATATAATTAGTGATCAGGTCCCCTATTTCCATAATGTGGCACATTGTCTTTATGTGATATGGTGCCTACTGAACTAGAGAAGGGATGTTATAAGGTGTAAACAGTTGTGATGGGTTCCTGGGGAGAAGCAAGGACGTAATAACCAAGTGAATATGATTAAACACAAGTTTAATATCATCGTAATAAACATGAGAAGCATGCAAAGATGAAAAAACATTTTTTTTCCTATTGATATATGGTTACACTACTCGTCATCATGAACTCCTTTCTATTTGTTTCAGCAGAAGTATACCAAAAACCTCAAATAGGAACCCACTATCATCCTTCCTGTTTGTGTTCGTAGGCAAAATTCCATATTCATGATTGTTATTAGGTTTAACCTCTTTATGATAGCTTTTAATTCCACTTACAGCACACACCAGCTAGTTTGATTATAGATCTTATTGTGGTCGTCGTACGTTATTCAATTGTAGGTTGAGTAATCAATTGTTTTAAATTTTCTTCAGGCCCCAAAACATCAGAAATCCAGCGGTAAACTTCACCCAACACTTGTGGAGTCAAAATGCATCTCTTTTAGTGACCACTTTGTCCAACTGGTAAGTCCAAATTTCTACTTTGACGCTAATTAAGTTATTAAGGTAACTAAGTGGTCCAAAACTACAACAATTTTCTTTTTCCCAGAGGAGTTGACACACATTCGACTAGGTCAGCCATTATCTAAAGCTGCTGCAAGCTCACAATCTTAGTTAAACCTGTGAGCTACAAAGCCCTATATGTCAGCTTTTTACAAACATTACACATGCTTTGTGGGTTTGCAGAACATATTGAAACATGAGGTTTTGCAGAGCATATTAAAACTGGAAAGGGGAAAGAACGAGTCACCATTCACCTAAACATATTTACAGTTTAAAACAGTCACTGTTTGTAACTCTTACTATTACACCAAGATTAAGATATTACAATCGTGATAATTCAATAAATCTCTAGATCATTCATCAGGAGAAAGCAAGGAGTTACAGGTATGAGACTTCTCTTTGGAGAATATTAAAGTAGTGTCCAGTAATTAATGCCAAGCTACATACACATATGACGCAAATCAATGGATGTGTTAGGTAACTCAAATCCTTGTTCAATTAAAATATACATTCAGTGTGCAATCTTTTTGGATGAGGAACATAGGGGAAAAGCTAAAAAATTGAGCTTACTGATTACTCCTGTGGATATCTATACTAGAATTCAAGCACATACTTTAATTAAGAAAATAGAAAAATCGAGCTAAAGAGGAAGTCACCAGTATTTGATCCACATAGTCAAGCCGATCCGGATGGACATGGAGCGTAAATGTCAGAAGAGCTGAATATAAAGTTACAGCCCCAAAAACAGGCATATCAGGTTGTGCTTCAATCACCTGCACTACAACAAAAAACAAGTTCACAACTGCTTGAATAGACTTCCTACCAACCACTATTGTATGGTAACAGCTTAAATAGTGCATGGAAAAAAAGAACATAAACCAGATCAATTTACATCTGATCAAGTCGTGAGCTTGGTTTGAGAAAAAATAAATAGAAGTTGGTTTGATAATTTGATAGATAATATGACTAATTAGGCCATAAAGCATTTCAAATGATAAATTTTGTTGGAAATATCCCCACAAAACTTTATGGTCAAGCGAAAACACATAAGAAGCACATAGTGCGTCTAATTGAAAATATGTACAACATCTAGACAGAAAGAACGAAATATTATTTGTTTTCATGTGTTTTTTAGTATAGAAAGAAACCATTTAGTTACTAATCCTCATATAGTGCAAACAGGTACTCCTAAAAAAATGACTTTTTTTTTTTTCCTTTTTTTTCAGTGTTATCATTGGCTGTTGCTATCTGTTTGTTTTTCCAGTCTTCCAGACTAGGCACAACTTAAAAAATGCAACCCTGCTTCTTTTCCTTCCCTCCTGCATATGTGTGCATTCAAATGCTTCTACAGATCTTAGTTTCACTTTGCAGCTATTACCACATAGGCAATGCCAATACCACAAAACCAGAAAGAAAAAAAAAAAAAAAAAAATGTATGTTCTGTCTGTGTGTCGACAATTTACTAAAGGCTCTGAGGCATAAATGACTTCTTTTACCTGACCTATCGCATTGTTCAGTTTTGCAAAAGCTTCTACTTGGATGAACTCTGGTAAGACCTGCAGCGAAACTATTATCAGGCTTATGAAATTAGACTTTCAAAATTTGGCACAAGTTCACGCACCTCAATGCTTGATGCAGCGTAACTAGATAGCCTCTCCATTAAACCAGAAAGCACTGTCTTAATGTCAACAGAGGGCTGAAAAGACCAATTAACATGAAAACTTAACAACACAATGATAGAATTAGCAACATAATAAAACATAAACTATAGCAAAGAAACTTTCATAACAAAAGCCACAATGATCTTAGCAAATAATCAAGACAGGACACATCAAAAAAGTTCTTTATAGTCAAGTAAGGAATCAACACCAAAATAAACGAAAGGTCATTAAATCTAAGGTACCAATTGACTCATTCAAGTAATTCTGAGTTCTGAAACTTGGAGGGCTATCTCTTGAAAAGAACATATTGAATATAGTATTACATATTTACATTGCATAAACGGTATAGCAAAACCCACCTGAAGCTGTGGGAAGGCACCCAATAATGTTTCAAGAGTCTGTAAATGGTACTCGTCTGGGAACACTTGAATTATACAATCCATTAAATAATACTGTGCAAGATCATCCTTGCAATTCACAACCTGCATTATTTTTAGAAACATAAGATCATAACAAGAAAAACATAAACAACACATGGATTCTCAAGCCAAAGAATAACATATACACACGTACCTGCTCCAGGACTCTGGGAAGAACAGTGTCTTTGTACAGCTCTAGGTCAATACCTTCAATCTGACTGAGCACGTGCAGATTCTTCCCAACCTGAAACATTATGATGACAGCAGGCAGCCTTACATAAGAATACGCATGAAAACTGTTGTTGTTTATCTAAAGCGATCAAACATTAAGGTTATTAATTAGTTACAAGGTCACAAGCTCATTCCTCTCCTTTTCACGCTTTTCCTTCTCCGTGCAGATCCCTGCAGGCCAGAAAATCAACTTACATGCCTCAGATTAAATATCAACCATACATAACAATAATTCACCTCAAAAGAAACCCCATTATTTTTTTAGTTTTTCAAAACATAAAGGTTTTTTTTCGTAGTTAGCCGTTAGTTGGTTGTTAACCATAAAGGATATGGTTAACAGCAAAGTTCTATTGATGCTTGAACTAACCTGGTGTTGCATTCGAACCCACAATTTGTTCATCTCTGTGAAGTTCTGAAGTACAAACTCGACAGCATCCATAACAGTGTTTTCATCCCTGAAAAGGCAAGGCATCCACACATTCATTAGGTCCAACATCTTACTCTTAATATATGTATTTTTTTATTGTTAAGATGATATTACGGACAAGTGTGCCAAGGTAAATAAAGACACATGCATACATACAATCTTCTAGTGGCCATGTAAAAGATAAGGAGAACACAGTGAACTAGATACCTAAATACTTTATGATTGTGCAGGTATTTCACTTTCCAAGTAAAAATGCAGCATGGCTACAAAATTGTAGGTTTAGTAACGAAGGTATATCATCTGCTCGCCATCGAGTCCAATACACAAGCAAATACAATTTGTCTCCTTAACACTTAATTTAATGATGAATTTCCAGAATTGTTACTTAACATGTGTGAAAGTGTAATTACTAAATGTATTGGTATACCATCTCTTCACAAATGCATGTTCCTATTAAAATCATTACAAGACACAACGAGGATAACAGGAAATCAAAGTGCTTCACTATGCATATATATATTTCTGTTTGCAGCTGGCAAACAAAGAGCCAGCATGTTTAAGAGATTAAAGTGTTTAATTACAAGACAAGTTAGTTTATCATTTATCAGCAGATAATTCACAATTATTGCATAATAAGTCTAACTGGTCAACTGAAAACGTAAAAGTATGATAGTTTTACCCTTCATACTCGGAACCAATATCAGGTAGCTTATCCCTGCTGACTTGAGAAAGATAACTCCTAAGGAAGAGTCCACGAAGAGGATGCTGGATACCACGACACATTTCAACAAGATCTTTTAGGATGTCCTTAGCAGGAGCCTCCTTTGACTTGATGTACACAGATCCTACTGTACAAAGTAGATACCTAAATAAATGAAAGAAGGATGGTCAAGAATCAATACCCATGTGTGGTTGAAGTGAATTAGTGAGGTTGGGTGCTTATATAATAAATAATTAACAAAAGGTCATTCACATGAGTATCTTTATCCTTTGAGCAGTGAATTACATATATTAGAACAATAAAATGAACAGCTTGTTTGGCATGTCCTGTTCATCTGGTTGACACATGAGAGATCCCCTAAGTCACAAAGTGATTGTGAGAAAGATAATAATAATAATAATAATTGCGAAATTCTCCGATAAAACGCAATTTTCCTTTTAGCGAAGTTTCAATCCAAATGGCCTCTTTATATGGGCAATAAGAATATATTGATAGCATTATTTGTTCCATTTTCTTAACCATCTTGAAGGATATCTGACTAAATTGTCAACCAGTTTATTTCAGGACGGATGCGGTGGGGTATATTAGGAAACAAACATTTATTGAACTGTTGAACATTAAGGATCAACAAAAACACCAGAGGGTTAAGATCAATACCCAAAGGTAAGTGTTCTAACATCACGTATTTGTTTATTTCGTACTATAAAATTGCAGACAAGTAGAACTCCACTGCAAATTTAAGCTGGCTACGGCAAGATATGCAAAGTTCCACATTTCCAACACAACATAATTTAGGTTTACCTCATGTAGATAGAATTTATCCATCACTACAAATCTAAATATGAAGATATACAAGCGACCAAATGCTAAAACGACATGATTCCACACTAGTAATACAGAATAAGCATCTCTCACTTAGCCCACTCACCTTAAAATGTCCTTGTCCCAAATGCATCTCATAGGCGTAAGCATAAGTTTAGAGTTTGTAAAAAAGCTACTACCCTACTTAACTTGCACCCAGATTACCTTTACACTACTAGCATAAGTTTAGAGTTTGTAAAAAAGCATCAGATTACCTTTACACTAGTAGCATATTTTTCTACATAGTTACTCAATATGGGAGCATAATAGTACCAGCTCTATGAGTGTAACCTAAAATTTTCTATACGCAAAGGAGATACATGACATAATGCAGTGTTCTGGTTCACATCGTCATAGAAAGTATAACTCGATTCCAAGTCATATTATCTATCCGGTATATAACCCCACAAGCATCTCATAGGCATAAGTTCGAATTGGTAGACCAGCTAATACCCTAGTTAGCAGATATCTATATCATAACCCGAAAGAAAGTTCAGGTTATGTTCACACTACTAGATCATACTAGATGAGTAAACGAGTAGTTTTGTTAATATGAATGTTGTAATATATATATGTTTCAGGGGAATCAATAATCGAATACGATTCCCAATATCTATCCAGTATCTGATATAATCACCACATCATCCTCAACCCGGTTATCTCCTCTATAGCATTAGTAAGGATCTAAAGCTATTTGTTTTATAAGCAAGTTAGAAACGTAAAGTAAAGAATTACAAATTTCCCAAATATGAACTTACAATCTGGGCAATATATTCCCGGCATGCTGCACAAGCTCATAAAGCTCAATAATGGAACAACTCCGCCTACTCTCCTCCTTAAAAAAAATCTCGAGCTTCCTCAACTCATCAGACGCCCGCATATCTAACAACAAATAAACACATTCACAAATAATTCACAAGTATAACAAATGACAAGAGTAACAAACAGTTAATTACAGAGTTCGTAGTATTTATGAGGCGATAATCGCGAAGTGCGAAGCTCAGACAGCATCTGAGCAGAATATTTCAAGGCATCTTTAATATTATTCGAATCCTGTACAAAGAGTTGATCAAATTAGACCTAGTTTGAGTTAATTTATAAGAAAATTAGGGTTGTTATACCAAGGCGCGATGCATGTAAAAAGCGTTCTGTTGGATACCGGCGATAGCGGCGGTTAGCCATTTCTCTTCGTCTTCAACGTTGTGGATCATTATGTGATCGATCTGATGTGTGTTTATTATTATTATGTAAGTGAGTGGTGGTTAACGGTGGTGTGTTTGTGTCTAGTTTGTTAGATTGGAATTGGAAAGTCCGCTTTTCAGTTTTTGGACTCTTTTAGTCGTCTCATCACTTTTTATTGTTTTTGGTTAACTAGTTACTAATAATATCCGTGTTTTTTTTTTTAATTTTTTACTAAGTATTATTATCGATTAAAATACAAAAGTTTTACAATCTCAAAGGTTAATTTTGGCTAACTAAATAATTGTGACAATAGATTTGGTTGTTGTGATGTTTTCCTGTTGATGCAGATTTGTAAATTATCATCTATCATTTTCTCATAAATACATCTTTATTTTTAGACCATTGTTATGAATAAACGGCATACTTAGTAAAACAATTAAGTATACTTAGTATACGTACGGGGTTTGGACATAAATTTTTAGTCGTGTATTAATACCAAATATTGTGAGTTCAAAGTTAATGACAATAATTATATCATCTATATATAATTTTAAATTTTTTAAAACTTTTTGTAATTGTTTAAAGCAAATGCGCTAATAGGTGAATTTATGCTAACTCTACTAAGATTAGTTGTTTAGGTAACCTCCCCACTTTACAAAAAATAAAATTACTATATCGTATCTCAAAGTGGCGACTCAAACATAAAAACTTGGAAAAATGGGAGAATCCCACATCGCCCAAAACAAAGTGGAGCATTTTATAAGGAAATTATAGTTTTGGCTATCAAATTCCTTTAGGTTGGTTATGCTCCCACTCCTACGTGCTTGCGGCAGGGTGAGAAAATGGGATTTCGGGTCAAATGGGTTCAAGCTTCAACTCATGCGAGCCTGCGACCTCTGCGGACACGAATGCACTCAAGCCTCGCATGCGTGCGTATCTTTTTGCTACAGATTCGTGTTTCATTTTTCCAGAATTTTCTGTAAATCTATTTAAGGAATAGATTTAAAACTTGTTAACAGAGTTTACAGAAAATATTTTGTGTAAATAAAAGATATGCATATTACGGTTTTAATTTAACAGATTTGCATATCGTGTTATTTTTTTAGCAATATACTGTCTTGGTGACCAAGGCATTGTTACGCTATAAAATAAACCATTCCTCATTTAGTTTTGATATAGGAAAAACGTAACTCCACTCAGATTCCAAAGAATTGCTCGATCGAAGCACATAAGTTTTCGGTAATTTTTCGTGCAAGTGAGTCGGTCATTGTGTAACAGTGCAGACGTCAGATTACCGGGAAGCAGACGACAAACTGCTTTTAAGGGAATCAGTATTCAATACGAGCCTCGTGCATTACCGCTTCGTTTTACTTATTATTATAGAGTGCATCTTCTCCGCTTCTACCCCATTCGTCTGCGTTTATTTATCGTTATTTTATAATTCTAACTGATTTATTATTTTAATAAAAGTGTACACCGCTTCCCACGATCTTAAAACAGATTCGGTTTAACCGAATTTATTACACTTTGTTAAGAAATCGGATTAATTATTAATGAGTTTTATAAAGCTGTTTTCGTCGAAACCTTGTTGAGTTTCTTTGAAATCGATTTCAATTAAATGCTTTTAACATACTGATTGGTCTAACGGATCTATAACGTTTTTTAAGCGGTTTATTATCGGTTTAACGAAACCAAGATAGAGTTTCTTAAGTCGATTTATTCGATCCATCAAAACCAAGCTAGAGTTTTGTTGAATCGGATCCGTACAAGTAGATACCATTTAAAGCAGTTTGTTTAATTGTTTGTGTTTGATCTTTCGGGATGACAAACACGAATACCCCTCTGTGAATACTCACGTGAACGTGGCGGTGCGCCGATTACTAACACGGTTGCTAATCATCTTGAGAAACCGGAGAAATTCAATGGGCGAGAATTTCAAGAGGTGGCAATGGAAGATGTTTTTCTATCGACTACTTTGAACCTTGCGCGGTTCTTAAAAGAAAACCCACCTAACGTGGAACCTCCTGCAGAAGGTCAATCCTCAATCAACAGTGTTCAAGCCTTGGAAGCATGGAAACATTCGATTTTTGTGTCACAATTATGTTCTCGAATGGTTTGGTCGATTCTTTGTACAACGTGTATCGCAAGACCAAGGCGCAAAGAATTATGGGAGTCATTGGAACGCAAGTACAAACCGAGGATTTGGTACAAAGAAGTTCGTGGTAGCTCGTTTTTGGATTACAAGATGGTTGATTCAAAGAATGTGATAAGTCGGGTTCAAGATCCGCAAGTTCGCTACACGACATTCATCTTGCGAGGAATGACTTTGAGTGAAACTTTTCAAGTTCTTGATATTATTGAAAAGTTACCTCAAGTGGGTAGAATTCAAGAACCACCGAAGCATAAGCGAAAGGAGATGAGTGTGAAGACTTGGTTGTTCGTCTTCATATTGAAGAGGACAACAAGTCGGCTCGAAAAAACACGTCATCGCTGATTTCGCAAAGGCAAATATGGTTGAGCATGTTTCGTCATTTTCAAAGTCCAATGTCAAAGCTAAAGGCAAAGGAAAAGGAAAGAATGACAAAAGGGCAAAGGGAAGTCCGAGTACCTTGCTCCTAAAGTCGCAATTGTGAAACGAAGTTCCAAGGGTGTGTTTCAAGCGTGACCACCAGTCACCGTGTCGCTAATTGTAAGATGCGAAGCGGGTGACTCCACGCGAGGCTAATATGGTGAATGAAGATGTGGACATGATTGCTATGGTGTCGATGTCATTGCCATGATCTCGAAGTTAACTCGTAGGTTCCAACAACGTGGAATGGTGGGTGGATATTGGGGCTACCGTCATGTGTGTCTTGATAAGAGTATGTTTCACTCTTTCGGAGCGGTTGATAGTGGAGAAGTTGTACATGGGCAACTCGCAACCTTTGAAATCATGGCAAAGGAGATGTAATCTTGAAGATGACATCCAGAAAGAGCTCAAGTTGACTAATGTCTTGTATGTTCCGTAGATTCGCAAGAATCTTGTGTCTCAGTTGGCAATTGAACAAGTTTGGTTTTCGTCTTGTTTTTGAGTCGATAAGTTTGTTCTTTCTAAGAATCAAGTTTATGTTGGTAGGGATATGCCCCGAATGGTATGTTTAAGCTCAATGTAATGGTTGTTAAGAATGATATCAATAAAATGAATTCTTCCGCTTACTTGATCGAGTCTTCTAATATGTGGCATGGTCGTCTTGGACATGTAAATTTTAATTGATCGTCGTTTGATTAAATTTAATTGCATACCTAATTTCCATATCGACTCAAAATATAAATGTGAAACTTGTGTTGAAGCCAAACTTACAAGAGCATCTTTCAAATCGGTTGAACGAAAAACCGAACCACTTGATATGATACACACCGACATATGTGATTTGAAATCACTACCCACAAAAGGTGGCAATAAGTACTTTATCACGTTTATTGATGATTGTACAAAGTATTGCTATGTTTACTTATTGAAAAGTAAAGATGAAGCTATAGACAAGTTTGTTCTATACAAAAACGAAGTTGAGAATCAACTTAGTAAGAAAATCAAGGTGGTCCGAAGTGATGAGGAGGTGAATATGTGTCTCCATTCACGACCTATGTGCGAAACATGGAATTAGACACGAGTTCACCGCTCCCTATTCACCTCAAAGCAGAGCAGTATTGCCGAAAGGAAGAACCGTACCTTGAAAGAAATGGTTAATGCCATGTTGATAAGTTCGGTCTAAGCCGGGACATGTGGGGAAGCCATTTTAACGCTACTTATCTTTTAAATAAGATACCTCGTAAGGAAAAGAAGAGACCCCTTATGAATTATGGATGGGAAGAAAGCCATCATATCGGATTTACGAGTGTGGGGTGTCTAGCAAAGGTCGCTATATCGACTCCCAAGGCCCAAAAGATGGACCTAAATCGTGGATTGTATATTCATCGGATATGCTAAGAATAGCGGTGCTTATCGCTCATAGTACATGATTCAAAAATTCGGATATACAAAAGGGTACTTTAATGGAATCAAGGAATGCTTCATTCTTTGAAACTATTTTTCCTTGTTTAACGAAGGAAACGGAAGTTCATCTAGAATAGATGAAGAAGTTGTCCAAGATAAGAGACAACGAGATGATAATGATCTCCAAGATGAGAGACAAGATCAAACCGAGGAAGAAGAAGTTGAACCTAGAAGAAAAAAGTAAGAACCGAGAAATCGTTTGGACCCGATTTTGTTTCTTTTATGGTTGAAAACGAACCTACTTCATACCGAGAAGCGGTTACTTCCTCGAAGGGCCTCAATGGAAAGATGCCATTAAAAGTGAAATAGATTCTATTTTACAAAACCATACTTGGGAGCTCGTGGATTTACCTCCGGTTGTAAACCACTAGGCTATAAATGGATCTTCGAGAAGAAGATGAAAGGCGATGGCACCATTGACAAGTATAAAGCAAGATTAGTAATCAAAGGATTTAGACAACGTGAAGGTCTTGATTACTTTGATACATATTCTCCGTTACGCCGAATAACCTCGATTAGGATGATACTTGCTATTGACGCTTTAAGAAATTTGGAAGTTCACCAAATGGATGTGAAACGGCATTTCTAAACGGAGATTTAGAAGAAGAAATCTACATGAACCAACCCGAGGGTTTCATGGCTCTGGACAAGAGAACAAAGTTTGTAGGCTTGTTAAGTCATTATATGGCTTAAAGCAAGCTCCCAAACAATGGCATCAAAATTTGACCACGCCATGCTGAGAGTGGATTCAAAATTAATGAATGCGACAAGTGTGTTTATGTCAAAGACACAAATAGTGTCACACCCCAAATTACCGTTTACAATGAATGGAATACCTTGGGAGGACTGTCATAGCATCAAAGTTCTGATTATATCGAACGACCTAAAGTGTCGTTTTGAAAATATCGTTTGATTCATTAAAATAATCAGAGTTTACAAAGATTAGGTCCCAAAAGATTTTCAATATATCAAAACGAGTTTGTTACAATCAAACGATAGTTAAGTGCAAAAAAATATAGGTGAGACGCGTCGACACCGCGACTCTATGATATGTCCACATGCATGCCATGAATTGAATGCCTTAGATACCTGAGATAAAACATGCTAAAAGTGTCAACACAATGGTTGAGTGAGTTCATAGAGTTTCGTTAACAAGTAAAGCTTTTAAAGAGCGTTTATGCAACAAAGGCAAAGTTTTGATCGTTTAGAATAGTCCACAAAGCAAAGGCATTGTAAATCCACTCGGCCCAAGTTCGCCCATACAAAACTTGCAACCTGTGTGTTCACAACCCACCGCCAAAATATGTATGTCTAATAGTCAAGTGCGCATTATCATAATGGTTCACAAAGCAAAGGAATTGTGAATCCACCCGGCCCAAGTTCCGCCCATACAAAACTTGCAACCTGTGTGTTCACAACCCATTGCACAAAAATATAGTGTGTCTAGTAGTCGAGTATAAGTGGTCATAATAGTTCACAATATAGTACCACGATATAATAATGTATGCCGTGCAAAGCCCTAGAATAAATAATATACGTCCGTAACATAGTGGACGAGAGGTTGGCGACCTCTAATAGCGCTATCCATACTACCTACTAATAGGAGACTAACAATGCGAATGTACGAACAAGACATCATACAACTATTATATACAATTAAGAACACTCCGAACATGGGAGAATTTACATCGCTCCGAACATGGGAGACTTTAGATTGAGCGATTTCGGTGACAAAACACGCTCAAGTTATCTCACACAAGCTAGCCACTTGTGAATGACTAACCGTAAGAAACTTAAAACAGTTCGGACAAACCAATAATAGAGAAGAAGTAGTATATGGGTAACTCAAACGTATTAGGTTTGAGCACGAGATCGTTCCGAACGAGGTTGAATGGAATTTCCAACTCACGCCTCGATTATCGGATTTGAATAAGAGAAGGGATAAAATGATGTTATCTAAACTACGGGATAAGGAAAGCATATAGGATCTAAAATCTATGGGGAAAACCTAAGAATAAAGGCAAACTACGCAATTCTACACTAAAACGCAAATACGGGATTAAAACGAAACGCGAATAAAAAGCAACTACGTCTATTCTAAATCCTAAAAATAACCTAAAATTACTTTTACTCTAAAAATGATATTTGAAAACTATAAATGAATTAAAACTATTTTTTTAGGATTTTCTTGAATTAATTCTAATTAAAAACTAATTTTTAATTAAAACTAATTTTAACTTTTAAATCTAAATTAAAATACTAAAAATTATGAAAATAAAAGGAAAAATATGAAACTATTTTTATAAAATCTAAAATATCATAAGAGAATTTTCAAAACTTATTTTTTAGGATTTTGATTAATTTTCTAATTTCTACAAATTTAATACTATTTAAATCTAATTTAAATTGTAAAAAATACCAAATAAAAAGGGAAAAATAGGGAAAAAAATATTTTTTATGCTTTTTATATTTTTCTTAAACTGGGAAAATGGAAAAATTATTTTTTGGAACTTTTTCTCAATTAATTGCAATAAAAGCTATTTAAAAATGATTAAAAACTGTTTTTAAATAAGAAAAATACTAAACAGTGACTAAAAATTATGAAAAACTCAGGAAAATTCTAAAATATCATTCTAAAGCTATGAAAAATATAAAAACAAGGTCTTATGTGGAGGAAAAGAGAGCTGCAGTGTAACAGATATGGAAATAAGCAAATGAAAATAAGCAAATAAGCACTAAAGTGCACCAATCCAATACAGAAGCTAGATAATACTAAAACTACTCTAAGGCAACTTATTGCAACTACTCCTAACTTCTTAAGTGCAATCTACCAAGAAATGAGCTAACTGCCACTTAAGCAAATAAGCAACTTGACCCCACTGTTTGAGCTTATGTGCTGGCTTATCTAAAAAGCTACAGAGAAAACTAAAACTGTGGTCCTCAAGACCACCAACCAGAGATCATTTGTCCAAATTTACAGCTAATAAGGACTTAATATGAAGAAGTTGGAGGTCAAAATCTAAATGGCCATATGGATCAAGTTAAGCGATGCAGTGAGCAGATGGGATAAAAATGGAGTTGCAGACCTGAATAAACTACCCTATAAGCTCAAAAGTGAAATCCTAAGCTTAGAGTCTATCTAAAGGATACAAAACTAAGCAATCTCTACAACTATATTAAGCTACAGGAAGCACATTTAAAGAGTAAAACTGATGGTGCAGGGGAGATGTGCAATATGACAGCAAAACAGAAATCAAGCAGTTATGAAGATTTGCAGGTAAAAATTAAGAGCAGAAGAGTACTAAAGAGGTTTCAAAGGGAAAATGAATTACGTCCAAACTAATGAGCACTGATAACACATATATTGATTCCAAGAACATCAGCAAAAAGCTACACTAAAAAGGTGCTACAATGGACAGTAATGTAATAGCAGAACAACATCATAAAGACAGAACAAGGAACTAGGAAAAATGGTGATAAGAACTTAAAACTAAGACTAAAATACTCCTAAATCTTACCCCTAGACTGGTTTATACTATTAAGCTCTAACAGAAATCGTTTAAACAACAAATTGAACTTAAAACCAAACACCCCTTAAGAAAAACTCAATTTGCACTAAAACTCAAAACCTTACTGAATCTGAATTGAACTGACCTCATAAGCATAAAACTTAACCAGAAAACAGATTTAAACCAGAAATTGACCCAAACCAATTTGACTTTCAAAATCTTACCCACTTTGACTTTCGTTGACCATTTTCCAAAACTGAGAATTAAGAACAGGTGCACTAATAAATAACTCAGATAAGCTCCTAAAAGCTTATATGAGTCATTAAAAACAGGAAGCTAAATCAAATGCCCACTAATAACAAATTATCAAGACAATTGGAATTTTAACATAAAACTGAAAATTGCATTAAATGAAATTAAGAGTACAAAACTGAAATGTAGAAGAAATTATACTACTGAAATAATAACATGACCAGAAATTAAGAAGGTAACAGTACTCTAAATACATGAATACTGGACGAATTCTACATTGTGAGAGAATGGGCTTATATAGCTGATGAGGAAGAGAGCTTGGGATCCTTTGAGAAGCTTCTGGTTCTTCTAATCTGAGCCTTTGATTCATCATTGCATCACCATATCCATTCTACACCGTTTGATCATTTGAATGAGGTGTTAGGACCAACGAGGGAGCTTCTTTTGTCCACGTTGGCTATCTTTTTGTGTCACACTCTGACAACGTGTCAGAACCTTCCAGAAGGTCTTTAAGTGTACGGGTAAATGGGTTGATCAGGGTAAAAGGTGGGGAAGGTAGTAAAACAGTAACAATGGGGTTATTCAGTGTTTGGGCGCGTTGGGTGTACTGGGGTGTTTGTTTATTGTTTTTTCAATTTCTTTGACCGGGTTAGGGGTTGGGTTGACTCGGGTAATAATAGAGGAAACGGGTTAGGATATACGGGAATTGGTTTGCTGGGTTTAGTAAATGGATAATGGACCCGGATAAATGATTATTGGATTTGGGCCGTGGTTTTGTATATGGGTTTAGGATAGAATCAATGGTTTTGGGCTTTGATTATTATTTGGACTAAGGATTAGTAGTGTATTCATTTAAGCTTATAAAGGACCAAAGTGAACATCTTGAAATTTCAAGGACCAAACATGACAATTCGAATCTTCAAGGACTAAATCATCATTTGAGAATTGATTGTCGAACTTGCAAATTCCTTTCTCACCTCGCTTTTGCACTCTCCTTTCTCTCGTGCTCGGATTTACGCCCGATTTGGCTCATTTTGTGTGTTTTACATATCCGTACGCAAATGCACAAACTCAAGAAAACCACAAATATTAGCAATAAACGGCTCTTTCTTGGTTATTTTGGGTCAGTTTGATAATGAAAAGGTATGTGTTTTAGCACATACCAAAATACCCAGACGAGACCATTGTCGTGTCCTCACGCAATGCAATCAACTCACGCTTCTAAAACCAAGGATTTCAATCTCTTTCTACTAAACCTATGAAGAAGTACCAAAGATTCCTCAAAAGAGATTAAGAAAGCCTTAATTCTAAAAACGCCCCGTTTACCTTTTAAATTCACATATATAGATATTACGATTAAGCACATTCCGATGATGAATGACGGTTTGTTGAACTTTCATGTCGATTAATAACTCAAACATTTTTCAAACGACACGTTAGGATCACGGAGTAGAAAACACAACACAGCGTGAAGTGACCATACGGATAGAATACATCGTCCCTGATTTTTCACAAGTCCCCAAACTAAGCGTAAAATCGAAATCATTGTTAAGTATGATTGTAGATGCTAACACTACCCATGGAAGTTACTTGTGTAATTACCTTTTGCTCCCATTTTCCTCTAGATTTTTTATTTTTGTGAGAAATGAATTTCTTCAAATTCTCGTTTCGATAACTTTTATTCCGATAAAGATATAAAGCTAAGTCGATAATTAGTTGTCCGCCTTCTCTCAAGAACCATTGTCGTAAAAATGAGGTCCACATCAAGGAATTTTTATTCACTTATACTTTTGATTTTTCATAATTTTTCATTTTTTTTTTTTTTTTTTTTTTTTTTTGTGGATGAATTTTTACTTGTATGAGCTATGAACTACGGAGCTTCACGGGTAATTCCAAGACTATAGGCTTCATGAAATGAGGATCCGGTGGCTAGGCTAAGACCTCACTCAATCCCGCTAAAGATCCAAGGGTCCGATCTCGACACCGCATTTCATAACTTTACTTATTATTACTTTTTCACTTATCACTTATTTCTCATTTATTTATTACGGATCCTTGATGTGTACCCAATTTTAAAACAAAGATTCTCTTAAGAAGATAAAGAACTAACTATCGCTAAAAACTCAACATCTCTAATTATTTATTAGAGCGGATATGGGGTGAAACAATTTTGTGGAACAAAAAGCCATAAGTACCTTCGATGGGCTCTAAAGAGAACCAACTACTCACGTTTAGCATCTAAACTCATAAGTAACTCTATCATTTCTCGATCTCCATAAATTTAAAATCCCAAATAATGAGATCCGCGGATGCTTAGCCGATAATTTTAGATTACCTATGGTTAAGGAACAAGCTAGGCTCAACACGCCCGGTCAAGTCGAATTCTATTCCTACTCTCACCAATGGAAAGTCAACAAGGTGTCAAAACATATATTAACTTAGCAAATGCTTTGTCTAATGAAATCAAGTCATGCATATTTAAAATCACTGTGGAAACTTGCAAAATCTTGGCCTTGTGAGCTAGAATTGCATTTTATAGCTTCTTGTCTAAGAGACTAGCAAAACTTTTCAATCAAAAGACTTAACAAAAGCTTACAAAATTTTAAATTTTTCTCATTTTGCACAATTTTTATTTTCTAAGGAAAACGGGTTACGAGAGAAACACGACGGAAAATAAGCAAGTGCGGTCAAATCAAATCAAGATTACCCTACCCCAGACTAGAACGAAACATTGTCCTCAATGTTTAAAGCAAGGTATCACGAAAATCTAAAAGCCGTTTATTAAGTATGCTAGAAGATAGCGTTAGTCGATAAGATTAGGATATCGGTTCCATCAAAGATCGATCATGAAACTCGAGTGGAGAAAAGACAAACTTGAGCACGAGAGTCTTCATATCGGGAACATCCTACACAACATCACAAACAACCAAACACGAGAAATGGAAGAGGCGAACCTCTCACGTCACTTATTAGAAAACATAAATAAGATAAAAGGATAAGCATGGGGTGCCTCCCACGAAGCGCCATCGTTTTTGATCACCGAGTCGCTAGCGACTCGTCCCCGAATTCATTTGTCCTGGGAAGAAAGTGGTAGGGATACCGTGGTCAGCAGTGTCCTCATTCCGAAGGAATGAGGCCGGGTGGTAAGGTGAGAAAGAAAATGTCGGCATCGACACATAAGGTATATCATGAAAGAATGATCCATCATCCCATGGGTTTTGCGGGTGGACGAAGGAATGACGGATCACAATGAGAAAACTCAAAGAAGACGGGAGCTTATGGTGAGGGATAAGATGTGTAGGCTCAATAATGAAGGCATCCAAGAGAGGATCCTTTTCTCGAAAAACGGTTTTAGCAAGAAGCTTATCAATGAATATCCCGGGATTAAAAATTTTGTCTTCACATGTCGGCTCAACGGGATAAAGGATGGTGGACTCATGAGAGAGAGGGGAGTCAAGAAAACCATCAAGAACAACTATATCCCCATCGGGATCATTCATAACAACATCCTCAATACCCGGTGGTATCGGGTCATCAATAGCATCCTTAATGATCGGTTCATTTGTTGGAGTATCGGAAATCTCGTTCAAAACCTTGTTCATATCAACATCGAAATAGAATCGCTCAAGAATCGGAGGATAAACATCATCAATAGTGGGATTGCCACTAATCTCTTCATCAAATCGGAAAGTCTCAAGCTCGGGAGAGAAATCACTATCTTTAACGGAGATAGGATGCGAACTCGAATTATCGTTAAGGGCTTCAATTTTGGAAATGAGAAGATAAACTTTCGACAATGTTTCACGTAATGCTTCATCCTCGATCTCTATATCATCGGGCTCAATCTCTTCTTCTTCTGGCTCAAAATCATTTACTTCTTCTATATCGATGGGCTCAGAAGGTAAATCGTCGACAAAATCGATGTCTCCATAAGAATCGTCATCGGAATCGGAGAACATCTCAACATGATCGCTCGAAATATCAAGAGAAGGCTCATCACAAATATCAACAACCCCAGACTCTCTTGGGATTGGGATAAGGATCTCTACATTAGACGCTTCCGTTTCCGGAATAGTACTAAGATGCTCATCCCCCATTATGAGAGAGTCAACGGGTGCAATAATGTCTGTAGCAATAGAATCATCGACCTCTTCCATAAGAACGTCACTTCTCCCAACCGGCGTGAGAGAAGGGGAAGAGTCGGAAATGAAAGGCTCATAAATGAGAGAGGGATAAGAATCCGGAGGTGGGACAAGTGGTGTGCTCTTAGAGCTAGCAAGTTCCACCACTTCCGTTGTGGTCTCCGGTTCTTTCTGTTTAGTGATCATTTTAAGCTCATAATTTCGTTCCGTTTTGTTATAACTCGACAAACTCGTAATAGCGAATCGTGAAAGATAAGGATCGATTCTAGAATTCTTCGGATTAGAGTCGAGAGTACAAACGGAATCACCTCGGGTTCGAATATGTTCCATCTCCTCACCGGAGAGGAGTAGGAATCAAGGGTTCATCGCTTATATTTCAAAATTTTCGATAATGCTTCAAGTTTTCAATGTTGTTAATAAAAGCACGACGTTCAAAGAAATCGCTCCGTGACCCTCGGTGGGTTCTTGGTGGTTCCGAATGGTGTGATCGTCTTCCATAACTGAGCGGGTTGCATTAATACTTTGTTGATATTGACTCATGAAAGTTATTAACATGCATTCCATTGCAATTCGATGTTGCTTTCAGCGTCGCCGATCCATGAAAAATCGTCACGACGCTCCGGTGGGTTCTTCAATTATGGAATCATTATTCATAATCGAACGGGTTCTTCATAATTAGAATGTATCTCGCATACATACAGAAAGAACGAAAATTGTTCGACGAATCTACCATATCTCCACGGCCATAACAATAATATGGATCATACGAAGATATCTCGGCATGGAGGGTAGTCGGAAAAATTTGAGGATTATTGAAAGAATTGGGGCACATATGATTATAACACCGATAATCATATCCCAAACGTGAATTACAACAACGATGTAAATAGTCGAAGGAGTCCATAAGAATCAAATATAAGAGGATAAGAGGAAAGAATTATCGAATCGAGAGGCAAAGAAGAATATTTTGGGTTTTGGAAAACATATTTTTAAAAGGAAAATCTTTTAGGTTTTTATAATTAAGAAAACACAATATTTTTGTAATCCGTCAACGGTGCTCGGTAGCTCTCAAAAGTACTGTAGCTGAGCGGAACGAAGAGTGGATCGTTCTTGATCGCAATTTAATGTCAAGACTTTCCTTATACCCCGTGTATAGGTTGTACCTTGAGGTGGCCGACGTAACAATTGACGTTCGGTTTCTTTTGTTGGTTTTTAATTTTTATGGTTTTGCAAACACTCTAGGAAGAATGTTTTGGTGTTTTAGATTTTTGGGTTTTCAAAATATATATTTACAAAACGGTAACTTCACTCGGGAAGGATCTTCAAAAATAATAATAAAAATACAACAATTTTGAAATCAAATACTAGAGAATCTCAAAAAATTATTCATTATAATTTTAATCACAATTTAAAATTATCATTATTAAAAATACAAAAAAATAAATAGGTAAAAACTCTCTTGCGATTCGAGACGAATCTGCAGCGATTCGAGGCAGATCTGGCTACGCTACAAGCCCTCCCGGCAAGCGGCGAAAAAATAAAATCAAGCATATGAATTGAAATATAAAAATAAGAATATCAAAATTAAACAAATGAATTACCAAAAATGAGCACGTCACATAATGACCAAACCAGAGAATGAAAAGGCTAATAAAAAGTAAAAAATAAAAGCCCAAACAAAACTAGAAAATGGTGATAAGAACTTAAAACTATCGGTGAATAAACGATAATGAGAAGTGTGTAGTATATGGGTAACTCAAGCGCGCGGCTAAAAAGGCAGATAAAACTCGCTACAAGCCCTCCCTGATTTAATATAAGAATGCGCGATTCGAGGCAGATCTGACTTCGCTACAAGCCCTCAGATTCGAGGCAGAATCTGACTTCCTACAAGCTCCCGGCGCGCAAAATTGATTATCGTTGAATAAACCAATAATGATTAGAAGTGTGTAGTGTGTAGTATATGGGAACTCAAGCGTATTAGGTTTGAGCAAGAGATCGTTCCGAATCTTCTAACGAGGCTAAAAATTGATTATCGGAATAAACCAATAATCCACTATACTTTATTCATAATTCTTCATTTTAATTAAGCTTTTTAAATGAGTTACTTTAATCACTATATAGATCACGGTAATTCCGAATAGCTGTAGTAGTATGGGTAACTCAAACGTATTAGGTTTGAGCACCGAGATCAATTTATAATTACTATTAGAATCATCACTATTTTCAATAACACCTAATTTAAACATTGTTAAAAAGATTTTGAAATAACCATAATACCAAATACTCTCCAATTTTCTTTAGATTAATTTTTGGAAATGTCTAAATTCTCGTCTTTCAAAAGAAAACTATCCATTTAGTCCAATCTCTAATAACCATTAGCTGGACCCAACCCACGCCCCGAATATCGGGATTTGAATAGAAGGGATAAAATGATGTTATCTAAACTACGGGATAAGGAAAGCATATAGGATCTAAAATCTATTTAAAATACCGGCTTCAAAATCGGGATAAGGAAAGCATAGGATCTAAAATCTATGGGAAAACCTAAGCCGATAAAGGGAAACCACTCAATTTACACTAAAACGCAAATGGCGTCTCGGATGAAAACGAAACGCGAATAAAATGATGTTATCTAAACTACGCCGATTCTAAATCCTAAAATGACCTGGATAAGGAAAGCATATAGGATCTAAAATCTATGGGGAAAACCTAAGAATAAAGGCAAACCACGCAATTCTACACTAAACGCAATACGGGATTAAAACGAACGCGAATAGGATAAGGAAAGCATATAGGATCTAAAATCTATGGGGAAAACCTAAGAATAAAGGCAAACTCGCAATTCTACACTAAAAGCATTAAAGCGAAGCGAATAAAAGCAACTACGTCTATTCTAAATCCTAAATCCTAAAACCTAAAATTACTTTTACTCTAAAATGATATAACGGCAGAGTCGGAAAATTTCATTATGAAGAATGAATCGAGGGACCATAATTTGCTAGATTCCACATAGGAATTGTTCGACGTTCCATAATCATAAGCAATAATTGGATCATTAAATACTCGAAATGTGCGAAAATTTAGGATTATTGAAAGAATTTTGTTATACCGATAACAACCAAACTAATTCAAAATGTGACTCTCAAGGAGGAGAGAATCAAAGTATAAGTTAATCAAAATTTGAAGCAAAAGTTTTCTTGGTTTAAAACATTTTAAAGGAAAATCGTTTGGTTTTTTTTGGGTTTTGATCGCCCAACTGGATGTTGGTTAAATTTGGTTGACAAAAGTTATTTACAATTAATTCAGAGTTCTTAACCCGTCATGAAATCGTACGACCTCGTTCTTATTATTGATTTTTATAATCAAGGTTTTCATAATTAGAAGATCTTGGTAGTTTAGATAAGATTGTTCGAATAATATAATTTACAGCCATAACTTCAATAGAAAACTATAAATGAATTAAAACTATTTTTAGGATTTTCTTGAATTAATTCTAATTAAAACTAATTTTTAATTAAAACTAATTTTAACTTTTAAATCTAAATTAAAATACTAAAAATTATGAAAATAAAAGGGAAAAATATGAAACTATTTTTATAAAATCTAAAATATCATAAGAGAATTTTCAAAACTTATTTTTTTAGGATTTTTGATTAATTTTCTAATTTCTACAAATTTAATACTATTTAAATCTAATTTAAATTGTAAAAAATACCAAATAAAAAGGGAAAAATAGGGAAAAAAATATTTTTTATGCTTTTTATATTTTTCTTAAACTGGGAAAATGGAAAAATTATTTTTTGGAACTTTTTCTCAATTAATTGCAATAAAAGCTATTTAAAAATGATTAAAAACTGTTTTTAAATAAGAAAAATACTAAACAGTGACTAAAAATTATGAAAACTCGGAAAATTCTAAAATATCATTCTAAAGCTATGAAAATATAAAAACAAGGTCTTATGTGGAGGAAAAGAGAGGCTGCGATTATGAGATATGGAAATAAGCAAATGAAAATAAGCAAATAAGCACTAAAGTGCACCAATCCAATCTGAAGCTAGATAATACTAAAACTACTCTAAGGCAACTTATTGCAACTACTCCTAACTTCTTAAGTGCAATCTACCAAGAAATGAGCTAACTGCCACTTAAGCAAATAAGCAACTTGACCCCACTGTTTGAGCTTATGTGCTGGCTTATCTAAAAAGCTACAGAGAAAACTAAAACTGTGGTCCTCAAGACCACTAACCAGAGATCATTTGTCCAAATTTACAGCTAATAAGGACTTAATATGAAGAAGTTGGAGGTCAAAATCTAAATGGCCATATGGACTGAAGTTAACTGATGCAGTGAGCAGATGGGATAAAAATGGAGTTGCAGACCTGAATAAACTACCCTATAAGCTCAAAAGTGAAATCCTAAGCTTAGAGTCTATCTAAAGGATACAAAACTAAGCAATCTCTACAACTATATTAAGCTACATGAAGCACATTTAAAGAGTAAAACTGATGGTGCAGGGGAGATGTGCAATATGACAGCAAAACAGAAATCAAGCAGTTATGAAGATTTGCAGGTAAAAATTAAGAGCAGAAGAGTACTAAAGAGGTTTCAAAGGGAAAATGAATTACGTCCAAACTAATGAGCACTGATAACACATATATTGATTCCAAGAACATCAGCAAAAAGCTACACTAAAAAGGTGCTACAATGGACAGTAATGTAATAGCAGAACAACATCATAAAGACAGAACAAGGAACTAGGAAAAATGGTGATAAGAACTTAAAACTAAGACTAAAATACTCCTAAATCTTACCCTAGATCGGTTTATACTATTAAGCTCTAGCAATCGTTTAAACAACAAATTGAACTTAAAACCAAACACCCTTAAGAAAAACTCAATTTGCACTAAAACTCAAAACCTTCATGAATCGAATTGAATCGACCTCATAAGCATAAACTTAACCGTGAAAATGATTTAAACAGAAATTGACCCAAACCAATTTGACTTTCAAAATCTTACCCACTTTGACTTTCGTTGACCATTTTCCAAAAGCGAAATTAAAACGGTGCACTAATAAATAACTCGGATAAGCTCCTAAAAGCTTATATGAGTCATTAAAAAGGAAGCTAAATCAAATGCCCACTAATAACAAATTATCAAGACAATTGGAATTTTAACATAAAACTGAAAATTGCATTAAATGAAATTAAGAGTACAAAACTGAAATGTAGAAGAAATTATACTACTGAAATAATAACATGACCAGAAATTAAGAAGGTAACAGTACTCTAAATACATGAATATTGGACGAATTCTACATTGTGAGAGAATGGGCTTATATAGCTGATGAGGAAGAGAGCTTGGGATCCTTTGAGAAGCTTCTGGTTCTTCTAATCTGAGCCTTTGATTCATCATTGCATCACCATATCCATTCTACACCGTTTGATCATTTGAATGAGGTGTTAGGACCAATGAGGGAGCTTCTTTTGTCCACGTTGGCTATCTTTTTGTGTCACACTCTGACAACGTGTCAGAACCTTCCAGAAGGTCTTTAAGTGTACGGGTAAATGGGTTGATCAGGGTAAAAGGTGGGGAAGGTAGTAAAACAGTAACAATGGGGTTATTCAGTGATTGGGCGCGTTGGGTGTACTGGGGTGTTTGTTTATTGTTTTTTCAATTTCTTTGACCGGGTTAGGGGTTGGGTTGACTCGGGTAATAATAGAGGAAACGGGTTAGGATATACGGGAATTGGTTTGCTGGGTTTAGTAAATGGATAATGGACCCGGATAAATGATTATTGGATTTGGGCCGTGGTTTTGTATATGGGTTTAGGATAGAATCAATGGTTTTGGGCTTTGATTATTATTTGGACTAAGGATTAGTAGTGTATTCATTTAAGCTTATAAAGGACCAAAAGTGAACATGCTGAAATTTCAAGGACCAAACATGACAATTCTGAATCTTCAAGGACTAAATCTGTCATTTTGAGAATTGATTGTCCAAACTTGCAAATTCCTTTCTCAGCCTCAGCTTTTGCACTCTCCTTTCTCTCGTGCTCGGATTTACGTCTGATTTGGCTCATTTTTGTGTGTTTTTACATATCCGTACCTGCAAATGCACAAACTCAAGAAAACCACAAATATTAGCAATAAACGGCTCTTTCTTGGTTATTTTGGGTCGGTTTGATAATGAAAAGGTATGTGTTTTAGCACATACCAAAATACCAGACGAGACCATTGTCGTGTCTCGCATAATGCAATCAACTCACGCTTCTAAAACCAAGGATTTCAATCTCTTTCTACTAAACCTATGAAGAAGTACCAAAGATTCCTCAAAAGATTAAGAAAGCCTTAATTCTAAAACGCCCGCTTACCTTTTAAATTCACATATATAGATATTACGATTAAGCACATTCCGATGATGAATGACGGTTTGTTGAACTTTCATGTCGATTAATAACTCAAACATTTTTCAAAGCGACACGTTAGGATCACGGGTAGAAAACACAACCACAGTGAAGTGACCATACGGATAGAATACATCGTCACGATTTTCACAAGTCCCCAAACTAAGCGTAAAATCGAAATCATTGTTAAGTATGATTGTAGATGCTAACACTACCCATGGAAGTTACTTGTGTAATTACCTTTTGCTCCCATTTTCCTCTAGATTTTTATTTTTGTGAAATGAATTTCTTCAAATTCTCGTTCGATAACTTTTATTCCGATAAAGATATAAAGCTAAGTC
Source organism: Chrysanthemum lavandulifolium (assembly GCA_022545495.1). Lineage (NCBI taxonomy): Eukaryota > Viridiplantae > Streptophyta > Magnoliopsida > Asterales > Asteraceae > Chrysanthemum > Chrysanthemum lavandulifolium. Next base: position 171,380,629 of record CM040246.1, read on the forward strand.
GATAATTAGTTGTCCGCGCCTCTCAAGAACCATTGTCGTAAAATGAGGTCCACATCAAGGAATTTTTATTCACTTATACTTTTGATTTTTCATAATTTTCATTTTTTTTTTTTTTTTTTTTTTTTGTGGATGAATTTTTACTTGTATGAGCTATGAACTACAGAGCTTCACGGGTAATTCAAGACTATAGGCTTCATGAAATGAGGATCCCTACTGGCTAGGCTAAGACCTCACTCAATCCGGCTAAAGATCCAAGGGTCCGATCTCGACACCATGACTCATAACTTTACTTATTATTACTTTTCACTTATCACTTATTTCTCATTTATTTATTACGGATCCTTGATGTGTACCCAATTTTTAAAACAAAGATTCTCTTAAGAAGATAAAGAACTAACTATCGCCAAAAACTCAACATCTCTAATTATTTATTAGACAGATATAGGGTGAAACAATTTTGTGGGAACAAAAAGCCATAAGTACCTTCGATGGGCTCTAAAGAGAACCAACTACTCCCGTTTAGCATCTAAACTCATAAGTAACTCTATCATTTCTCGATCTCCGCAAATTTAAAATCCCAAATAATGAGATCGCGGATGCTTAGCCGATAATTTTTAGATTACCTATGGTTAAGGGAACAAGCTAGGGCTCAACACATGGGTCAAGTCGAATTCTATTCCTACTCTCACCGTGGAAAGTCAACAAGGTGTCAAAACATATATTAACTTAGCAAATGCTTAGTCTAATGAAATCAAGTCATGCATATTTAAAATCACTCGTGGAAACTTGCAAAATCTTGGCCTTGTGAGCTAGAATTAGCATTTTATAGCTTCTGTCTAAGAGACTAGCAAAACTTTTCAATCAAAAAGACTTAACAAAAGCTTACAAAAATTTTTAAATTTTTCTCATTTTTGCACAATTTTTATTTTCTAAGGAAAAGCGGGGTTACGAGAGAAACACGACGGAAAATAAGCAAGTCGGTCAAATCAAATTGAAGATTACCTACCCAGGACTAGAGCGAAACATTGTCCTCAATGTTTAAAGCAAGGTATCACGAAAATCTAAAAGCCGTTTATTAAGTATGCTAGAAGATAAGCGTTAGTCGATAAGATTAGGATATCGGTTTCCATCAACATCGATCATGAAACTCGGTGGAGAAAAGACAAACTTGAAGCACGAGAGTCTTCATATCGGGAACATCCTACACACAACATCACAAACAACCAAACACGAGAAATGGAAGAGGCGAACCTCCTCACGTCACTTATTAGAAAATAGAAAGAAGATAGATGGATAAGCATGGGTGCCTCCACGAAGCGCTCCATTTTTGATCACCGAGTCGCTAGCCCGACTCGTCCCCGAATTCATTTGTCCTTGGGAAGAAAGTGGTAGGGATACGTGGTCACGGTGTCCTCATTCCGAAGGAATGAGGCCCGGGTGGGTAGGGTGAGAAAGAAAATGTCGACATCGGCACATAAGGTATATCATGAAAGAATGATCCATCATCCAGCGGTTTTGGGTGGACGAAGGAATGACGGATCACAATGAGAAAACTCAAAGAAGGCGGAGCTTATGGTAGGGATAAGATGTGTAGGCTCAATAATGAAGGCATCGAGAGGATCCTTTTCTCGAAAAAGCGGTTTTAGCAAGAAGCTTATCAATGAATATCCGGGATTAAAATTTTGTCTTCACATGTCGGCTCAACGGGATAAAGGATGGTGGACTCATGAGAGAGAGGAGTCAAGAAAACCATCAAGAACAACTATATCCCCATCGGGATCATTCATAACAACATCCTCAATACCCGGTGGTATCGGGTCATCAATAGCATCCTTAATGATCGGTTCATTTGTTGGAGTATCGGAAATCTCGTTCAAAACCTTGTTCATATCAACATCGAAATAGAATCTCTCAAGAATCGGAGGATAAACATCATCAATAGTGGGATTGCCACTAATCTCTTCATCAAATCGGAAAGTCTCAAGCTCCGGGAGAGAAATCACTATCTTTAACGGAGATAGGATGCGAACTCGAATTATCGTTAAGGGCTTCAATTTTGGAAATGAGAAGATAAACTTTCGACAATGTTTCACGTGATGCTTCATCCTCGATCTCTATATCATCGGGCTCAATCTCTTCTTCTTCTGGCTCAAAATCATTTACTTCTTCTATATCGATGGGCTCGGAAGGTAAATCGTCGACAAAATCGATGTCTCCATAAGAATCGTCATCGAATCGGAGAACATCTCAACATGATCGTCGAAATATCAAGAGAAGGCTCATCACAAATATCAACAACCCGCACTCTCTTGGGATTGGGATAAGGATCTCTACATTAGGCGCTTGGTTTCGGAATAGTACTAAGATGCTCATCCCCATTATGAGAGAGTCAGCGGGTGCAATAATGTCTGAGCAATAGAATCATCGACCTCTTCCATAAGAACGTCACTTCTCCCAACCGGCGTGAGAGAAGGGGAAGAGTCGGAAATGAAAGGCTCATAAATGAGAGAGGGATAAGAATCCGGAGGTGGGACAAGTGGTGTGCTCTTAGAGCTAGCAAGTTCCACCACTTCCGTTGTGGTCTCCGGTTCTTTCTATTTAGTGATCATTTTAAGCTCATAATTTCGTTCCGTTTTGTTATAACTCGACAAACTCGTAATAGCGAATCGTGAAAGATAAGGATCGATTCTAGAATTCTTGGTTAGAGTCGAGAGTACAAAGGAATCACCTCGGGTTGAAATATGTTCCATCTCCTCACCGGAGAGGAGTAGGAATCAAGGGTTCATCAAGCTTATATTTCAAAATTTTCGATAATGCTTCAAGTTTTTCAATGTTGTTAATAAAAGCACGGCGTTCAAAGAAATCGTCTCGTGACCCTCGGTGGGTTCTTGGTGGTTCCGAATGGTGTGATCGTCTTCCATAACTGAGCAGGTTCGCATTAATACTTTGTTGATATTGACTCATGAAAGTTATTAACATGCATTCCATTGCAATTCGATGTTGCTCAAAAGCGTCGCCAATCCATGAAAAATCGTCCACGGCTCCGGTGGGTTCTTGATTATGGAATCATTATTCATAATCGGAACGGGTTCTTCATAATTAGAATGTATCTCGGGCATACATCAGAAAGAACGAAAATTGTTCGTGAATCTACCATATCCACGGCCATAACAATAATATGGATCATACGAAGATATCTCGGGCATGGAGGGTAGTCGGAAAAATTTTGAGGATTATTGAAAGAATGGGGCACATATGATTATAACACGATAATCATATCTGACGCGAATTACAACAACGATGAAATAGTCGAAGGAGTCCATAAGAATCAAATATAAGAGGATAAGAGGAAAGAATTATCGAATCGGAGGGCAAAGAAGAATATTTTTGGGTTTTGGAAAACATATTTTTAAAAGGAAAATCTTTTAGGTTTTTATAATTAAGAAAACACAATATTTTTGTGTAATCACGTCAACCGGTGCTCGGTAGCTCTCAAAATCTGCAGCAGTGGAGCGGGAACGAAGAGTGGATCGTTCTTGATGCAATTTAATGTCAAGACTTTCCTTATACCCGTGTATAGGTTGTACCTTGAGTGAGTAGACGTAACAATTGACGTTTCGGTTTCTTTTGTTGGTTTTAATTTTTATGGTTTTGCAAACACTCTAGGAAGAATGTTTTGGTGTTTTAGATTTTTGGGTTTTCAAAATATATATTTACAAAAGCGACGGTAACTTCACTCGGGAAGGATCTTGAATCTGCGCGATTCGAGACGGAATCTGAAAACTCGCTACAAGCCCTCCCGCGTGGCGCCAAAATTGATTATCGGTGAATAAACCAATAATAGAAGTGTGTAGTATATGGGTAACTCAAGCGTATTAGGTTTGAGCAGAGATCGTTCGACGAGGGTTGAATGGAATTTCAACTCACGTCTCGATTATCGGGATTTGAATAAGAGAAGGGATAAAATGATGTTATCTAAACTACGGGATAAGGAAAGCATATAGGATCTAAAATCTATGGGAAAACCTAAGAATAAAGGCAAACTACGCAATTCTACACTAAAAGCAAATCACGGGATTAAAAGAAAGCGAATAAAAAGCAACTACGTCTATTCTAAATCCTAAAATAACCTAAAATTACTTTTACTCTAAAAATGATATTTGAAAACTATAAATGAATTAAAACTATTTTTTTAGGATTTTCTTGAATTAATTCTAATTAAAAACTAATTTTTAATTAAAAACTAATTTTTAACTTTTAAATCTAAATTAAAATACTAAAAATTATGAAAATAAAAGGGAAAAATATGAAACTATTTTTATAAAATCTAAAATATCATAAGAGAATTTTCAAAACTTATTTTTAGGATTTTTGATTAATTTTCTAATTTCTACAAATTTAATACTATTTAAATCTAATTTAAATTGTAAAAATACCAAATAAAAAGGGAAAAATAGGAAAAAAATATTTTTATGCTTTTATATTTTTCTTAAAGCGGGAAAATGGAAAAATTATTTTTGGAACTTTTCTCAATTAATTGCAATAAAAGCTATTTAAAATGATTAAAAGCATTTTTTAAATAAGAAAATACTAAGCAGTGACTAAAAATTATGAAAACTCAGGAAAATTCTAAAATATCATTCTAAAGCTATGAAAATATAAAAACAAGGTCTTATGTGGAGGAAAGAGAGAGCTGCGATTATGAGATATGGAAATAAGCGAATGAAAATAAGCAAATAAGCACTAAAGTGCACCAATCCAATCTGAAGCTAGATAATACTAAAACTACTCTAAGGCAACTTATTGCAACTACTCCTAACTTCTTAAGTGCAATCTACCAAGAAATGAGCTAACCGCCAGCCATGAATAAGAACTTGACCCCACTGTTTGAGCTTATGTGTGGCTTATCTAAAAGCTACAGAGAAAACTAAAGCGTGGTCCTCAAGACCACCCGAGAGATCATTTGTCCAAATTACTGACTAATAAGGACTTAATATGAAGAAGTTGGAGGTCAAAATCTAAATGGCCATATGGATTTGAAGTTAAGCGATGCGGTGGAGGATGGGATAAAAATGGAGTTCTGAGACACGAATAAACTACCTATAAGCTCAAAAGTGAAATCCTAAGCTTAGAGTCTATCTAAAGGATACAAAACTAAGCAATCTCTACAACTATATTAAGCTCTGTGAAGCACATTTAAAGAGTAAACCGATGGTGCGGGGAGATGTGCAATATGACAAAAAAGAAATCAAGCGATTATGAAGATTTGCAGTAAAATTAAGTAAGAGTACTAAAGAGGTTTCAAAGGAAAATGAATTACGTCCAAACTAATGAGCACCGATAACACATATATTGATTCCAAGAACATCGACAAAAAGCTACACTAAAAAGGTCTACAATGGACGATAATGTAATAGCGAGAACAACATCATAAAGGCAGAACAAGGAACTAGGAAAAATGGTGATAAGAACTTAAAACTAAGACTAAAATACTCTAAATCTTACCCTAGACCTGGTTTATACTATTAAGCTCTAACAATCGTTTAAACAACAAATTGAACTTAAAACCAAACACCCTTAAGAAAAACTCAATTTGCACTAAAACTCAAAACCTTCTTGAAATCAGATTGAGTGACCTCATAAGCATAAAACTTAACGTAAAGCAGATTTAAACCAAAATTGACCCAAACCAATTTGACTTTCAAAATCTTACCCACTTTGACTTTCGTTGACCATTTTCAAAAGCGAGAATTAAACAGTGTGACTAATAAATAACTCGGATAAGCTCTAACGACTTTATATGAGTCATTAAAACAGGAAGCTAAATCAAATGCCCACTAATAACAAATTATCAAGACAATTGGAATTTTAACATAAAGCGAAAATTGCATTAAATGAAATTAAGAGTACAAAAGCTGAAATGTAGAAGAAATTATACTCTTGAAATAATAACATGACCGAAATTAAGAAGGTATGAAGACTCTAAATACATGAATCTTCGGACGAATTCTACATTGTGAGAGAATGGGCTTATATAGTGATGAGGAAGAGAGCTTGGGATCCTTTGAGAAGCTTACGTTCTTCTCGAGCCTTTGATTCATCATTGCATCACCATATCCATTCTACGTTTGATCATTTGAATGAGGTGTTAGGACCAATGAGGAGCTTCTTTTGTCCACGTTGGCTATCTTTTGTGTCACACTCGACAGCGTGTCGAACCTTCCGAAGGTCTTTAAGTGTATGGGTAAATGGGTTGATCGGGTAAAAGGTGGGAAGGTAGTAAAACGATAACAATGGGGTTATTAGGTGTTTGGTAGCGTTGGGTGTCTTGGGGTGTTTGTTTATTGTTTTTCAATTTCTTTGACCGGGTTAGGGGTTGGGTTGACTCGGGTAATAATAGAGGAAGCAGGTTAGGATATACGGAATTGGTTTCTTGGGTTTAGTAAATGGATAATGGACGGGATAAATGATTATTGGATTTGGGCCGTGGTTTTGTATATGGGTTTAGGATAGAATCAATGGTTTTGGGCTTTGATTATTATTTGGACTAAGGATTAGTAGTGTATTCATTTAAGCTTATAAAGGACCAAAAGTGAACATCTTTGAAATTTCAAGGACCAAACATGACAATTCTGAATCTTCAGGACTAAATCATCATTTGAGAATTGATTGTCAAACTTGCAAATTCCTTTCTGACCTCGACTTTTGCACTCTCCTTTCTCTCGTGCTCGGTTTACGTCGATTTGGCTCATTTTGTGTGTTTTACATATCCGCACTGCAAATGCACAAACTCAAGAAAACCACAAATATTAGCAATAAACGGCTCTTTCTTGGTTATTTTGGGTCCGGTTTGATAATGAAAAGGTATGTGTTTTAGCACATACCAAGAACGCCCGTAACATAGTGAGACATTCACTCCGGACGGATTGTCACACCCCCAATTACATTTTGCGTGAATGGAATTCACGGGATTGTTGTCATAGCATCACAATCATGAGTTATATTGAGCGACCTAAAGTGTCGTTTGGAAAATACATCGTTTGATTTAATAAAACAATCGAGTTTACAAAGTATAGGTCCCAAATGAAAATCAACTTGTGCGGAAATAAGTTTGTTACAATTCAAGCGATGTTTTAAAGTCGTAAAACCAGTGAGGCGAGTCGTCACCGCGACTCCATGATGTGTCCAAATGCATGCCATGAAGTGTATACCTTAGATACACGAGATAAAACATGCTTAAAAGGTCAACACAAAGGTTAAGCGAAATCCATAGGTTTAATTAATTCGTTTGAACACAATAATCGTAGTGTGAGTTAAATTGTTTCACACTCATCGTTGAAAACAAAGCAAAGATTTATTTCACTAAGTTCATGACAACCAAAGCGTAAACATCGCACCAATAAAATTGGTAATCATCGTTTCATCGTCGCCTAATAGGTAAACTTGCCAATTTACCTTAATGATTCAATATAGTGCGCTCGATTTCCCTAAGCGGGTCGATAAGGCGGGAGTGTTAATTCAATAGGCCTATTCACAATATTCGCTCACTCGCAAGTGACTAATGGTGCATGATGTAGGGACTTCAAACATGGCAAATACTTAGTGACAATAAAACATTCGGATGTAGCATACTGTTCAAAGCATTTGTGTTCGATTAAAATGTAGCATGTATCTCCCCAAGAGTTTGTAAAAGCAGTTAAAAGAGTAAAAGTGGGGCTATGAACTCACTGTTGCAATGATTGTGATGACAAAAGTGGATACCTTTGAAATGTAGCGTGAATCTCGAAAATGACCTATTATGAATGATATGATATGTAATGAGTTATGATGTAATGTTATGCATGCAATTCGTATGTTATTTATACCACTTGCAATTTTGAAAATAATACTCTTCGTCGAAAAATACTCCTTTTGACGTCTTGACCATTCTTAAATTACTTTGCAAGTATTTACGTCAAAATGTCATCCTACAATAGCTTCTTAATGATTTATTGTGAAATTTTAACTTTTCGTCAGTAAAATAATGTCGTTGGAATTTCCATGTAAGTGACTAAAACGACCTCTAAAATCTAGTCGTAAAATGGTGTCGTCGAGCGTTAGGAAAGCGAACTCAACGGTTTGGAAAGCTTGTATCAAAATCTCAAAGTTTTGGCATTTAAGTTTTTATCCTAGAGGTCTCGTTCATAGAGAAAAATATAGGTTAAGTATGGTGATTTTGTCCAAAATGTAGTTTAAAAGTGAATTTCGGCAAAGTTTAAGTGACCGTATTTTACTCGTTTCAACTCCGCTAAACCAACGGTCGGACATTTTGGAAAATATGCTTGGAGAACTTACTTTTATTAGAAGACATCTCTTTACAAAAAGTTCTACGTCAACGTTAAAAATAGCCTTCAATATGGTCACTTGTTTACCGTAACACTTGTCTAATAAAAATAATATAGTTTTCTTAAATAATAAAGTTACTGCAATTTTGTGTAAACGATGTATAGTTTAAGTTCTACAAATCCGTTTTCTACGATTATACGTCCTTAGTTTCGTATCAAAGTATACTAATATATTTTTGATAAGTCGAAATAATTTATAACGCTTAAGACTCGTTTTGACTCGTACAAAACAAAATAGTTCTTTGAAATTTCGAGGATAATATATATTTCGTCAATCTTGAAAAATTCATAACTTCTTCGTTATAGCTCCGTTTTAATCCGTTCAAGCGCCACGGTTTCGTTTTAAAGTATATTTTCTAAATATCTAGGCCAAAATTTATGTCTCTTGTCGGATTTTCCAGATTTACAAAATAAGATCAGACACTTTTAAGACTTGTCGAAATGAGTTTTTCTCGTCAAACCTATTCTAACCCATTCAAAACAACTCCGAAGCTATTCTAATCCTACCATACACCTTCTTAGGGTGTCATGGGTTCCTAGACATCACCAAAACTAATATATAACAAGGAGTAATTATAGGATGACTTATATATGTATAACTTCTAAAACAATGTAAAAATGGTATAAACATCCATAAGTCTTGCATGCTTTGCTCAAAAATGATGAGATGAATATGAAATGATAATGAAAGATGAAAAATGAAGATGATATGCTTACTAGTTACTTGATGAGGTGACTAGAACAAGGGATTTATCCAAGTAACATCCAAACTAAGCTTCCAAATCAAATGATACTTTAACCCTTAACCAAATGTACACTTAAGTATTATAACAAACCAATAAAACCCAACTTGCTTTTCTTCTTTTTCTTTGCCTTAGCCGAACATATAGAGAGTTCCAGTGAGGTGTATATATAAAAATCAAGTATGGTTATTTGATTTATTTAAGATACTAGTACAAGATCAAATAAATAATTGATGTAGAAAATCTCAAAGTGATATGGTGTGGTGATGTTGGTTCGTATGAAAGCAAGAGAAGAATAGGAAGCACCCTACTTCATTTAAATTTTCTTGTCTAAAAATATCTAATGTAAATTATATAAAATTGGGTAAGTAACTTGTCATTATTGATTTTGGTCAAATGTGGTGAAAAAGAAAAGAAAAGGAAAGGGTTGGCGTACAAGTAAAAAAAATGGAAGGATGTGATGTTGTGTAAGTGATTTTGATTTGTAGTTATATTTTGTATATATAAATGTATTATGTAATTGTTTTAGGTATTAAGTTAACTAGAAATAAATTTTAACGGGTCAAAGCAAAATGTATTGTAGTCATAAAAATTGTAAAAATACATTTCTTGAAAGATTTGAGTGAAATAATAATTATCGTGTAGTTTTAAGAAAAAGCGTCGTAATAATATAAATTTAACAATTTATATACAAAATAAATTTAAAATCTTGGGTAAACTCATAATATTATTTTATAACTTAATATGAGTATAAAAATATATCGGGATAATTTTGGAAGTAATGGATCAATTGTTCAAAATAATTAATTACGCCGATAACGTTTATTTAATATGAAAATTACGCGTTTATTGTGAAATGCAAAATCATGAATGAACTAACGTGATGATAATGATGCCAATGAAATGTAGACTAGACCTAGTCTATGTGAAATGTCTTTGATGATATGATCATGAATTCGCAGCTAAACCATTAAGGTTCGCTGAATTTGATGCTCAGTAAACCAGTTACGATAAATGATGAAATAGTGAAACTTGAGAAATGACTTGAAATTGCGAGTTGTCACAACCGGGGAGGCTTTAAGATTGCTCCGAACAAAGGAGACTTTATAGTGATGCTCCGAACATGGGAGACTTTATAGGGATGCTCCGAACAAGGGAGACTTTATAGTGATGCTCCGATCATGGGAGACTTTAGGTCAAGGTCATAACGTCCGGTTTAATAAGTTTAAACAAGTCATAAGTTTGTATTTAAGATCAAGAGTTCCGTTCAAAAGTTCAGTAATTGAGTTCAAAGATTTAAGTCGAGTTCAAAAGTTCGAGCAGTCAAAGAGTTGAATAATATCAAAAGGTTCAAGATAGTCGAGCGTTCAAAATCACGTCAAACAAGTTTAAAATATATCAAAAGGGTCCTTGTACAAGTTAAAAGAGATCAACTATATGTCAAAAGTTCATATCAAGTCCAAAGTGTTCACTTATATGTTAAAGGGTTCGAATCAATTTAAAAGAACTCAAATATACATGTCGAAGGGTTCAAAATCAAGGAAAGTGTTTCAACTAATAGCGTTCAAAAGATAGTGATCAATTTAGTTGGGCATAATCTACTTACGCACATAGAGTGAAACAAAAGATATTTAAGTTCATATAAATGTAAAGTAAAAGAAAGTAGTTGAGCATGTATCTCCCAAGAGTTTATAAAACAATTAAGCGAGTAAAAGTAGGACTACGAACTCACTGTTGCAATAGTTATGATGACAAAGTGGATGCACATAAATGAGGCGAACTCTCTAACCGCAACCTATTATGAATGATATGCTCTAATATAAGTCATGAAACAATGTCGTGCATGCAAACTCATATGATATCCATACCACTTGTACATTTTGGAAAATAAAGTTTATCGTCGAAATATATGTTTATGACATATTGTCAAGTTACCAAATACTTTACAATTATTTACGTTGAAATGATATCCTCGATAATCATTTAGTGATTTATTATGAATCTATAACTTTTCGCCGCAAAATAATATAATTTGACAAGTCATGAAAGTGACTATATGGCCTCGGAAAGCTAGTCGTAAAATGGTGCACAACGAGTGTTAGGAAACAAACTCAACGGTTTTGGGAAGCTTGTATCGTTATCTCAAAGTTTTAGCATTTAAGTTTTCATCATAGAGGTTCCGATCATAGAGAAAATATAGCTAAAGTATGGTACTTGTGTCCAAAATATAGTTTAAGGGTGGTTTTCGAAAGTTTAAATAACAGTAATTTATTCATTACAACTCCGCCGACGAACGGTTGGACATTTTGGAAAATATGCTAGGCGAACTTACTTTTACTAGAAGACATCACGTTATAAAAGTAATACATCCTTGTTAAAACGACCCTCAACATGGTCACTTGTTGCCGTAATACTTGTCTAATAGAAATATATTAGTTTTTCTTATATAATATAGTTACGGCAACTTTATGTAAACACGTGTAATTTAATCGTTACAAGCCCGTTTTCTACGTTTTAAATGTCCTTGGAATCGTGATAATATATACTAATATATTTTTGATAAGTCGACACATTCAATAACGCTTAAGACTCATTTTTGACTCGTAAAAAGTTAATATAACATGCTGAATTTTCTGGATTTTATAGTATTCGTCGTCAAATTTGAAAATAGGATAACTTCTTCGTTATAGCTCCGTTTTAATCCGTTCAAGCGGCCACGTTTTCGTTTTGAAGTGTATTTTCTAAATATCTAGCCCAAAGTATTTTACAAACTGTCGGATTTTCCAGATTTCAAAAATATGGACACACCCTTATGTAAACTTGTCGAAATGAGTTTTTCTCGCGCCAAACCTATTCTAACCAATTCAAAACAACTCCGAAGCTATCCAAATCCTACCATACACCTTCTTAGGGTGTCATGGGTTCCTAGACCTCACCAAAAGTGATATGTTTCAAGGGATTAATTATAGGATAATATAACTAATAATATGTAAATAAAACATTAAAAGTGGTATAAATTCATATGTAACATGCATGTTTTCTTGCAAAATGATGAAATAACATAAAGATGAATATGAAAAAGTTATGAAGATCATGAGATGCTTACTTGAAGATGATGGAAATATGATAGAACAATAATTTACCCAACTAATATCCAAACTAAGCTTCCATATCAAATACCCATCCTTATAATCCTTTGATCTAGCTAAATATAATTTAAAACTCTTGCAAAACTTCAAGAAAAACCATACAAATAAGGAGATTTTGGTGTTGTTTAATGGTGATTTTGTGGAAGAAATGGACTAGGGATTTAAAACGAGTAACATAAACACCAATTAATGATCAAAAGAACTAGCAAATGAAAATCATATGGTGTATTTTATTATTGATTTGGTTCGGCAGTGGAGAGGAAAAAAAATAATATGTGTGTTTATTTTTGGTGTAGTTGAAAATGAGAAAAGAAAATGGAAGTAGTAGTATATATAAAAGAAAAGAAATGTACTTGTTAAATATCTAAAGAGACATAATGATGACAAGATCCATCAAAGATAGAGAAATAAGGTGATTAGATGATGGATGTGGCGTGGGATTTTGTAAAAGAAAAAAAAATGAAGACTTTTGGTGAGTAGTTAGAAGGTAATTTAAAGGTACAATGTGTAGTTTTTACAAAAACCGTCGTAATTATATAAATATAACAATTTATATACAAAAATAAATTTGAAACACCGGGTAAACTAATAATATTATTTTTATAATCTTAATATGAGTATAAAAATATATCGGAATAATTTTTGGAAGTATTGGACCAAATGTTCAAAATAATTAATTACACGATAGCGTTTATTTGATATGAGATTAGACGTTTAATGTGAAATGCAAAATCATGCATGAACTAATGTGATGATAATGATGCTAATGATATGTAGACTAAACCTAGTCTATATGAAATGTCCTTGATGATTGTTTATGAATTCGCAGCTAAACCCCTAAGGTTACGCGAATTTAATACTTGTAAACCTAGTTTACGATATACGATGAAATAGTAAATGTGAGAAATGACGGGAAGTTGAGAATTGTGACATTCTTCCCATGTCAGCGGAATCATGTCCTCGTGATTCGATTAATGATACTATGGTCCGAACCTCGACAAGGGTTCTAAAAGTTTATGCTCGTGTATGGTCTATAAGATTAGGTCAATGCTCATGCATATGGGTTTCTCATCCAACTAAATACGTTCTTGTGCTATCGTGAGCATTTTCCGTCCTAAATACATGCTCTCTTATGACTAGGCTCGATGAGGCAGGCTTTCCCATTCTCGGCGAAATCCTCAAAAGATTTTTAGGTAACCGATTTTTACTTAATCCCACAACTCATCAAACAAGAAGCGTCATACGATTAGGCTAAATCGGTTTAGGTAACAACTTGTTTCTAGCTCGATCTTTGCAACTCATCAAACAAGAATCACTCGGATCAAGCGGAAACAAGTGGTTTGAAGAAAATCTTTTGAAAATTTGGCTCGATTACTGAATTGCTTACATATGAGACTACTACTCCTTCATTGCATGATTCTTCCCGAATTAGACATAGGTGATCGGCTATGTATAATTTAGGAGTAACTATGCAATGCTTGGACTAATCGTCTCATATGATGTTTGGTGTTGAGTCATAAGTTCGCATGTATAAGGAGTATGCACTTATAATGATATGATGAGATGCTATGATGATGTAGTTATAGTCTAGGGTCAATGATGCAACCTAGTTCTCTATAACAACTCTCGATACCAATCATCACACCCCAAATTACACGCTTTACAGTGAATGGAATACCTTGGGAGGACTGTCATAGCATCAAAGTTCTGGTTATATCGAGCGACCTAAAGTGTCGTTTGAAAATATCGTTTGATTCATTAAAATAATCGAGTTTACAAAGATTAGGTCCCAAAAGATTTTCAATATATCAAAACGAGTTTGTTACAATCAAACGATAGTTAAGTGCAAAAAATATAGGTGAGGACGCGTCGACACCGCGACTCTATGATATGTCCACATGCATGCCATGAATTGAATGCCTTAGATACCTGAGATAAAACATGCTAAAAGTGTCAACACAATGGTTGAGTGAGTTCATAGAGTTTCGTTAACAAGTAAAGCTTTTAAAGAGCGTTTATGCAACAAAGGCAAAGTTTTTGATCGTTTAGAATAGTCCACAAAGCAAAGGCATTGTAAATCCACTCAGTTCCAAGTTCCGCCCATACAAAACTTGCAACCTGTGTGTTCACAACCCACTGCCAAAATATGTATGTCTAATAGTCAAGTGCACATTATCATAATGGTTCACAAAGCAAAGGAATTGTGAATCCACTCGTTCAAGTTCCGCCATACAAAACTTGCAACTGTGTGTTCACAACCCATTGCTAAAAATATAGTGTGTCTAGTAGTCGAGTATAAGTGGTCATAATAGTTCACAATATAGTACCACGTATATAATAATGTATGCTGCAAAGCCCCTAGAATAAATAATATGTGTCCGTAACATAGTGGACGAGAGGTTGGCCGACCTCTAATAGCGCTTATCCATACTACCTACTAATAGGAGACTAACAATGCGAATATACGAGCAAGACATCATACAACTATTATATACAATTAAGAACACTCAGAACATGGGAGAATTTGCACCGCTCCTAACATGGAGACTTTAGATTGAGAACGCTCCGTAACATAGTGAGACATTACGCTCCGGACCGGGAGGCTTTAAGATTGCTCCGAACAAAGGAGACTTTATAGTGATGCTCCGAACATGGGAGACTTTATAGGGATGCTCCGAACAAGGGAGACTTTATAGTGATGCTCCGATCATGGGAGACTTTAGGTCAAGGTCATAACACGTCCGGTTTAATAAGTTTAAACAAGTCATAAGTTTGTATTTAAGATCAAGAGTTCCGTTCAAAAGTTCGTAATTGAGTTCAAAGATTTAAGTCGAGTTCAAAAGTTCAGAACAGTCAAAGAGTTCGAATAATATCAAAAGGTTCAAGATAGTCGAAGCGTTCAAAATCACGTCAAACAAGTTTAAAATATATCAAAAGGGTCCTTGTACAAGTTAAAAGAGATCAACTATATGTCAAAAAGTTCATATCAAGTCCAAAGTGTTCACTTATATGTTAAAGGGTTCGAATCAATTTAAAAGAACTCAAATATACATGTCGAAGGGTTCAAAATCAAGGAAAGTGTTTCAACTAATAGCGCTCAAAAGATAGTGATCAATTTAGTTGGGCATAATCTACTTACGCGCATAGAGTGAAACAAAAGATATTTAAGTTCATATAAATGTAAAGTAAAAGAAAGTAGTTGAGCATGTATCTCCCCAAGAGTTTATAAAACAATTAAACGAGTAAAAGTAGGCTACGAACTCACCTGTTGCAATAGTTATGATGACAAAGTGGATGCACGAAATGAGACGCAAACTCTAACCGCAACCTATTATGAATGATATGCTCTAATATAAGTCATGAAACAATGTAGGTGCATGCAAACTCATATGATATCCATACCACTTGTACATTTTGGAAAATAAAGTTTATCGTCGAATATATGTTTATGACATATTGTCAAGTTACCAAATACTTTACAAGTATTTACGTTGAAATGATATCCCACGATAATCATTTAGTGATTTATTATGAATCTATAACTTTTCGTGTAAAATAATATAATTTGACAAGTCATGAAAGTGACTATACGGCCTCGGAAAGCTAGTCGTAAAATGGTGCACACATGAGTGTTAGGAAACAAACTCAACGGTTTTGGGAAGCTTGTATCGTTATCTCAAAGTTTTAGCATTTAAGTTTTCATCATAGAGGTTCCGATCATAGAAAAATATAGCTAAAGTATGGTACTTGTGTCCAAAATATAGTTTAAGGTGGTTTTCGCAAAGTTTAAGTAACCGTAATTTATTCATTACAACTCCGCTCGACGAGCGGTTGGACATTTTGGAAAATATGCTAGGCGAACTTACTTTTACTAGAAGACATCACGTTATAAAAGTATTACATCCTTGTTAAAACGACCCTCAACATGGTCACTTGTTGCCGTAATACTTGTCTAATAGAAATATATTAGTTTTTCTTATATAATATAGTTACGGCAACTTTATGTAAACACGTGTAATTTAATCGTTACAAGCCCGCTTTCACGCTTTTAAATGTCCTTGGAATCGTGATAATATATACTAATATATTTTTGATAAGTCGACACATTCAATAACGCTTAAGACTCATTTTTGACTCGTAAAAGTTAATATAACATCTTGAATTTTCGGATTTTATAGTATTCGTCGTCAAATTTGAAAATAGGATAACTTCTTCGTTATAGCTCCGTTTTAATCCGTTCAAGCGGCCACATTTTCGTTTTGAAGTGTATTTTCTAAATATCTAGCCCAAAATATTTTACAAACTGTCGGATTTTCCAGATTTCAAAAATATGGACACACCCTTATGTAAACTTGTCGAAATGAGTTTTTCTCGCGCCAAACCTATTCTAACCAATTCAAAACAACTCCGAAGCTATCCAAATCCTACCATACACCTTCTTAGGGTGTCATGGGTTCCTAGACCTCACCAAAAGTGATATGTTTCAAGGGATTAATTATAGGATAATATAACTAATAATATGTAAATAAAACATTAAAAGTGGTATAAATTCATATGTAACATGCATGTTTTCTTGCAAAAATGATGAAATAACATAAAGATGAATATGAAAAAGTTATGAAGATCATGAGATGCTTACTTGAAGATGATGGAAATATGATAGAACAATAATTTACCCAAGTAATATCCAAACTAAGCTTCCATATCAAATACCCATCCTTATAATCCTTTGATCTAGCTAAATATAATTTAAAAACTCTTGCAAAAACTTCAAGAAAAACCCATACAAATAAGGAGATTTTGGTGTTGTTTAATGGTGATTTTGTGGAAGAAATGGACCGAGGATTTAAAGCGAGTAACATAAACACCAATTAATGATCAAAAGAACTAGCAAATGAAAATCATATGGTGTATTTTATTATTGATTTGGTTCGGCGGTGGAGAGGAAAAAATAATATGTGTGTTTATTTTGGTGTAGTTGAAAATGAGAAAAGAAAATGGAAGTAGTAGTATATATAAAAGAAAAGAAATGTACTTGTTAAATATCTAAAGAGACATAATGATGACAAGATCCATCAAAGATAGAGAAATAAGGTGATTAGATAATGGATGTGGCGTGGGATTTTGTAAAAGAAAAAAAAATGAAGACTTTTGGTGAGTAGTTAGTAGGTAATTTAAAGGTACAATGTGTAGTTTTTACAAAAACCGTCGTAATTATATAAATATAACAATTTATATACAAAAATAAATTTGAAACACGGGTAAACTAATAATATTATTTTATAATCTTAATATGAGTATAAAATATATCGGAATAATTTTGGAAGTATTGGACCAAATGTTCAAAATAATTAATTACACGATAGCGTTTATTTGATATGAGATTAGACGTTTAATGTGAAATGCAAAATCATGCATGAACTAATGTGATGATAATGATGTTAATGATATGTAGACTAAACCTAGTCTATATGAAATGTCCTTGATGATTGTTTATGAATTCGCAGCTAAACCCCTAAGGTTACGCGAATTTAATACTTGTAAACCTAGTTTACGATATACGATGAAATAGTAAATGTGAGAAATGACGGGAAGTTGAGAATTGTGACATTCTTCCCATGTCAGCGGAATCATGTCCTCGTGATTCAATTAATGATACTATGGTCCGAACCTCGACAAGGGTTCTAAAAGTTTATGCTCGTGTATGGTCTATAAGATTAGGTCAATGCTCATGCATATGGGTTTCTCATCCAACTAAATACGTTCTTGTGCTATCGTGAGCATTTTCCGTCCTAAATACATGCTCTCTTATGACTAGGCTCGATGAGGCAGGCTTTCCCATTCTCGAGCGAAATCCTCAAAAGATTTTTAGGTAACCGATTTTTACTTAATCCCACAACTCATCAAACAAGAACTGTCATACGATTAGGCTAAATCGGTTTAGGTAACAACTTGTTTCTAGCTCGATCTTTGCAACTCATCAAACAAGAACTGTCACTCGGATCAAACTGGAAACAAGTGGTTTGAAGAAAATCTTTTGAAAATTTGGCTCGATTACGGAATTGCTTACACATATGAGACTACTACTCCTTCATTGCATGATTCTTCCTGAATTAGACATAGGTGATCAGGCTATGTATAATTTAGGAGTAACTATGCAATGCTTGGACTAATCGCCTCATATGATGTTTGGTGTTGAGTCATAAGTTCGCATGTATAAGGAGTATGCACTTATAATGATATGATGAGATGCAATGATGATGTAGTTATAGTCTAGGGTCAATGATGCAACCTAGTTCTCTATAACCGACTCTCGATACCAATCATCACACCCCAAATTACGCTTTACAATGGAATGGAATACCTTGGGAGGACCGTCATAGCATCAAAGTTCTGATTATATCGAACGACCTAAAGTGTCGCTTTGAAAATATCGTTTGATTCATTAAAATAATCGAGTTTACAAAGATTAGGTCCCAAAGATTTTCAATATATCAAAACGAGTTTGTTACAATCAAACGATAGTTAAGTGCAAAAAAATATAGGTGAGACGCGTCGACACCGCGACTCTATGATATGTCCACATGCATGCCATGAATTGAATGCCTTAGATACCTGAGATAAAACATGCTAAAAGTGTCAACACAATGGTTGAGTGAGTTCATAGAGTTTCGTTAACAAGTAAAGCTTTTAAAGAGCGTTTATGCAACAAAGGCAAAGTTTTTGATCGTTTAGAATAGTCCACAAAGCAAAGGCATTGTAAATCCACTCGCCCAAGTTCCGCCCATACAAAACTTGCAACCCGTGTGTTCACAACCCACCGCCAAAATATGTATGTCTAATAGTCAAGTGCACATTATCATAATGGTTCACAAAGCAAAGGAATGTGAATCCACCCGGCCCAAGTTCGCCCATACAAAACTTGCAACCTTTGTGTTCACAACCCATTGCACAAAAATATAGTGTGTCTAGTAGTCGAGTATAAGTGGTCATAATAGTTCACAATATAGTACCACGTATATAATAATGTATGCGGACAAAGCCCTAGAATAAATAATATGCGTCCCAGAACATAGTGGACGAGAGGTTGGCCGACCTCTAATAGCGCTATCCATACTACCTACTAATAGAGACTAACAATGCGAATGTAATGAACAAGACATCATACAACTATTATATACAATTAAGAACACTCCGAACATGGGAGAATTTGCACCGCTCCTAACATGGAGACTTTAGATTGAGAACGCCCGTAACATAGTGAGACATTACGCTCCGGACCGGGAGGCTTTAAGATTGCTCGAACAAAGGAGACTTTATAGTGATGCTCGAACACGGGAGACTTTATAGGATGCTCAGAACAAGGGAGACTTTATAGTGATGCTCCGATCATGGGAGACTTTAGGTCAAGGTCATAACACGTCCGGTTTAATAAGTTTAAACAAGTCATAAGTTTGTATTTAAGATCAAGAGTTCCGTTCAAAAGTTCGTAATTGAGTTCAAAGATTTAAGTCGAGTTCAAAAGTTCGTAAGTACCAAAGAGTTGAATAATATCAAAAGGTTCAAGATAGTCGAGCGCTCAAAATCACGTCAAACAAGTTTAAAATATATCAAAGGGTCCTTGTACAAGTTAAAGAGATCAACTATATGTCAAAAAGTTCATATCAAGTCCAAAGTGTTCACTTATATGTTAAAGGGTTCGAATCAATTTAAAAGAACTCAAATATACATGTCGAAGGGTTCAAAATCAAGGAAAGTGTTTCAACTAATAGCGTTCAAAAGATAGTGATCAATTTAGTTCTGCATAATCTACTTACGCACATAGAGTGAAACAAAAGATATTTAAGTTCATATAAATGTAAAGTAAAAGAAAGTAGTTGAGCATGTATCTCCCAGAAGAGTTTATAAAATAATTAAACGAGTAAAAGTAGAGACTACGAACTCACTGTTGCAATAGTTATGATGACAAAGTGGATGCCTGAAATGAGACGCAACTCTAACCGCAACCTATTATGAATGATATGCTCTAATATAAGTCATGAAACAATGTCGTGCATGCAAACTCATATGATATCCATACCACTTGTACATTTTGGAAAATAAAGTTTATCGTCGAAATATATGTTTATGACATATTGTCAAGTTACCAAATACTTTACAATTATTTACGTTGAAATGATATCCTACGATAATCATTTAGTGATTTATTATGAATCTATAACTTTTCGTCGCAAAATAATATAATTTGACAAGTCATGAAAGTGACTATATGGCCTCGGAAAGCTAGTCGTAAAATGGTGCACAATGAGTGTTAGAAACAAACTCAACGGTTTTGGGAAGCTTGTATCGTTATCTCAAAGTTTTAGCATTTAAGTTTTCATCATAGAGGTTCCGATCATAGAGAAAAATATAGCTAAAGTATGGTACTTGTGTCCAAAATATAGTTTAAGGGTGGTTTTAAGCAAAGTTTAAGTAACTGTAATTTATTCATTACAACTCCGCTCGACGAACGGTTGGACATTTTGGAAAATATGCTAGGCGAACTTACTTTTACTAGAAGACATCACGTTATAAAAGTATTACATCCTTGTTAAAACGACCCTCAACATGGTCACTTGTTGCCGTAATACTTGTCTAATAGAAATATATTAGTTTTTCTTATATAATATAGTTACGGCAACTTTATGTAAACACGTGTAATTTAATCGTTACAAGCCCGTTTTCTACGCTTTTAAATGTCCTTGGAATCGTGATAATATATACTAATATATTTTTGATAAGTCGACACATTCAATAACGCTTAAGACTCATTTTGACTCGTAAAAAGTTAATATAACATTTGAATTTTCCGGATTTTATAGTATTAAATCGTCAAATTTGAAAATAGGATAACTTCTTCGTTATAGCTCCGTTTTAATCCGCTCAAGCGCCACGTTTTCGCTTTGAAGTTTATTTTCTAAATATCTAGCCCAAAATATTTTACAAACTGTCGGATTTTCCAGATTTCAAAAATATGGACACACCTTATGTAAACTTGTCGAAATGAGTTTTTCTCGCCAAACCTATTCTAACCAATTCAAAACAACTCGGTTATCCAAATCCTACCATACACCTTCTTAGGGTGTCATGGGTTCCTAGACCTCACCAAAAGTGATATGTTTCAAGGGATTAATTATAGGATAATATAACTAATAATATGTAAATAAAACATTAAAAGTGGTATAAATTCATATGTAACATGCATGTTTTCTTGCAAAAATGATGAAATAACATAAAGATGAATATGAAAAGTTATGAAGATCATGAGATGCTTACTTGAAGATGATGGAAATATGATAGAACAATAATTTACCCAACTAATATCCAAACTAAGCTTCCATATCAAATACCCATCCTTATAATCCTTTGATCTAGCTAAATATAATTTAAAAACTCTTGCAAAAACTTCAAGAAAACCCATACAAATAAGGAGATTTTGGTGTTGTTTAATGGTGATTTTGTGGAAGAAATGGACTAGGGATTTAAAACGAGTAACATAAACACCAATTAATGATCAAAAGAACTAGCAAATGAAAATCATATGGTGTATTTTATTATTGATTTGGTTCGGCAGTGGAGAGGAAAAAAAATAATATGTGTGTTTATTTTTGGTGTAGTTGAAAATGAGAAAAGAAAATGGAAGTAGTAGTATATATAAAAGAAAAGAAATGTACTTGTTAAATATCTAAAGAGACATAATGATGACAAGATCCATCAAAGATAGAGAAATAAGGTGATTAGATGATGGATGTGGCGTGGGATTTTGTAAAAGAAAAAAAAAATGAAGACTTTTGGTGAGTAGTTAGTAGGTAATTTAAAGGTACAATGTGTAGTTTTACAAAACCGTCAGAATTATATAAATATAACAATTTATATACAAAAATAAATTTGAAACACCGGGTAAACTAATAATATTATTTTTATAATCTTAATATGAGTATAAAAATATATCGGAATAATTTTTGGAAGTATTGGACCAAATGTTCAAAATAATTAATTACACGATAGCGTTTATTTGATATGAGATTAGACGTTTAATGTGAAATGCAAAATCATGCATGAACTAATGTGATGATAATGATGCTAATGATATGTAGACTAAACCTAGTCTATATGAAATGTCCTTGATGATTGTTTATGAATTCGCAGCTAAACCCCTAAGGTTACGCGAATTTAATACTTGTAAACCTAGTTTACGATATACGATGAAATAGTAAATGTGAGAAATGACGGGAAGTTGAGAATTGTGACAAATAGTGGATATGTAATCTTGTGTTTATATGTTGATGATATGCTTATCGTTGGCGAACGACAAGATGATCAACTCTACTAAAGACATGTTGAAATCAAAGTTTGACATGAAGGATATGGGTTTGGTGATGTGATCCTTGGAATAAAGATCATACGAACTCGAATGGACTTGTGTTAAGTCAAGCACATTATGTGGACAAAATTCTTAATACTCATAATGCGGGGATTCCGCTAGCTAGAACTCCAATTGACACCAGAAGCATCTATCTAAAAATAGAGGCTTAGGTGTTGCCCAATTAGAGTATTCAAGAATTATTGGCATGTTAATGTACTTGATGATGTGCAAACATGACTTAGCATATCTCGTTAGCAGGGCTAAGTAGGTATACTAGTAACCCAAGCTATGCACATTAGGCGACTATGACTCGGTACTTCACTATTTGAGATACAATCGCGATTATGGATCGCATTATGATCGATATCCGGTATTATCGAAGGATACAGTGATGCAAATTGGATATCGACATAAAGGATTCTAGATCGACTAGTGGATATGTGTTTACACTAGGAGGGCCGCTATATCTTGGAAGTCTTCCAAGCAAACGGTTATAGCTAAGTCCACGATGGAATCGAATTTATCGCATTAGATAAATGCGGACAGAGAGGCGGAATGGCTACGTCAATTCGTAGAGGACATACCAAGGTGGCCTAAACCGTAACGACCATTAGTATACATTGTGATAGTCAATCGGCAATTGGCGAGCTCATAGCATAATGTATAATGGAAAGTCCGAGACATATCCGTCGTCGACATAATTCGATACGACAACTACTCTCAACAGAGTTATCTCGATTGACTATGTGAAGTCAAAGGATAACATCGCGGATCCGCTTACGAAGGCTTAAGCAGAGTTAGTAAGTAAGTCGTCTAGAGGAATGGGACTAAAGCCCTTGAAGGAATGAGTTTTATGAAGGAAAACCTAACCCATTATTTGGAGATCCCAAGATCCGGGTTCAATAGGACAACCTAATCATAGAAATGTGAGGAAGTCACGTCAATGTGGGAGTTACTAAATATTGTAACTTTCCTAGTCCATTCCTATAACAAATGTGACTTGTTGAGAGGTTAAACATATGGCTTTAATGATTCGGGATGAAATCATAAAGCATAATGATTCAAGATGAAATCACAAAACATATGTTTTAATGATTCAAGATGAAATCACCTATGTGAGAGAGAAGTGGGGTCGCTTGAAGGGAAATGTGGGGCGCAATTCCTAAGAGCTCTTGCAGAACCAGGCTAGTATTCATGACCATAACGAACACGACTATGAGGACTTGGCGGTGTCGGGAGAGTCTTGTGTGAAGTGTAATGTCGTCACGTAAATGGATGATGAGTTCAAGGACATCGCGTCTACTCGGATCTAGGAGACTAAGTACATCTCACAAGGAAGGTTCAAAGGGTTACACCTACCTATCCTATGCAAGACTTAACATGAAATTTCACCGAAACTTTCGTGTGTTTTCGACCGATCTCCATTCATGTGGGATTGTTGAAAATTGGTTTTGCAAAATGAGTTTTGCAAATTTTGGACACTATTTAATATATGATATATGTTATATATATTTATGTTTCTTAGTAGCTTTACGTTCTCCTCGACAAGAGCTTAGAACGAGCTAAAGTATGTCCAAAATGGAGTTGAAATGAATGAGTTATCGTGTCTCAAAGTGAGGCACTTGAAACATAAAAACTTGGAAAATGGGAGAATCCCACATCGCCCAAAACAAGAAGTGGAGGCTTGTTTATAAGGAAATTATAGTTTTGGCTATCAAATTCCTTTAGGTTGGTTATGCTCCCACTCCTACGTGCTGCAGGGGGTGCGAAAATGGGATTTCGGGTCAAAATGGGTTCAAGCTTCGAACTCATGCGAGCCAGCGTGACCTGCGGACACGATCGCAGCTCCAAGCCTCGCATGCGTGCGTATCTTTTGCTACTGATTCGTAACTCCACTTCAAAGAATTGCTCGATCAAGCACATAAGTTTTCGTGAATTTTCAGCAAGTAAGTCAGGTCGGTACGTGCATTGCTGCGACGTTATACCACAGGAAGCAGACGACGAATCTATTTTAAGGGACTCGTATTCAATACGAGCCTCGTGCATTACTGCTTTCGTTTTACTTATTATTATAGAGTCTGTCTTCTGCTTCTACCCCATTATGTCTGTGTTTATTTACTGTTATTTTATAATTCTAATCTGATTTATTATTTTAATAAAAAGTGTACACCGTTTCCCACACAAACTTCATGTTAGAGGTCATGTTGTAGTTACATTATACCATAAACAATCAAAAATAATTATAATAATGTAAGAATTCACTAGTACAATAAATAAAACGCACAAATCATTGTCAATAAGATATAGTAATAACGTAAACTAAGTATAATGACTAAACCAAAACCAGATAACATATACATTTTCTTCCTTTTCTCTTTATCTTGACCATTGAGTACTTCGGATCTATGGCACGGTATGGTGTCAATTTACACTCTTCAGTTTTCCACCATGAGCAACGTGCTTCTACCTCCATGCCTTTTATGTTACTAAGAGAGCTATCGTAACTTCCAAATGAAAACCTAAGTCGGTTACCATCAACAATTCTTGTTTACGACACCTTCATCATCCTCTCGAGTCTGCTTTGTAGAAGCGAATATAGGTTCAACATTGACTTTAATTCACAATAATTCTCTGGTCAGAGCCCATAGCCTCATCAAGTTACCCACAGTAAAAACCTACCTCAATTTAAATCGTTTTGTACCTCTATTTATGTAGTCTAATATGATTTTTACATACAACTGATCATATGCTGCCCTTTTTTAGCTTCATTTATGTTTAGTGCATATCAGATCAATTACCAAATTTCGACAGTGAAGAGACAATGTACCATTAGAGATGTAAAAATTGGCCGACATGTCCAGGCTGTAAATCAATTAAATATGATGTGAAGACATAATAAAAAAATGATAAATGATCCATATCTACAAAATATACCCATACACAATTTTTAACTTGACATCAAAGGAAGAAAGTATTTGTATTCCAATTA
This sequence comes from Chrysanthemum lavandulifolium, assembly GCA_022545495.1. Classification (NCBI taxonomy): domain Eukaryota; kingdom Viridiplantae; phylum Streptophyta; class Magnoliopsida; order Asterales; family Asteraceae; genus Chrysanthemum; species Chrysanthemum lavandulifolium. The sequence continues at coordinate 171,406,299 of CM040246.1, forward strand.
TATCGGATGACCCTGAAGGTTCCTATAGCATCAAACGAAGTAAGTATATCTTAGGTGGAAAAAAAAGATTCTCAAAAAATGTTGATAGAAGATGGAAAATTATTATAAAAGAAACATAAAGATGCATTAATTAATGAGAGGAATGTGATGAACTTGTAACCAATAACCTGGAATTCTATCTAAAATATGCGAATGTTCATATAGCTTGATTCGATATATTCTTTGTGTGTGTTAAAGAACCTATTGCTTGTTGGAATATTATTAAACTGAAAGGTTGCCACTTCTTTTGTATGAAAGAATGGATATCATCTTAGACCCGACTTGCAAACATATGCATAAGAACCAAATCGATAAAACTTTCTCCCTTTCCTCATTTAACAATGTATGTGTTGATAAAATCATCATGTTTAATATTTTCCATTAAAAAGCATTTTTCCAGTATGATAAATTTTGGCATATATAGTACTACCCATTAAAAAAATGAGAACAAGAAAGCAAAAATTAGTTTCCTTATGATCGTATATTGTATGTTTTGAAGATGTAAAGGTTGAAGTGTGATTAGATATAGCACTTCCCACGCGTATGCTCAATTGACAGAGGTGATAGCATAACCAATAGTTGTCGAACATAATGAGAAATCCTCAACTACTTGTAGAATTATGTTTCGTTCATCATTAAGAGTCACCCTTGCTTATATTTCAAAATTCCTCAGTAGAAATGAATGAACACTTACTGTGGATGTTTGAAATTAGCATAACTATAGTTTCTGATGGTTTTAATGAATCTTAAAACCATGAGTACCATTTACATACAAAATAGGTCAATTTTTTTTAATCTTTATAGTTTAAGCGGGTAAAAGTAATGGTTAAACTAAGAGAAAAACTTATGAGTACCATTTACTTATAAAATGGCTTAATTTTGTGACTCATGCCCAGCGGGTCAAAAGAGTAAAATCAAAGCATTATAAAAAATAGAATAGAATAATACAAAATATGAATAAAGTTTTGAGAGATTAGAAACTATCACTTAATCACTAATTCCCCATTTTGATTAAAAACTACCACTTAATCACTTTTGAACACTTAGGAAAATAGTGGCCTAAATTTTTTTGAAATTATCGATATCAAGTTCAAACCTCATATGATAAAGAACTAAAAAAATATGATGCAGTAAGAAAGTTACCTATTGTCATGCTTCACATCAAGGTAGCGATCCCACCACTTGGGACGATATAAGTGTTGGAGTCTTGTTGTTCAGATATGTGATCTATTAGACTATTATAGTATCAAGATGGTGATTAGATACTAATAAAAAATCTGGTTGTCAAAATAGTTATTCAATGTGTTTCAAGTTTTAATAATGAGATAATAAGAAATTTGAATACTTAACCAATTTCAATGTCAACTACGTACTAATTAGTGCCGCGAACCTTTAAACCAAATCAAAACATTTGTTCCAAAATTATATCCATATGATTTACCTTCTGAATCATAAACCGTAGTTTTGGCTCACTGAAACTCGTTTGTTTAAAAAGAATGGGTCAAAAGTAGCTAAACCTGTACTTTCATATCATAAAACCTCTAGTCATTTTACACAAATAAGTAGGTTATTACTGAGATACCATACTTTTTTTAGTCATATTTGACATATAATTGACAAGGAAAATTTCAGGTTAAAATAAGATCTGGATCAACCCATCCGTACAAACAGTTACCTATTTTGACCTGTTACCCAACTTAGTTAACGCAACCCACATAATTAAGTGTCCATTATGACATGTTACCCAACTTGCCCAATTAGGCCATTTTCTTATAATATATTTTTCGAGTATAGAATTTACTTATGGAAGAGCAAGGACAAACCGTCTCAAATATCTGGTAAATTATTTATTCAGGCCCAACTTGCTGTATACCCCGTAAAACCCTTTTCACAAGATCAAAGTGAACACCACCTGTAACAAATACTCGAAGATCTAGTAACGGACGCAACTTCTCACTTAAGGCGTAGATACCCTCAAGTATCACAATATGGGAGCTCGGGTCCTCAAGTATCCTGTTATGACAAATGAGCCTGTAAGTTTCATTTATATCTCATTAGTTGAATACCTAAGTAAGTGGGAACAACAAAGTTGAGTAATGAAAAAGAAATTTCAAACATTGAAGTAATACCTTATTAGATTTCAGAACGTGTTTGTGACCTATGCCTAGTCACATGAAAATTCGATTCATTAAATTTGTCAAAAATTGAACTTTACTCTAATATGTTTAAAACATTAAACATCACTTATCATACTTGGCTAACTACACAAACGGCAGGAAACCAAAATGTCGTCTAACAGCTTTAGTGTCTTTGGTAAGATATTTAGATATTAACTAAAGTCTGTTGGTTGAAAATAAAAAGTGTGCATTTAGTTGTGCTTTAAGTGAACACAATAACAGTATATTAGACAAATTCCATAAGGGAAGTAAACTTGAAGGTAAACCTTGACTTCAATTTATGATTGTTGCTTCTGAGGGACAAATAAATTTTTTTAAGCTCTCCCAAATAATGTTGTTTCCTTTAATATATCACCACACCCCTGTGCATTAAAGAGTCATAACTTAGGTCATTAGGTTATATGATGAATATCTTTCTTTAAGTTCAGTTGATATGCGTAACATTATATTAAATTAAAGTCATGCAAAGATGCATAGAATTTAGAGAGCTTCTGCAATTTTTTACATGATATAACTGTGAGCCAGCAATCAACTTGGTTGGGATATGTCACTTTTTAAAGTCTAACATTATACTGAATTAAAGTCAAGCAAAGATGCATAGAATTTAGAGAGCTATTGCAATTTTTTTTACATGATATAACTGCGAGCCAGGAATCAACTTGGTTGTAGATTTAGACTATTTGCTTGATTTTATTTTACACCAATTTTATCCCATGTCTTATCCTACCCTTTAGTCATGAATTGTGTCTAGGTGATGCAGTGAGCAATCTTTGGTGTCTTGGCCATGGATTTGGTCATGTATCATTGATTTTGTCTACTTCGCCGTGACATGTTAGTAATGACAAATCACCCTTAACCTTTGTCGTGTCTACCCATATTGCCTTCGAGAATTTTTTTGCCCTTAACTCTAGTGGTGGAGATTTGTGTAACCGCCAAGCTTATGATAGAATACATGCTATAACTGTGCAATGAGTGATCACCCCGAAATTGAAACTTAGAATAGTTGAGAGATTTGAGTGTTTTGTTCCCATCTCGTGAGGTGTTCGGCTTTGTTTTATTCTAGCATAAAGGATTTGTAAACTTATATTTTCCAGGTAATGGGAGATATCTTTTTAGGAATCTATCTAATAAGGTCTACTTGAGGGCAAGTAGAGTTCAAGTGGGAGATATTTGATAACATCAAATAGTCCTGAATATTAAGTGTCAATTTCCCCCGATAATGCTCGTACTTTATATCATTTATATGGATTTACGCTTGCTTTCCTCTATATTTCACTTTTAGGTAAATTACGAGCATTGGAGCTAAAGAGACGCGGATTTGGAGAGTTTATTGAAGATATATCATAGTATGCTCATTTTGAAGAAGTTACGACGTAACTCCTCTCTAACATTACCCGTCAAGCGGGCGTGGTGAGAAAACCAACTCACAGAAGATTACGACGTAACTCTCCCAAAGATTATGACGTAACCAACTAGGTCAAATGAGGCTCGGGTAGCGGTGCAAGTTACGCCCGTAACTATTGTCTCAATTATGGCGTAACCAAGATTTATTGAAGATACGCGTAACTCCTTCCATAGTTACGCCGTAACCAAGATTTTAGTGCAAAATACGAAGAATTGTATGTTACTGGCGTACCTCTTAACATTAGTTACGCCAGAACCGGATCCGCCTATAAATACCCCACGATTTTCAAGATTTCAAAGCATCCCATTTCACACACAACACCAAGTGAGCGTGAGTAGAAGTCAAGGCGGATCTAGAGGAGCATACGGAGTTATCTCCAAGGAGAAATCACTCCCTACGATAAGCATTAGCATTTTATCTTTTCTTTACTTTCAATTCATGTATTTCGTAATGTTAAATATTGAATCGATTTTTCTAGTTAATATGATGGCTAAGCACCTCTGGTGCTGGCCTAGTTATAATTCCTTAATTGTTTTGTTTATGTTTACATTGCTTCCGTATAATTATTTCTAAGTGTATGCATGCATAGTTTGTTGGTAGCTACCCTTGTTTTGGTAGTTTTGATTGGCGGTAGTAGCTAGTTACTTAGGAGATATGACCAACCTTAAGTAGGACGAGTGGGAGGGTAAGATTCTCCGACGACCTTTTGCTGTGCGATTTGACCAACCGATCACCTACCGTTTGGATGAACTTAAGAGGTAGGGGTGAGTGTTTAAGATGCTAGCGCCCGGGCACTCACTGTTATGAATCTAGCATGTAGCGGTACTTAATGACTTGGCTTAGGGGACTAAGAACAACTGGACTTATGACGGGTCACCTGATTTCTCAAATGGGACCCTTTGCTGATAGGTTAGGACGAACTAACCAAATGTTGTCCTAGCGACTTTGACCCCACCTGAAGTAATTGGAAGTAATTAGACGTAAACATAACTAGTTAGGATGAATAACTATGTTAGCACCACTCTCCTCTAGTGATCACAACCCTCGCCTTTATTTGCTTTCATTGTCTTAGTAGTAATTAATCATTTCCACCTTTAATCATATTAAAATTTGTGACACCTAGACTTAGTTTAAATCCGCACACATAGCTCTTGTGACGACCTCGGTTTTACAGAATACTACACTACATACGACCGGGTACACTGCCCGTTAGTGCATTAGGGTAGACCATAGGTATAATGAGAAATTATAAATATAGAAACCTGGTCAGTAAAACCTGCATCACTAACACATAAAGGATTCAGTTTGTCTTGATTAAACAAAATGTTTGGTTTGTTATTGTGATCAAGAAACTAGTATTCGCATAGAATCACTACAAATACGTGTGTACAAGCTCATAGATTCAAATCCCTCTTGGATTTGATTTTGCCTATTCGACTTCTTGTGTAAGTCGACACATACTAAACCCTAATTAGGGTTTATAACTTGATTTGATCGTTGTTTGGTTAGGATTGCTAAAAGGTACGCTTACTTTTATGTTTTGGTTAATTAATTACAAGTATTTGATTCTAAGTCTTCCATTACGTATTTTGTGACTACATGTGAATAATATGATTGCCATGATTATTTAATTTCAATAATTATTAGAATCATCATCATCATCATCCCAATGACAACAATAACACTAGCACCCTCATCATCTACCTCTCTCTGATTATTAAAATAAGTCGACAACAATATCTTCCAAGCATAAGAAATAAGCTACATCACTAATCTATTTGACAGTGGGGTGATAAATAATAGCGCTTCCCTTTTTATAGATTTATTACCGTAACCCTAACTTTATGCTTCATATAACAAACTCTTTAATATTTTTAGTTATCTCCTTTTGACCCATTCAATTCTTACCCGACGATCGACTACTATACTTTGGTTTATATTAATTATTCCATTTATACATTTTTTCATTAACTCGATCGAAGTTATATTATTTACTAATTTTTAAGCTTAGGTATTTAAAAAAAATAATCTAAATTTCAAATTCAATTTCTTGTAACTAAAATTTACAAAACAAAGCTTAATTACTAAAATTTACAAAACAAAGATTATTTATTTCAACTCTAACTTGGGTATGTACCGAATCACTCAAACTTAAAAAAAAAAAAAAAAAAAAGCTATCGCATGCATAGGTCTGACCCTATACGCCATATAGGCCTGCTGATACTCAAACATAATCTTTACTATTTCTTCCCACTATAATAAGTTTTTCTCACAATTATCAACCGACCGATATATATGTCTCCTCCTATGATGAATAAGATTTATCGTGATCATCATGAATATGTGTAAGCCACAGGGTTGATAATAATTAGAAGAGTAATTACATGAAGCTAAAATATCGTTTCGTGAAGAAGAAGTTGAATATCAAAAACTTTCTTGCATTTATAAACATTCTCCTCTTATAGTCAAACATACTCCCCCTAAATAACCAATAATCTCTTAGAACCAAGATATATGTTAGACATTTTTATTGTGAAGGTTGAAAGATTGTCTCTTTACGGTGTAAGAATTGTTGAAGGTGTAATGCTTGTTAAATGTAGAAATGTTATTATCTCGTTGTAAAGATGAATATAACAATATCATAGTAGTAAACAATATTCCACGTTGAAATTTTTCAATGTAATCCATAAAACTATGCTTGAGAACCACCGACGGTTGTTGAATTTAGACAATCAAATCAATATCTCGTAATAATGATACGAAATATGACCATAAAATTTGTTCATAATAAAGTCGAAAAGATAGGCCTTAAGAATTCACATATTAAAATAAGAGAAAATTTTAGGAGTAGATTAGTCACCTCATGTTATAACCATTTCTAGATCATAATTTTCCTCTTAAATAGAATGGACGACTTTGAAATTGAGCTACCAACTTAATATCATGACACGTGTCCATTTTATAAATACACAAAGTAAAAGTATGTAAGCTATGTGCAAGACTTGTCCCTTAGGTTAACTGTAGAAGCGACGTGTACCTTGGACGACCAAAATTTTGTCATTTAGTAAAAAAAATTGACATATTTTCACTAAATAACAAAATTTTGGTCGCCTAAAAAACAAGTTGGCCCGACAGGTTGACCTAAGGGACAAGTTTTACACTAGCTTGCACATTTGTATTTTTTTTACTTATAAAAGTGAACACATGTCTTGATATTAAGTTAGTAACTCAATTTTAAAATTGCTCCAATTTATTTATTTATTTATTTTTATCTACAAAAAGTTTAACGTGAGCGACTGGACTAGTTTTAAAACTCTCTTAGAATAACACTTAGGTAGTGTTTGGTTCACAAATATCAAATAGAGGGTTTAAGATAACTGCCCTTTTTCAAATGATGAAGAAATTGAAATCTCAAGTTTTAAAATTATTACATGTTTGGTTCACCCAAATGTAATCGAGTGTTTACATTTTTATATATCAAAGTTACATAACTGCCTCTTTTCTACAACAAAACTAAATGGCACCATCTTCTTCATTCTAGAAAATCGCAATACATAAACCATAAAAAAAATACAATTATACAAATATACAATCATAAGCATAAAAGCACTCCCAAAAGTTATGATTTTTCAGATACAAATATGCTCCCAAAAGAAGAAAAAATAAATTACAACAAATGATTTGTTTAAGATCCCTAAAGTCCGAATGGGTTCTCCAAATCAAAATATAAAACACGATCATTTGTAAATCAAGTTTAGTTTGTTATAACAAGAGCTATGTGAGCTAATCGAATTTTGTGTTCTTCATAAACCCAAAATTTGACTTGAAAAAAAAAAGAAAAAAAAAAACTTGAAATTCATGGCAACAAAACTAAAGAATGAATACAAAGACAAGTGAAGAAAAGAGGATTACTTGAAAACTTATAGATTGAAAGTACAAAAGAGTGAAGAAAAAGGTTATGATGACAAAAAGTTACAGAGAAAATGATAAAGAAGATGGTGAAGAAAAATGTGAATAGAAACAAAAAGAGCGATTTTATTAAATTGGAAACATCATATATTAAAACCGTCCCACACCCACCATGTTTTAAAACCATCCTTTTAGTGGGCCCATCACATTTAAATACCCTCTTTTTGATACCAAACACAGTTTGTAAAGTTATTTAAATTCAAACACGCCGAATACATCCAAATAGACCCAACCAAACAGCACCTTAGACAATCTTTACTTGTTTCCTAAGTAAAAAGGCTCGGCTCAAAAAATTAAATAAAATCCATAATAATCCTCCCGCGAAACATCCAAAGTGACCCGACCCATAATAACAAGTATCTTTGGCGGGTAAACTTTATAATAAAACAGTTTCCCTGCATCCTTGTTCTTCCTTCCATCCATCCATCCTGTTACTTGATCTCCAATCATACAAACCAACAACAATTCTTTCAATCAATTAAACAAACATGAACCCTCAAAACGAATTCAATCCATCATCATCATCATCATCTTATTATAATTATTACCAAAACCCTAACCCTAACCCTAACCCTAATCCTCAATTCCACGCATCTGCACCTCCTATTTACTATTCATCCGATTACAACCCGACAAATTACGATCATCACAATCTAACGCCTCACACTTTTGATCCCAATAACGCTGTTTATGATCCCAACTGGAATCGCGGTCAGTTTGAGTCGCCGAAGGTGTCCGCGGTTAGGTTTGATGATTACGGAAGGCCAATAGGGAATAGTGATCAAAGTACTAGTGTTGATCAGGGTGTGTATCTATATAGAGGAGGTAGTGGTAGTGGTAATGTGGGGAACGGTGAGGCGGTTAGGGCGCCGGTGGTGAGATTTGATGATTATGGAAGGCCGATAGGGAATGAGGAGAGAGGTGGTGGTGAAACTGTGAAAGCCAAGGCGAGAGTTGAGGTGAGTGAGGACGTGGGGAGTGGAGTGCAGAAGTTTCGGGTTGTGCTTTTGTCGGAAGGAGGTGGAGGACAGGGTGATATGGATGTGTTATGTCAGGTTCGTTTTTATAAAAGTTTAAAAATTTGCTATGGTTACGTGTTAATAGTTTTGCATTTTTGTTATGTTAAAAAAATATATATTTAAACCGTCTTGATTTATGCTAGGATTTTAATTAAAAAACCAGTAAGAATTTAATCTACGGAAAAAAAAAAAAATGACTGAAATATGAAAAGGTGTGAATTAAAATATATGGCTCCTCTGCATTTTTAGCTTTGTTTTCTTTTTGTCACGTGAGTGTAGTATATTGAAATATTACGTTCTGCTGTATTTTTTCTGCGCAGATTGGTTTAGATGGTATCAGGGTACTTGATCCATCAACGAGTAGAACACTGAAAGTGTATTCCCTTGATACTGTGACAAGATGGGAGGTAATTTTGTTGCGTCGAGTTAGGGTACTTATGTATCTTGTTAAAATGTGGAGGTATCTGAAATGTTTTGTTAATTCTGGCTGTATAGGTATTGGATTCAAACATATTTGCTTTTGGACCAGAAGTTCCATCGATATTAATGAAAGACGCAGAAGACTAAAGTCCAACAGCTATACCACTACCAATATCCTCGACATGGTAGCTGCTGCTAGTATTCAGGTACTGGAGTACCGATATTAGTTTGTTTTACATCAGATTGTGTGATCATTTTATTAGTGCTATATTGGTTTGTGAAATATCACTATGTTGATTTCCAGATGCATGCTGTCATGATAGATTTGTGTGTACAAATGTAGTGCCAACAACAGGGGCAAGTATTCTAAGATTGTTAGACCTGTTGAATTTTTCTGACTTGTGGAACTTAGAATTGGTTGTCTCTGACCAGTACTAACTATGCTGGTGCTAAATTCATCACCAGATTCAGCTGGTGCTATTTATTCACCCATATAATAATATATTTTCAGGATATATATATATTTTTTAATTTTAATTATAAATAACAAGTAGAAAATAACAGAATCAAGAGTGAAATCCCTGTTCAGAAAGAGGAACTTGTACCAAAATTAAGAACCCACCCTCATTAAACCTAAGTCATTTAATTTCCTTTATAAAGGTACTGGCAAACTGAGAAGAGAAGATTCTAGAACGTAATTTAGCCTTTTAGAACTAAGCATACTTCCTCATAATGTCTATTTGCAGTGCAATGCTTAGAGCTAAGGAGTGTATAAGTTATTTTCAATATATTCTCTTTTATGAGCAACTTATGTTTTGGAAATAACGCTCGTTTATTTGGAGTAAACTAGTGATCATCCTGTTCCCTAACTTAAGATGAGAAAACATAAGGTTGCGTTTAGTTGAGGGAAAACACCCTTGTTTTCCACAAAATGTTTTGTGGAAAACAAGGAAAACAGAGATCGCGTTCAAATCAACGTTTTCCAACAAAATGTTTTGCAAAACACAAATCAAGGAAAATTAGAAAACAAATTTTAGTTGTTTTCCTTGTTTTCCTTTGTAACCCTCAACCCTCCCTCCCTTTCTTCAAAACAGAAAATAGAAACATCAACTAAACGCGTTTTCTATATTTTCAAGTGTTTTGTGGAGATTATTTCTCCTTCCAAATTTTTACAAAACTAGAGATAGAAAATAAGAGAATTTGTTCTCTAACTAAACGCACCCTAAATGTCTTACTCAATTCTGTTTTTTTTTTCTTTTTTTCTTTCTTCAGATTGACTGTTTGTTATCTGGTAGATTTAATTGAAACTTGAATTTCTTACTTAAAAAGAAAAGATGATATTTACTAACTCATAGGTTTTCTGTTACTAATGTTCTTTGTCTCACATCATAGCAACACATGTTTGTCTTCATCTATTTATACATTTCTTTTTCTTTTAGAATTTAGCAAGTTTAAAAAATATTTGATGCAAATTTTGTGGTTTAGAATAGCTACTTTATAAGGATTCGTTGATCCAAACAACTTGTGGTAGGCTATAAGTAGTTTTTGACATTCTTAAAGAACATACTTCATACCTATTATCTTTATCAGTTCAAAGAGATGGATGGAATGACGGTCTCTGAACAAGTAGCTGAGAAGAAAAAAGGATTCCCAGATTGGATAAACTTGAGGAAGCCTGTCAATGAGGAGAAAGACCACTGGGTTAGTTTAATCTTTTTAGTTGATTCAGTTGAACGAAACGAACAGAAAGTTGCAGTTCAGTTTCTATATTGGAGCTCTATTAGTTGTCAACTAAGAAGATGTGGGTAGGAGAAGTTTTTTACCATTGATTCTTCCTTTTTTATGTAGGTACCAGATGAAGCATCTACCAAGTGCACGTCTTGTAGCTCCTACTTCGGAGCTTTTTTGCGAAGGGTTAGCCTTTTAAGCTTAATATATGAGGATTTATAATCACTTGTTTTTATTCCGTACCCTTGTTTTGTAACCTTTTTGTTTTCTTGTCTCAGCATCACTGCAGAAATTGTGGTGATATATTTTGCGATAAATGCACTCAAGGTAGAATTGCTCTTACTACAGAAGAGAATGCTCCACAAGTTCGAGTTTGTGATCAATGCATGGTATGAATAATTACTTCTTTTACATAGCATAAATTCATCACAATTACGGAGTTAGGTAGGGAAATTTTCCTCACTACTCATATCTTTCTGTAGCCAACATAACATCAAAATGATGTAAAATGAGGAGAGAGAAAATAATTAGATAGGTTTTGAAATAAAAAACATTGATAAAAAATGGAGAGAGAAACTTTGTGAGGGGCGTAGTAGCTCAACAGCTACATTGGTTTAGTAGCTGTGTTATTTTTATATAAGACAATCCTTTGATGCAGTTGCGGGCTAGTACTGGTATTTTATGGTCTCCTAGTTGCGTGAAATATGTTTGCATGCATTGCTGTAGTGATTAAAAGAACCGTTATGAATGAGACTTATAAGAGCCAAACTAACTGATTTGTAACAATAATTTGTTTATAAAAAATAGTACTTTTAATGAAGATTGCTTGTCTTAAACTAAATAGATTCAAATATATATTCACGGTGACACAATTACAGATCAAAGCCCATGGTTTTTTTTTCTGCCTTTAGTAACATCCAAGTTTTATTTATAAGTAGTTAGTAATTATACGTAAGTTTTGCTTGGTCTATTTGTGCAGAGCAACTATCTATTATCTTATTTTTATCCGAAGTAATCCTTGTAATTTTTTGGCATCATGGAAATGTGTACCAACAAGTAATACTATTTAATTGTTTATGATTGTCGATGAAGATACTATTATATCATTTATGCAGCCAGTATTACTTTGTCATAACTTTTGTTGCAAACCAACTAATATGACCTGAAAGCTCAGGTGCATGACAATCTGGTTTTCTATTCCTACTTATTAATGAAATTATATGTTATTTCTTTTAATAGGCAGAAGTTACTCAGAGGATGAGTCATGTAAACGAGGTGGCTGGTAGAGCTTCTGGCTATAATAGGCATGAGGAACTGGCAAAGAAACTTCAGGTATGAAATATATAACTCAAAAAGTAATACATGTGAAATGTGCTATTGCTGCTATAATATATGCAGTTTTTGACTTGTCCCCTTAAAAATCAGCCAAACTGTTAATTGCTGTCAGCACACCATTCGATTATCTAGTTGTATCTTTGGTACACCGAACAAAATGGAACTGTTGTCCTAACTTAGATATGGTTGATACTTGATACCTCGATGAAAAAATTGAATCTTATCGCTCACTACGAGCTGAAATATTAGTATGTTTATGGAATAAGAGTTATTTGCATATTATTCAATATATCACTTTCACGCCTATCAGGTCCTTCAGTTACTACTTTCTACTTCTAGTTAAGCTATTTAGTATATAATGCAACCCCGTGCTTATTCTTATTCAATAATATTGAATAAGCACAATTAGAGTAATACTAGTCCTTAGCTGGTTAGCGACAATTGAAGTGATAATAGTCCTTTTGCTGTTTCGTGTAGATTTCTTTGTTGATTATGCTCACTAAATTTTAGACAATGGCATCAATCATGTACTATATACATTATATGATTAACAATTGTCACCTTTCAAAAAGGCAGACTAGCATTCCTTTGCTTGTTCAAGTTCTTTATCAGTGTACACTCTTCAGTTACACCTCATTAAGTTCTATTTTCTGTTCATTTTCACCAAGGAAAATCTAGCTTTCTTAGATATTTTATTCTCCTGATAAACATGTTTATTATAAAACCTACCCAACTTACACATTCCACTTGCATGCTATAACGTGAAAACATGGTTTTGATGGTACACTCTTCACTTCTTTAGAATTAGTCTTGGACATTCTAAAGACATCTTATCTTATACAAGATAAGAATCTAAACATACGCTGCTTTTACATGAGCAATACCTTTTTTTCTGTAATAATACTGTTATTGTTGAAGGGTGTGATAATCTTGCATCTTTGCTTCTTCTACTTTTTTGGGACATATATTTTACATCATTATGTGTGGACTTTATTGATGAGGAGCTTTTTAATGGTAGTTGGTGTGTAATTTCGTTAATCACCCAAACACGTTTATCATTTTCTCGTTTGTTTTTGGATGACAGGAGGAGATGGAAAAGAAGCGCAAAATGACACCTGGTATGCACCATCATATTGAAGTTTCTAGTGTACTTTGTATCATAGATTATATCTTCCCTAAAATGCTTATAGTTAAATCCAGTCATGCTTTATCAACCCATATTTTCAACGAATCTGATAGATTCTCTGTCACACAAGCATGAAGTTGCCTTAATTCTTTGAATAACTAAAAAAGACAATAATACAGTTATGTAGATAGTTGTTTCTAAAGTGTTGGAGTTGAGGGTCTCCTATTAAGTCATCTGTTATTATAAAACAAACAAGCCCTGATGTCGTAATCCAACTCAAGTATTTTTAAGGATGAGCATCTATGCCAGAATACCGGTACCGATGCCGTACCGTAGTAGTATTTTCCAAAAAAAAATTACCGGTATGTTTGGTGTTTTGTAGCGAAAATTACCGAAATATACCCAAAATACCGAAAGTTTAGGAATACCAATGGGTTTTTTAATTCTTTTTTTTCCCCAGCCATCAAACATAAACTAAAAAAATCATCCATTCCATAAAAACAACTATTATTACAGGTTTTCATCATCAACCACTCATCTTGTTCACATAAACACAATGAGACGCGATCAACAATCATCATCATCATCATCAAAGACTTGGAATAAGTAACTTTTGTTCTGATGTTTTAACACTTATTTATCATTCAATTGTATGTTATGAAATATATTTGTTATTTATATTGTTTTAGGATGATACCATTGTTGAGGAAACTCCTATGACAAATATTGATGATACCGAGTCGTGTGGTGTTAATAATGAACCGATTGAGAAAATAACTAACGAATAAACCGAAAAAGAAAGAATGACAAAGCCATGGATCGGGATGAGGAACCAGAAAAGGGGAATGAGAGGACATGGATATGGAAACAGTATGATCCAGTTTTTGTGATGGAAGATAGGGAAAATCAAGAAGAAACGTAAATGTCACTTTTGTAACAAACTTCTTGCCTTCCCGGGAAAAATGGTAGGTCAAGACTCTTAGCTTAGCAACCCCGAAAACCCAAAGCACCCCGATTATGTTAACAAAAACCAAAGTAACTTAGTTGTTACAAAAGAACCTAATGGTGAAGGTAGTACCGTAGTAGTGTCCAAGTTCGGAAACATGATGAGGCCAGGATTAAAAAAGCTTTATTAGACTTGTTTGTTGTGGGCGAATTACCATTTAAATTCGTTGAGCTTGAAGCCTTTATTGAATACTCTAATGCTATGAATGGTAAGTTTAAATTGCCTTCAAGACACAAGCTCGGTATCCGTTGCAACCGTGTCAGTTTCTTTCCTCAATATAGTACTGTGTGTCTTGAAGGAAAGAAAAAGACGAGGTTGCAACGGATTCCAAGCTTGTGTTTTGAAGGTAATTTAAACTTACCATTCATAGCGTTAGAGTATTCAATAAAGGCTTCATGCTCAACAACATTAAATGGTGATTCGGCAACAACAAACAAGTCTAATAAAGCTTTTTCAATCCTAGCCTCATCATGTTTCCAAACTTGGACACTACCACCTTCACCATTAGGGTCTTTTGTAAAAACTAAGTTACTATGGTTTTTATTAACACAATCAGGATGCTATGGGTTTCGGGTTGCTAAAGGCATGGTAATGTGCTAAGAGACTCGGCGTGCCTTTTTTTCCGGAGCGGTGGCAAGAAGTTTGTTACAAAGGTGACATTTGCCTTTCTTCTTTTTTCCCCATCTTCCATCACAAAAACGGGATCATAGTGTTTCCATATATGCCCTCTAGCTCCCTTTTTTTGGTTCCCCATCCACGGCTTTGTTATTCTTTCTTTTTCGTTTACCCTTGTTAGTTATTTTCTCAATGGGTTCATTAGTAACACCACCCGACTCGGTATCATCAATATTTATCATAGGACTTTCCTCAACCATGGTATCATCCTAAAACAATATAAACAACAAATATATTACATCACATACAATTGAATGATAAAAAAGTGTTGAAACATCAAAATAAAAAGTTACTTTACTTCAAGTCTTACCGATGATGTTGATTGTGACTCATTGTGTTTATGTGTATACAATGAGTAGTTTATGATGAAAACTTGTAACATTTGTTGTTTTATGGAATGGATGATTTTTTTGGATTGTTTTTTATAGAAATCCATTGGCAGAAGGGTCTTCTTTTTTTCTTTTCTTTCTTTATTTTATTTTATTTTATTTTATTTTTTCCGGCATTTTGGGTAACTTTCAGTAAAACATACCGTTTTCTTTCTTGGGAAAATAACTGGTACTGTTAGGTATACCTGTTTTGGTACGGTATTCCGGCATAGATGCTCATCCCTAAGCAGTAGTAAGAGTTAGCATTGTGATGTTTGAAAAATTGCGTTTATATACATAGGGAATGGCCCTATTGCGAATATGAAGAAGAATCGATTAGTATCCTTAATTAATGGAGGGGAGAAACAAATAAACTGGTCATATGTATTACCAGCAAGATTCTAGCCCACTTGTACCAAGTACCTCAATCAGACCAACTTACCTTGGTTCAAACCTCATGAGTGGCAAATATCCATATACAGTAAAGAATTAAAGAAGAGTAGCAGTTGTGCCCAGTGGGTTTAAATCGGGAAACAAGTTTTAGTTTTATTTTTAGGGTCTAAGTTTGTGTTTGATTTGAACTTATTTTGTTTTTATCTGAGGTTTGGGTTGATTTGATTCATATGCATATTCTATTAAACTTTTGGTTAACATAAAGATGTAGATGATGAAGGTGATAATATAACGACTCTATAATTACCCTGTTGAACATAACTTGAAATTATTTTATCAAGACCTGTCTAGGTGGGTAGTCACTGTGCCTGAAAGTATACTCTAGTGTCTAGTCGCTGACTGTAGGGATTTATTACTCGAGTGGCAACCAGCAAGAGTGGTACCAATATCATAGTCTGGTGGAAGAATTCTACTTTACTCGCCGAATGTTTCTTTTTTCTAATTTGATGATTATTGTTTCTCTTGCCTTGTTAGATGAGATCAACGATAATTTTTTCTTACTAACCAGTGTATTTGTACAGCATTGAAATCGGATGCTCCTAGTCAGCGTATGAAAGAGGTGGAATGTCCGACATGCACTGTTCATTTGCAGGTTTGCTACACTAGCCCATTCTTTTTTTTTTTTTTTTTGAAAGACAAACATGCTAAACATGCTATGCCAAAGGCCTGTTGGTCTTTTTTTCGTTTTGTCTAGCAAGTTATGTTTTCTCCAAGTTTTCTTTATATGATAAAAGTAATATAACTTTTGGGTTTTGTAATTTACCCAAAAATAAATTCCAATAAGTTGTAATCTATATGTCTCCCTGTTGAAATTTTGTCATGGTTTGTTTATGTCAGGTTGAGGTTCCAGCTACTGGTTCAAAAACTATAGAATGTAGTGTCTGTCAGCATCCTTTCCTCATGAGTGCCCACTGATCGTCTTTGTGTGCATGTTGTACATCATCTACATCAAATTACATTGTACAAATTGCTCACAACTTCGACGCAGTTTCGCTCTGGTTGTGATTTGTGAGTTAAACATTACTTATAAGCTATTTGTTACACCTACAAATGTCATGGTTTGATTTTATTGATAATGTATAGTTTATACCTAGAACTATTTGCATCTGGAAAAACTCTGTTTGTAATGAAGTGATCTATATGGCATTCAAAATATAGAGATTGTGATTACAGTTTCTATCTCGCTTTCTATACAGTTGGGAGGGTACCGTTTGGTCATAGACCATCAGCAGGTCAAACTAGGATTTTAAACACTTGGAAGTTACTCCCATTTAGCAGGGAGGTTACCAGGGTCTCAATGGCCCAATTTCTTTAATATGTACTGTCAAGCAAAATATATTGCCAAACGAAAAAGAATTAGGGCTGATAGGAATGAAACTGGGTCAGATGTTGGGGTAGTTATTGATTTGGATTCGATCACTACCACATCTACCATAAGAGGTGGCTAGAAAATCTAAATCTGAACGAAATAATGTTGTTTGTTTTTGTATTATTGTCCGTATAATTTTAAGTGCTCGTTTCTGCAATTTATTTATTAAACCAACACAATGCGATAATAAGTAACTAATGTAAATATGAAACAAAACTTTTTATCATAATATAACATAGTTAATAACCATCAAATATATTATATTAACACAAGTCTTCAATCTCTTATCGAGTAAGAGGTAATAAGACAATCCTCCCACCTCTTATTAAGTAAGATGTTATATGTCTGACCGGGTCTGACTCAAAAGAAAAAAACAAACAACACTAATGTCTGACCATCTCTTACCGCCTCTAAATCAGTAAGAGTAAGAGGCTAGTAAGACATTTTTTCAAAAAACAAACACACCCTACGTTTCTTTTGTCTCAACCACTATTCTAAAAGGCTCACAAAGCCCCGTAAAAGCCTCGCAAAAACGTGAGGCTTGGTCATGCCGCCACTGTATGACGTCACGCCGCTTTATGACACATGTGTAAACTCGATATATATGAATTATGATATAAATATATAAATATTTTCATCTTTGTCTTAGTCTTATCTGCGTCTTATAAACGAAAAGCTTCGCTTTAGAAAAAAGATGTGAGGCTTGGTTACGCCGTCACGCCACGACTCACGCTTATTTATAACCTTGGTCTCAACCAAACCAGAGGTTGTTTTGCAATAAATTAAAGTATGTATCGCACAGGTATATAATTTCGGTTCGGTTTGAAAGTTTGTGTCTCGAGCTTTCCGCAACCCCACAAATGATCAAATTTTCCGCAATCCCACAAATTTATATTTTGTGCTGTTTGTGAGAGCTTTTGAAGCTATTAGCTTTTTATTCTGAAGATAATCTCTTTAAAATATATAGTTCCATTTGGATACATTAACTTCAATCTTTTATTTCAAACAAATAGCTCTTAAATGAAAATTGATTCATGAAGTTTTTAAACATTTTGGAGTATTAAAATTTTAAATTCTTGATATACCCTCTAAACATTATTTTACAATTATAGATATGTCATTTTGTGTTTTACATCTTATAATTACGTTTAAGCGGTAACTTACCAAACACTTTTATTAAAAAAATTAGATACATTTTTATATTTCGTATTATAATTTTACAGGTGGTTTTGACCATTTACAGTAGTTTGACAAACATATAAATTATCATACTTGTCTGCATCATTTCTTTTTGAGTAAACTGCAAAAATCATCCCTGTGGTTTGTGTATTTTCGCAAGAATCATCCCTATCTCAAACGTTCAGCATTAAACATCCCCAAGTCCACAAACCTTTAGCATTAATCATCCCTGAGCACTAACGTCGTTAGTTTTACCCGTTAAGTATTAAATAATATTTTCCCGTTAATCCCTCCGTTAATACTTTTTGCACCGTTAGTCCTCATTTTACGTTTTAAATACATTTTTACGTTTTGTCCGTTTTACTCGTTTCGTCCGTTTTATATGTTTCATCCGCTTTTTATCCACTTTTGTCCGTTTTTATATGTATTAGTCCTTTATTTTACGTTTCGTCCGTTTTTACGTTTTGTCCGTTTTACTCGCTTTTCCGTTTTATATGTTCTTTTATCCGTTTCGTCCACTTTTATCCGTTTCGTCCGTTTTTATATGTATTCGTCCGGTTTTTGCTTTTGTATGTTTTTGTGTTTTTGTCGGTTTTACCGCTTCGTCCGTTTTTTTTAACGTTTTCTGCTTTTTACGTTTTAAATGTTATTTTACGTTTTGTCCTTTTTACGTTCTCGTCCGTTTTTACGTTTTCTTCCGTATTTTTATGTTTATGTCGTTTTACTCGTTTTTCCGTTTTATATGTTTCTTCCGCTATCTAAAAAAACGAATAAGCGGACAAAACGATATAAACGGACGACAACGTAAAAACGAATAAAAGGGACGAAACAAATTAAAAGGGCGAAACCGGTAAAATGAACAAAACGTAAATAAGCGTAAAAAGCAGGCGGCGTAAAAAACGAGCGAGCGTAAAAAAGAACGAATACATAAGCCGGACGAATACATATAAAAGCGGACAAAAGCGACGAAACATATAAAAGCGGATAAAGCGACTAAAACGGACAAAAACGTAAAAAAGCGGACGAATACATAAAAAAACGGACGAAAACGTAAAAAAACGGACGAGAACGTAAAAACGTAAAAACGGACTAATACATATAAAAAGCGGACAAAAGCGGATAAAATCGGATGAAACATATAAAAGCGGATAAAACGGTAAAGCGAACAAAAACGTAAAAAGCAGAAAACGTAAAATGAGGACTAACGGTGCAAAAGTATTAATGGAGGGATTAGCGGGCAAATATTATTTAACACTTAACGGGTAAAACTAACGACGTTAGTGCTCGGGGATGATTTTTTTGAGCGGCAATCGTATTAAAAAAGCTAGGAGCTAGAAAGACATTACAAGGAAATAAGATAGGGGTTTTTAACCAATACTCCCGAGAAAAGCCCTATTACATCTACTAGAACACCATAAAAGGACCAGAAACAATGTCATCAAAATCGTCGAGCGATTAGGAAGTGAAGCGTCAAAAACCAAGCGATTTGAAACCTCCAAATCCGCCACCAAGCAACATAAAAACACCTTCTAAAATAGACTTGAGGCGGGAAGAAAGCGAAAGGATAAGAACCAAACATCCCAATCCGAGAAAGAGCAAATCTCACGCCAATCCAAATCCCACCAACGACAAATTTTACGAAAAACATCCGAGCCACGTCACATCGAAATAAAACATCTTGAACATCCTCCATAGCGACATTACAAAGAGGACACGGTGGGAATCCAACAAAACACCTCTACGGCTAAGGTTAACTCTAGTAGGTAACCTATCACGGCGAAGCACGCCAAGAAAAACATTAACTTTAATAGGAATGAATTTTACCCATCTCGTTGCAACATCCGACGAAGGAGAAACAAATCATCAATAAAGTTTCTAATGACTTTAACCTTGAATTCTCCATCTCCGACAAATCACAAGTCCACTTTATCTTTGGAAGGCGAGAGAACAACCGAGTTCAGAATTGACGAAAGGTCATCCCACTGCTGCCGCTCAGCTCCATCACGCACGTCCCGACGGAAAGAAGTTGATACCGAGGAAGCTCCCATTTTATTAGCCATCACAATCTCCTTATCCAATTCGAGAGCAAACAAGCGGGAAACGAACACAAGAGGGCATCATTAACCATATATCATACGAAACTAGTATAAGACCCGTCCCCGATCCGCTTCTTACAATGCGAAGAAAAGTCAAAACCAAAATCTTTCAAAGATTTTACTTCACGTAAAATAGAGCACCAAATCGAGGTTGATCGGTCACATGATGATCAAACTTTGAGCCATAAATCGCTTGAATAACTTTACACCATAAAGAGCCATCACGAGAAATGAGCGCCACACCCACTTCAACAAAAGAGCACGATTCAGCGAAAAACTCGAGACACCAAGACCACCGTTCATTTTGGACGCTAAGACATTGTCCCAAGCAACCCATGAAATCTTTCTATTCGAAGAATCAACACCGTTGAAGAACTTACTACGGATAGATTCCATAGTCTTCAACACGCCTTTTGGAACCTTAAAGATTGACATATAATAAATTGGAGAGGCCCCAAGAACGGATTTAAGAAGGGTCAATCTGCCGCCTATGGAAAGAGTTTTAACCTTCCATTTAGATAGTCGGGCTTGGAGTTTGTTCACCAAGCCAACCCAAGCCGACTTCCGAGACATACACTCCCCAACCGACACACCAAGATAACGAAAAGGAGTGTTCAAAACAGCACACCCGATCCTATTCGCCGCCTGCAAAACAACGTTCTGAGAAACCCCGACACCCAAGACATGGCTCTTAGCAATGTTGATCTTAAGACCTGACGCAAGATGGAAGCAATTAAGAACTTTAACAATATTATGTAAGTTCTGTTCAGACCATTCTCCAATGAACATGGCATCATCAGCATAAAAAAGATGAGAAATATTAACCGAGCCATGCAATTGAAAACCTTTAAACAGCCCATCATCAACAACACGGGAAAAAGAGATATGTAGCGACTCCATAATAAGAATGAAAAGATAAGGGGCCAACGGATCACCTTGTTTCAACCCACAACAAAAAGGGAACTCGGACGTTGGGCTACCATTAACCAATATGGAAGCCATGGAGGAAGTAAAAGTGCCACGGATCCACCTACACCAATTCGGCCCAAACCCAAACGCTTGAAGAATATCCAAGAGATAATACCACCGAACCGAATCATATGCCTTAGCAAAGTCAACCTTAAAAAACATAGCTTGCTTCCTTTTTCGCCTACACCAGTTTAACACCTCATTTAAGATAAAAGGACCGTCCAATATTTGTCTATTAGCAACAAAGGCCGATTGAGTCTCGGAAACTAAATCGGATATAACAGTAGCAAACGATTAGCTAAGACTTTCGTGATCACCTTATAAACGCATCAATCAAGCGATGGGCGAAAATCATTAACGAACTTAGCATCATTAACTTTAGGAATTAAAGGCGATGAAAGGCGAATTACACCCCTTGAAATGTACCGGACTTAAAAAATAGTCGACCGCATCGCAAAAATCCGCCCAACAAGGCTCAATACTTTCTAAAAATTCAAGCGTATAACCATCGGGGCGGAGACTTATTCTCTTGCGATTCCAACAGCCCTACAATTTAGGTCCCTCGACATCGCCTATCCGACTCCTCCACCGATCCGAAGACAACCTATTATGAAAAGGAGCATTAAGTTTGAGACGATCATGACACGGATCTTTGAAATCGAACTTCAAAGTGATTCTTAAAGCCTCCTTCACAATACTCGGATCGAGACACCAAGTGCCTCAGCGAAAACACCACGAATCGACAAGCGAGACCTTTTCTTATTAATAATACCATGAAAGAATTTAGAATTCTCATCTCCTTGATAGCCCATTTGATTTTAGATTTTGAACGGATCCTTAACCTCCAAAGATTAATATCTTACGCAAGTCGGTTTAGATCCATCCGTTTGAGAAGGATGTCATCGAAGCGTTTCCCCTTTCCAAGTCTTTATCAATAGAGATCAAATCATTCTGTAAAGAATTCTTTGCGTTATGAAGATGAAACTTTTTATCTATAACCCATAAACGAATAATAGACTTAAGGTCTTGCAATTTTTTCTTGAACCTAACCATAGCATTGGAATCAGAATGCGAAAAAGATAACCACGCATGCTCCACCATCGAATCAAAACCCTCCATCCTTAACCAAGAATGATAGAACCGAAAGGGAGTCGGACCAAAATCAGACAAAACTTCCCTCAAAAGAATAGGACGATGATCAGACAAGTGACGGTCAAGACACAAAGCTGAAATGGACGGATAAAGCGAGATAATACCTTCCGTAACAAGAAAGCGATCTAATTTGCTCATTTTGGAGGCTGAGGGATGCGACCAAGTAAATGAATACCCTTCCAAATTGACATCCACAAGACCAGAGGATACAATAAACCGATCAAAACACCGAGCACTAGAAGCATTGAAAGACGAACCAAGTCTTTCATCCATAGTCCGAACATCATTAAAGTCACCCATTATAATAGCTTCGCCGTTCCATCTCGCATGCAGATTAGATAAAAAATCCCAAAGAGCCCTTTTCTTCGCCAGGCTGTTGAGGAGCGTAAACCGCCACCAAAAGAATCTTGACATTACGAGGTAACCATGTGCCGTAAATAGCTATAAAGTTATCAGAAATAGTAGCGCCATCTTTCTTGAAGATAGAAGCCTCCCAAATACAAAGAATACCACCAGAATTCCCTAATGAGTCACTGGCAACAAAATCAAAGTTCGAATTCCCCCAAAGGGACTTAACGTCCATATGAGAAATACAATCCATCTTTGTCTCTTGCAACGCTAAAAAATTGATCCTATGCTTACAATTTAACTCCTTAACCCACTCCTTTTTCGTCTTGTGCCCAAGACCTTGAATATTGAGAGAGAGAATATTCATTTAAGAACATCTTCATCTCCTTGTGAGCCAATAATGCGTTCCATATCTTTCAAACACCCATCCAAATTATAACCCATAGAATATCCAACCCGAACCATGTCATCCAAAATGTCAAGAATAGATCCACCGTTATGAACTTTATGTGTAAAGGAAGAAACTGATTCTCCATTAGAAGAATCATGGACCTCCTGTGAATGGTCCATAACCTTAGCATCTACCTTAGACATATTCACCATGTCTTCTCCATTAGTAGGACCATCTTCACAAGTCTCACCAACATTTGCATGCGTCACAGGAGGGGTAAAACCAGGAGGATGCGATAGAGAGGTACTCGCATCACGAACGCCTTTAGCGGGAAGTTTAGTCAATAAATCATAAAAACCAAACGGATCCTCTAATTGTTGTTTGTCCGTCTCCTTACCATGACCATTAACATTACATTCATCCACATTAACACTGAAAACTGTCTCGGAGACACCATCCATATTACATTCATCATCTGATTCGACATCACTATTCTGCACCCCATCATTAAGAATTCTAGAACCATGTTTTGATTCGTCATCCGAGGTATAACCAGACTCCTTATGATCAAGAAAACTCGGATTCCAAGTAAAAAGTTCCTTCGCCCGAGCCACAAACACCTTACCTTTAAAAATCACCTTGAATTTCTCCAATATAGTTTCTGGTTGTTTCGTTAAGATGCACAACCGCTTACGAGCAAAAGAGGAGCCAAAATTATCCTCAATATCCAAAGCCTCGCCCCATTTGTTACCAATCTTGGCAAACGTTCCTCGAGACCAAACATGAAGTGGAATACCTTCAATGTCCACCCAAACAACTCGTTCATCACTAACAAAATCATTATAGGCATTAATAAGCGTACAGAACCAAGAGTTAACGCCTACATGATCCAAAAACTTTTGCTTAGAACCCTCATTATCCAATTCTATCAACACCCATAACCCACCTAAATATGACAGCTTCACATGCTCAAAATGCTAAAGGTTTGTGGACTTGGGGATGTTTAATGCTGAACGTTTGAGATAGGGATGATTCTTGCGAAAATACACAAACCATATGGATGATTTTTGCAGTTTACTCTTTCTTTTTTTTTTTTATATAGTTTGTTGTGTGTGTTTTTCATTTTATAGATTGAGTCATATTTCAGGTTTTAAATTGGGTTGGGTTATTTTGACCCCCCTATAATTTTAGATTGACCCCCCCTATTTTTTTTTTTGTTTTTTTTTTTTTTTTTATTTATTTTATTTTTTTTTATAATTTTGTTTATATCAAAAAACTATAAACCTGAAAATGCGGAACAGTAAATATAAAGTTTAATAAGTCAAACGCTTAAAAGCTAAATCTGAGCAATGTAAACCGACAAAAAATTGTATTGTCTTGAAAAAGTGGGGACGAAGGAATATTCACATGATGTGACATCATAGGGGGGTTGCAATAATACAACCCTTTAAATTAGTCGCATCATGATGGTCGAAAGACAGTACTGCTAAAGATCATAATATTTTTTTTGAGCAATGACAGACATATGATGCTTTGAACTTGTGCCTTATTCATACGATAACTGCATGTTATATACATTATACAATGTCTCGCCATTCATCTTTTAATCATTAGATTAGACATATGTCTAATGTTGTAAGACACAATTAAGCATATATTTTAGGAACAAAATTTTTATATTTATTATAGTTCACTTTTAGGCATATAATTTTAAGCATGTATTTTTGGCACGAGTATTATTTATCTATATCAATTATTCGATATAATTTCAATGTACGACAAAAGTTTTATGCAGAATAATTTTTATCAAAAGAATAAACCATGCAGTCTCAGCTATCTATTTTTTTCATCAAATAAAAAAAAAACCACTTTCATAATATTTTTTTAAATTAAAATATCTCGCAAACCAATAATCGATCTGCGAAATTAATTATACCACGACGAGAATCAAATTATTTTTATAAATATGCACTTTTATATATTTTCGACAATTTTTTTCAAAATTTTCATCGGAAAAATCACATGTGATTTATTACTTCAAAATTCACACGTGACTTGTGAAAATAACAAATCACAAGTGGTTTACAAATCGAGAAAAATAACATATCACAAGTGATTTTCCGGGTGTAAAGTTTACAAATCAGAAAAATAACAAATCACGTGTGGTTTTTTTGGACGGAAATTTTGAAAAAAAAAATCGTCGAAAGTATATAAAAGTGATAATCTATTAAAAAAAATTAATTCTCGTCGTGATAGCGTATTTTCCGTAGCTTAAAATTTTATTATTTGATATGTTTAAATTTTTTTTGGAAAATAAGCTTTTTTGTTTGATGAAAAAATTGGATAGCTAGGATTCACCGATTTATTTTTAAAAAAAGATATACATGTGTTTCTAGAGTTGAGATCAATATAGATATTATATTTCTGTAGATCCAATAAACCGTCTTAGTCATCCATTTTAATCAAAGTTAATAAAAACCATTTTCACCTTTTTTTGGAAACAACATATCTTGCAAGCGGTAAATCTTCAAACTATAAAAAAATACACCATCGCGACGAGAATTAAATTATCTTTCTATTAATATGCACTTTTCTATATTTTCGGGGAAAAAAAATTCAAAAATTCCGCCCAGTAAAATCATATATGATTTTCAAAAATCATATATGATTTTTAAAAATCGAATCATATATGATTTTCACAAATCATATATTATTTTTACAAATCATATATGATTTTCAAAAATCATATATGATTTGTAAAAATCGAATCATATATGATTTTCACAAATCATACATGATTTTGCTCGGCCGAAATTTTGAAAAACAAAATCGTTAAAAATATATAGTAGTGCATATCTATAAGGGTGAAAGTTTATTTAAAAAAATTGAATGGCTATTATTGGTTAATTGGATCTATTATGGTAAATTTGATATTTATATTGAACTTTTATACGTGTTTCTATAGTTCTAGTTTTTTTTGCGGGTAAACACTTTCCTACTTGTGTTGGTATAGTATTCAACAAAGAGGGAGATGCTATCTGGTCGTCTTTTTACTTTTATTTTTTTATTAATTAATTGCTACAAGTTACGTAAAACTTTAAAACATTAAAAGAGATAATCACAATTATAATATATCCGTAATTATCCAAAACACCAGAACTTGTTTGAAGCTCGATCAAGATTATTCAAACCTGAATATATTTAATAAAAATTAACTTATCAACGAACATAAATCTAAAACCTGAATTAAGTTTGAGCGAGCATGCATGCATGCAAGCAAAACAAGACGATGAATTGTTCTTCCTCATATTTATACAAATATGATAGCCAAAACCATATGCCAAATATGAATATTAATGATCAAAAAGTAGTTGGTGGCACATTAAATGAAAGTCATGTCAATGGAGGAGATAATAGCGGCATGGAGTCTTGTAAGGTGCTACGTTTGATGACTATTATAAGACCTGTTGAGTTATCGAAAAATGACACAATTATTAGTAATCAAAGTGTTAGTGATGGTGAGCTAAAATTTGACGATTATGGAAGACATATAACTAATCATGGCATTGATACTAATATTGAGACTAATATTAGTGATCAAAGGGGACATGCGTTGAAATTTGATGATTATGGAAGACCTATAGCTATTTATGACATTGTTAGTGAGAATAGGCGAGCCATGAGAGGAGTTCAAAAGATGGTGATATTTCAAAGTAATGGATGCAATGGGAGTGGCATGCAAAGTTACGTGTTAAACTTCACTCACGGGATCGGATCGCGCAAAAATATGGATGTCCTTTGTGAGGTTTGTTTTATAGAGTTTGATCACTTTTACATCAATTTTCCAAATCACTAGTTTGGGAAAACCTTGATTTTTTAAAGTCTTGTGAGCCAACATCTTTTAGCTGCATTTGTTGTTGTAGGAAGTTAGGAACATTTTAACTTAAAGTTAAATGTAAGCTAAATAAGCCTTTCAAATTTTGACAATGTGCGTTTATAACCAAGAAAAAGAACTATGGCATCCAGTTTATACAAAAAGGACAAAATAAATGGACCTTAGATTTGTCAAAAAAATTAAAAATTTACTCCTTCAAAGACGGAACTTATGTTACCTTTTCATAAGTGCAAAATTTACGATACTACACATCGAATTTTTTATATGTTACTGTTTTAGCCATTCCTTTGAGACATTACACACACGAGAGGGCGAATTGGTTCCTGATGAATCAAGTTTTGTCAAACACTCGCCTTCAAGACTTTGATTTATGGTTTGTCTGGTAAATGTGGTATATTGAACCTTCTGCAATATGTTTTCTTTGTAGATTGGTTTAGCTGGTATTCGGCTACTTGATCCCGCAAAAAATGAACCGATAGAATTCATCTCCTTTAAGACTATAATAAGATGGGAGGTAAGTATGTTCCATCACAATTGAAAACCTATGTTTCTTCTTGACATGTATTAAATTACACTTATAAATTCTTTCTTTCATTATAGGTATTGAATTCGAGATATGTTTTGTTTTGGGTCAATAATTCGATTACTAACGAGGTTTCCAACTAAAGTCCAGAGTTATACAACCACCAAAATATGCGATGTTGTGGTTGTTGCACATTATCGAGTTCTTGAGTTCCACGTTTTTATATCTATTCTGGTTATGATGTAGTTTCGTTGATATTTGTTGTGATACTTCAACATGTATGTATCACTCATTCATCAGATCCAGTTAGTGTTAGCCTTTAATTTGCTTAAGATCAAATTAGATTATAGTTGTTATATTTAGTACTTATTTAAAGACATGGTTTATGTAATATTAATGTATGGGTCGAATTTAAAGTGCGCATATGGGTCAATTTGGTTAACCCAAAACCCAATGTGATGTAGCGATTATCATAGGTAGTTATTTTGGCGGTTATCATCTAAAAGTCACAATGGTTAGGATGATGCATAAGCGTCAAATGATGTCGTTGGAAAACTATATATATGTTTTACGCATTAGAAAACATATAACAATGATGAGTGTCTAAATACTCATCATTTTATCTTATTTAGAATGCCAAAACATCGAAAACACTCGAAATGCATCAAAATGATGAAAATATCACAAATAAGTGTTTTATGTGTTTTAAATGCAAAACATCAAAATCGGTGAAAAGCGTATCAAGTTTGCATAATTGGCGGTTTAGTCCCCAGTTTCAAAAGTTGTCAAAAACAGTCCCTGGTAAATCAAAATAAAGAAAAATGTCATTTAAGGTCCATGGAATTCAAAAGTTGTCAAAACAAACCCTAGAAATGTAAAATTGCAAAATTACAACTTTAGTCCCTCAAGTTTTGAAAATGACAAAAATAGTCCTTGGATTTATTAAAAATGGAATTTTATGCATAATGGTCCTTGTACTATTCATATTTGGCAGGATAGGCCCTTGTGATGACTTTGGAAACTTGTCAAGTTTGGTCCCTCATGTTTGGCGAATTACATGAATGGTCCTTGTCATAAATAAAACCAAACGGACCCTTTCTTTATTTAGAACCCAGCCAAACCAAAAGACCCCTGTCATTTCCACTTGACCCCCCATTTTGGACCCCCACTTATAATATCCCAAAGTCAAATCCGGTCAAACGCGCCAAAAACCACTGGTACTGTTCATCGTCTTCACATAGCATGTAAATCCAATACCAGAGCTGGTTTTTCCTCCTTTTCACCTTTACACCTGTCTTCCCAGCTGTATACCATCTCCCCTCCACCTCCACAACCTCCCAAGTTTCTTTAATTGCCCAAACCTGCTCTTGACTATTTTGGCGCCAAAAATCCAAATGGACGTATATGATGACTTTGACCAATCCAATGGTTGGATTGAAGTGGGAAAGATTCAGAGATATAGACAGAGTCTCAAAAGTCTATAAAGAAGAGATGGGAAGCAATGTGAAGCAATATCTAGTTTAATTTTAATTAGCTTATGTCGTTTAACTTAATTTTGAATTTCACAGTATATCTTTAAGCTTTTAAGCTACTTATTTAAGTGTTTATTGTATATTAAAGCTTTATCGAACATCAATTTCAAGTTTAATTTTCATTCTCGGTTTATGCAAAATCTCAAGTTTATTCAAAATCTCAATATGTTCCAATGTTGTTGTTAGTTGTTGGTAAGGACTGAGTAAGATCACATAAGCTCTATAAAGCTTATTAAAGCTTTTAGTAACTCTAAAACTTTGTTTAGTATCAAAAGCAGAAAAACACCAAAAATACCAAAAAAATAGTGAGAAAATAAAAATCATGGAGAAAGGTACAAGAAGCGGTGAAGAGGCGATTTTGGATTGCTTATTGGTTTAGAGCTTAGTGGGAAGCTATAGGAGTGATCTCGATCCTTGGTTCTTTGTCTTGTGCATTAACTCATTTGTAAGCCATTTATTGAAAATTTGCATTTCCTAATATAAGTGTTTAGATATTGTTAATTTTAGTTCAATCTTGTCTAAATATAGTAATTACAAGTTAATAAATAGGTTTCTTGGATTAAAATCTTGTTTTAGTGATAAAAGCTCAAAGCAGTTATATTAAGTAGTGTTTGTATTCCTTTGTGTAAACCATGTTAGAGTTCATTCAAGCCTTTGTTTTGTTTTCTATAAGTCATATTAGGACCTAATATCTCATTTAAACCATAAAACTAGGCCTCATTTTATAAAAGTCAAAATAAGTTTTAAAATATCTTAAGTGTTAAGCTGTTAGGATTTTCAAGTTCAAATGCTTTATGTTGGTGCATAATTAGTATACTAACTTAATCTAGTCTTAATTTATCTTAATATATCATAATCATTAAGTAGAATCAAGCCAAATCTCATAAAAGTCAAGCGCTTTCATAATTTAAAAGTCAAAATTTTCCAAATTGCGGTTTTGAATAAAATTGGTGATTTTCTTATGATCTTACTATTAAGATTTAGAATTTAAACTTTTGGCATAATAAAATTTAGTGCTAAACTTAATTAGAAAATAATAGTTCACTTCTACTTAGCTTATTAGCGCTTATTTTCTTGTTTCTTTTAACCCCTTGTCGAAAATCTCCCACGTTGCAGTGTTGCTAGCTTATTTCTCAAGCTCTCAGAGCTTATTAGTGAGCTTCGACTTGTGAATTTTGTTTTTCTTAAAAGCCCACCTAAACGTGTCTCTATTCCAGTTCTTACTTTTCATTTTGCGACTTATCTAATAAGCACGCCTTTAGCTTTAATTTGTCCATTTCATTTAGTCCTTGTCCATTCGGTGTATACCGACTTTTCAATAGCTTCTCACAAGCTCATTATTGTAATCCAATCTGTGTAATTTAGCTTTTTGGAAAGCTTAACTGGTCAAATAGTTAGTCCCAGTGTTTGTTTTCATTTCTTAGCTTATTATAGTGCTTAAAATTAAGCTAGAAGGTGCCTAGTAAAAACAAAAGTGTCATGTGCAAACAGTTAAAACTAGTGCTTATTTTAGCTTATTCAGTGCTTATTTCTGAGTAATTTGCTTTTTCAATTGTCACTTTAGCTTATTATCATTACTTAGCTTATTTTCAGTCCATCATTTTGCTTATTTTCTAGCTTATAAGCCATTTGGCTTAAATCTTTTGCTTATTTCTTTTTTCTTGCTCACTGTTGAGAAAATAAGCTCAAACAGAGCTTATTATTGGTTTTTAGAAAAAGTTGTAGTTTTATAAATTGCTTATTTTAGTTAGCTTAATAAGTTTGTAAAATAAAAATCAAAAATAAAATAGTTGCAAAAAGAGTTCTTTGGGATTCGAACCACAGCCACCTGACTCACCACACACACACACACTACCACTCGCCCTTGGGACTTTGGTAGTAATGTTTTGCAAAGTTTAATACATAAGTCTTCCTTGTCCATTTAGCTTATACGAGCTTATTAGCTTATTTCTACTTATTTATAATAGCTTTTTCAACTTTTGTATTTTCATAACTTTGTATTAGTATAAAGTATTTTATAAAAAGTTTGATTTTTCTAAATAGTTTTAGTATTTTTAATCATTTAATTAGTTTAAAATAGTATTTAATTCATAATAAAAATATAAAAGTCAAAAAATATAATTCTTTTTCTAAAATTTTCTTTTGTCATATATTAAGTAAGAAAATTGTTTTACACTTGTAGGACTTTTATTTCATAAATTTTACGTTTTTCCTTGTATTTCGCGTAATTTTTATACATAACGTGCGTTTTCATTTTAAGTCACGTTTTTAGATAATTTAAGTTTATGTTTTAATTAAAATAGTTTATTTAAGTCATTTTGTTTTATAAATTTAGAAAACATCATTGTAAAAATAGTGATAGCGTTTATTTAATATATTTTAGCTTTTAATTTTCTTTAATTTGCATTTAAGCCCTGTAATTTACAAAACTTTTCTTTAGGTATAAATAACTCAAAATCCTTCTTGATCACTATCCTTAGTGATTATTCGACATCTATCGTGTTAAACACCATTCATCCTCCGTGGGACTTAACGACCAGGAATCCACTATATTCCTCGATCTTAATTGCATTTGTTTATGAAATTTGTTTTAAGTTTATTACGGTTGACCATTCACAAGTGGTTAGCTTGTGTGATTAAACTTGATTGTTTGGGAGCGAATCAAATTTTGCGCCCATTGCGGGAGGCTGTAAGCGTGTTCTAAGCATTTTCGGACCGTACTTGCACATATACCACCGTTTGTAAGCAGTTTTTTGTAAAGTTAATCATAAATCAAAAGTTCATTAACACTTTTCCTAAAGTGTTAACAACACTAAAAATAATATAAAACAACAAAACAATAGTAACGTTTTCTAGCTTGTGTTTCCTTTAAGGTGATTCTTAAAGAGATACGATTTGGTTAAGCGAGACGATACCAAAATATTTTCCAAAGTTTTTAAACCATCGGCACATATCCATACCTCGTCTTTTCGGTGGTACTTAATTAATACATAAAATCAACCACCGCAAATCAAGGCAAGTACACCTACTAAGCGGGGTGTGACCATAATAAGTTCCCGAACAATGATTTAAAACTTGCCTTTGTGTCCTTGTGATTTGGTGTACCTTTTTCAAAAGCCATTTCATTTGTGATTATTGGTTTAAGTTCACTTGTCGTTTTGCCTCGCATTTGTTTTTGGCGATTTTTATACTTAGTGCATGCGCTCGTTCTTCGATTCTACAAGTCCACTTTACGAGCTTGCAAATATTCCTCGTGAGCGTGAGGGCGTTACGCTCCTTCACCGTGATCGAGGAGGCGTCTACCACCACCACCACTGTCGAAATGGCGGAAGACAAGCCGATGAATGAGCTTCTCCAAGCACCCATCGAGGGTTACGGAGATGCCATTATTGTCCCGACCATCGTGGGCGATACCTTTGAGCTCAAAACCGGGTTGCTTAATCGGTAACCCAAAGCCAATTCTATGGTTTTGGCGGGATGATCCTCATGCACACATTCGATGGTTTAACAAGATTGCATCTACCATCAAATACAAGAATGTCCCATGAAGCAATTAAGCTTTCATTCCCATTTCTCTAGAGGACAAGCCGGAATTGGCTTGAGAAACAACCCCTCGTTCCATTGAGACATGGGAAGATCTAGTCACCAAGTTAGTTAGCGAATTCTATCCTCCATCCCGAACTACAAGTCTTAAGAATGAGATAATGAAATTTTCTCAAAGATTTGATGAATCATTCGGGAGGCATGGGATCGTTACAAAGAATTGCTCCGCAAGTGTCCGCATCATGGTTTTACCGAGTTAATGCAAATGGATACTTTCTACAATGGTGCGAGACAAGTGACCAAGACTCTCTAAATGCCTCCATGGAGGTAATTTCTTGAGCAAGACCACAAAGAAGCCTTGCAAATCATTGAAAACAAGTCCCAGTCCGCCCTTTCCGCACAAAGACATATCAGACTCGGTCTAATCTTGGACCTTCTACTTCATCTCCGTGAGTACATCTAGCACCGATGCTAAGATTGACAAACTCACGGATATTGTTCGAGCTTTGGTTCTTGCTAACCAAAAGAAAGTCACTTTCACTCAAACACCATCACATGGTGAAGTGAAGAAAGTTGAAGTTTGTGTTACTTGTGGTGGTCCTCATGCATACTACAAGCTGTCTCGCCACCGATGGTAGTCCGTTTGAAGCCAATGCTATAGCGGTACTTCAAATCGGGAGGTAATCAATACCGTCCTCAAAATGAACCAAACTACCGAGCTAATACTTATCGGCACCACCGGTTTTAACGAGAATCCTAACATAACCGAATCGAACCAACCTAGAATGAACCAAGGTTATCAAAACCAAGGTAATTTCTATCCGGACCCAATCAAGGTTTCCAACATCAAGGAAACCTTAATCAAAACAATTTCAATCGAGGGAATAAATTTCATGGGAATGTGAATCCTAATCAAGGAAATTTTCAAAATCAAGGCCTAATCAAAACATTAGAGGCGAATTTTCCTAATCAAACTCAAGCCATTGTTCCAATTGGACCATCATCGATGAGTTATTGAAGCAATTCATGAAATCCCAAGATGAAATGAGCAGGTTGTTGGTCGGTCGGATCGGCGATCTTAAGAAGTCTTTAAATGATCAACCCTCGGGCTCGGAAAACTTCCGAGCAACACGATCGCTAACCCGGGGGCGATGCAAAGCGATCACAACAAGTGGTGTTTCATACAATGGACCCGCTATTCCTACTACCTCTTCTTCTTCTCTCCCGAAGGTAGTGGAAAGTGAACACGAGGCAACAAAGGACAAGGAACTTCCTACTAATAACGGAGGTACCAATGATGTCCATCCTCGAGTTGTCCGAAACCCAAATCCAATCGAGGAGTTGTTTTGAACCACTGTAGCTCCGTTGAAAACCCAAATCAAATCTTCTATTCCTTACCCATCACGTTTGAATGAGCAAAAGCTCCATGAAAAAGCCATTCATCAAATGGACAAATTTTTCAAATTTTCCAAGAACTACATTTGACATAAGCTTTGCGGATGCTATCATCTTGATGCCCAAGTTTGCATCAACTCTCAAACACATGTTAAGCAACAAGGAAAAGTTGTTTGAAATGGCTAAAACTCCTCTCGAGCGAGAACTGCTCTGCGGTTATCTTGAAGAAACTTCGAGAAAAGCTTGGAGATCTGGAAAATTTCTCTTACCTTGTGTATTTCCGGGAATGGTTGAATGCTTTGCCTTAGCCGATCTTGGTGCAAGCATCAATCGATGCCTTATTCGATATGGAAGAAACTTTCTCTTCGAACTTACTCCTACATGCATGACTCTCGAGCTTGCGGATCGTACAATATCCGTCCTCTTGGCATTGCCGAGGGCGTATTGTGAAAGTAGGAAAGTTCCATTTCGGTGACTTTGTAGTTGTTGATTTTGATGCCGATCATCGGGTTCCTCTCATTGTTGGTCGAGGATTCACGAGCGGGTCGTGCTCTCATTGATGTATTTGAGCAAGAAATCACATTACGTGTTGGTAATGAAGTCATCACCTTTAACCTTGATCAAACTTGAGGTACTCCGCAAATTATGATTACGAGTCGGTTAACCGAATAGATATCATTGATGTTGCTTCGAGGAGTACTCTCAAGAAGTTCTTGGTTATGATCATAATTCTTGAGTGATAATCTCACTCATTCATCTCAACCCATCATTGCCAATTCTACTCCTTCTCACCCCTTTTGAGGAAAGTGACTTCATCTTGGAAGAGATTGAAGCCTACTTGTCTAGTGATTACATTCCATGGGAAATTGATCACGCTCCCATCGACATCGAGGGGACATACTTCTCATTGAGAAGTTGCTTAATGATGATCCATCATCGCTCCCTCCCGTCGAACTTCATAACAAGGAGGTCAAGTCGGTTGATAAAGCGAAGAATTTCTGAAGTCGAACTTAAGGACTTACCACCTCATCTCGAGTATGCATTTCTTGAAGGTGATGATAAATTACATCATTATTGCTCGAGATTTGAGTAAAGATGAAAAAATTGCTCTCATAAAGGTCTTGAAGTCACACAAGCAAGCAATTGCTTGGAAACTCTCCGACATTAAGGTATCAACCACGAATTTTGTACTCACAAAATCTTGATGGAGGATGACTTCAAACCAACAATTCAACATCGAGAAGAGTAAATCCAAAATCCATGATGTTATCAAGCAGGAGGTTATCAAACTTCTTGATGCGGGATTGATTTACCCGATCTCGGATAGTCCTTGGGTTAGCCCAATTCATTGTGTTCCTAAAAGGGTGGCATATTGTTGTCACAAATGAAGATAACGAGTTAATTCCAACTCGATTGGTTACGGATGGCGTGTTTGCATTGACTATCGTAAGTTGAATGGCGCCACCGTAAAGACCATTTTCCTCTACCCTTCATGGACCAAATGCTTGAGAGATTAGCGAGGAAGAATACTATTGTTTCCTTGATGGTTTCTCGGGTTATTTTCAGATCCCCATTGATCCACGGGATCAAGAGAAGACTACATTCACTGCCCATACGGAACTTTTGCCTCTGAGACGTATGCCTTTTGGCTTATGCAATGCTCACAGCGTTTCAACGATGTATGATGGCCATTTTCCACGACATGATCGGAAACAATGGAGGTGTTTATGGATGACTTCTCGGTCATTGGGGACTCATTTCAAACATGTCTCTCCCATTTAGATAAAATGCTCAAAGGTGTGAAGACACCAATCTTTGTCTAAATTGGGAGAAGAGCCACTTTATGGTCAAAGAAGGCATAGTCCTTGGCCATAAGATTTCAAAAAGCAGGATTGAGGTAGATAGAGCAAAAGTCGATGTTATTGCTAAATTACCTCATCCTACTACCGTCAAAGGTATTAGGAGTTTTTAGGTCATGCCGGTTTTATCGTAGATTCATACAAGATTTTTCTAAAATCGCTTGACCTATGACTCATCTTCTTGAAAAGATGCTCCTTTTATCTTCTCACTGAGTGCATCGAAGCTTTTGAAACATTAAAGAAAAAGCTTCTGAAGCACCCATTCTCGTTGCTCCCGTGGGACTTGCCTTTTGAGCTCATGTGCGATGCAAGTGATTTTGCTATCGGTGCGGTCTTAGGGCAACGTAGATCTAAGCATTTTAGCCTATCCACTACGCAAGTAAGACTATGGTGAAGCTCAAACTCATTACACCACCACGGAAAAAGAGCTATTAGCCGTGGTGTATGCATTTGAGAAGTTTCGACGTACTTAATCTTGACCAAATGCGTGGTGTATACGGATCACTCGGCTCTCAAATATCTCTTTGCAAAACAAGATGCAAAGCCGAGATTGCTCCGTTGGGTTCTCCTCCTCCAAGAATTTGATATCATTATACGTGATAAAAAGGAGTGAGAACACAGGCTGCGATCATCTGTCCGTCTAGAAAACCCTCACCAAGATGTTTTCGAGAAAAAGGAAATAAATGAAACATTTCTCTCGAGACACTCAATGCGGTTTCTTTTCGTGGAAACTCTTCTACCCCATGGTTTCTTGACTTTGCAAATTACCATGCGGGTAACTTCATAGTGAAAGGGATGTCGACCCAACGGAAGAACAAATTCTTCAAGGATGTTAAACATTACTTGGGACGACCCTACTTATTCAAAATCATGCGGATCAAGTCATCCGGCGGTGTGTTTATGGACTAGAAGCTCTTGACATTCTCAAAGCTTGCCATCTTTGGACCCACTGGGGACATCATAGTCAAACTACACCGCCAAAAGGTGTTTAATTCGGGTTTTATTGGCCCACTATCTATAAGGATGCCCACGATTTTGTCAAAACATGTGACGCTTGTCAACGTCATGGAAATATCTCTCAAAGAAATGAAATGCCACAAAATGCCATTCAAGTTTGTGAGATATTTGACATCCAGGTATTGACTTTATGGGGCCATTTCCATCATCTCGAGGAAACAAATACATACTCGTGGTCATTGACTATTTGTCAAAATGGGTTGAAGCAAAAGCTTTACCTACCAATGATGCCCGAGTAGTTGTGAAGTTTTAAAATCTCTTTTGCTAGGTTTGGAACTCCACGTGCTATAATCGGTGATCGTGGTACACATTTACGCAATGATCAATTTGATCGTGTCATGCAAAAGTATGGTGTAACCACCGTCATCTCTCGCATACCACCCACAAACAAGTGGGCAAGTGGAAGTCTCCAACCGTGGTATTAAAAGAATTTTAGAAAGGACGATGGCGAAAATCGTGCATCTGGTCGGATAAAGCGGATGACGCACTCTGGGCCTTTCGTCGACTTACAAAACACCCATTGGGTGTACTCCATACAAGCTAGTGTACGGAAGGCATGTCATATTCGATTGAGCTTGAGCACAAGGCATCTTGGGCCTTAAAACATGCCAATTTCGATATTCAGACGGTGGTGATCATAGAAAAGTTCAAATGAATGAACTAAATGAACTCCGTGATCAAGCATCGAGAACTCTTTGATCTATAAACAAAAGACAAAGAAGATTCATGACTCTAAAATCAAGAACCGCGTTTTCAACGTTGGTGATCGAGTCCTTCTTTTCAATTCAAGATTGAAGATTTTCTCGGGAAAGCTTAAGTCCCGTTAGTGCGGTCCATTTACTATCACTAAGGTTTATCCTTATGGCACCATTGAGTTATCTCACCGATGGTCCAAATTTTAAAGTAAATGGTCATCGATTAAAGCATTATTTTGGAGAGGACATTCCACCGTGATTGTCCGGATCTACAAACTTTCCCCATGAACCAATGAATGCGGGGATCGAGTCAAGCTACCGACTCGGGAATCAAAATGATAGCAAACACCACATGGGTTTTCACCGTTTACGTCTTCTTAGTACCACCCTAGTGTGGGGAGTTTCCCCATTGTTGTATATAAGTTTTCTAAAAAAAAAAAAAATGTATATATCAAAAATAAAATAATGGGCGTAGTATTTCCTTTTACGTTCTATGTTTGGCATAACATGCGGTACTTTGAATATTGAGGGCAATATTCATTTCTAAGTGTGGGGGAATTATCACGAATTTTATCATGTAATTATTCCACCCAATTCCCCGTTTTTGGCCAATTTTTTTTTTTTTTGGAGTAAGTGTTTTCACTTACTCGACAAATGGTAATCGATCCGCCATGTCTAACCCACATAAGGATTGGCTAATCCAGAGCAAACGGCTCTTGGTAAAGATATCTCAAATCCGTTTATGGCTTTCAATTTGCCCAAAATTGTATGGTGTTCAACTCACCATATCTTTAAACTAGTGAAAAGTTGGCTAACCCTCAAGTTTATGGCTTGTGGTAAAGGCGGTTGAAATCCATAATTGGTAATCGGCTCACCAAAGATAATATTGATAATTTATCTAAGAGTTGGCTAGTCCGAAGCAAGCGGCACGGTAAAGACAAATCAAATCCGTTGACGCTTATGATTTGCTCAAAATCATTTTGTTATCATTGTACCAAGGTTCTTACTTGAACTAAAACAATTGGCTACTCGAAGTAATGGCTTTTGGTAAAGAGATAAAATCCATTAATTTTCTCAAATAATTGCTAGGGACTAGCAATATCTTAGTGTGGGGATTGATGAGTGTCTAAATACTCATCATTTTATCTTGTTTAGAATGCCAAAACATCCGAAAACACTCGAAATACATCAAAATGATGAAAATATCACAAATAAGTGTTTTATGTGTTTTAAATGCAAAAACATCAAAATCTGGTGAAAAACGTATCAAGTTTGCATAATTGGCAGTTTTAGTCCCCTAAGTTTCAAAAGTTGTCAAAAACAGTCCCTGGTAAATCAAAATAAAGAAAAATGTCATTTAAGGTCCATGGGATTCAAAAGTTGTCAAAACAAACCCTAGAAATGTAAAATTGCAAAATTACAACTTTAGTCCCTTAAGTTTTGAAAATGACAAAAATAGTCCTTGGATTTATTAAAAATGGAATTTTATGCATAATGGTCCTTGTACTATTCATATTTGGCAGGATAGGCCCTTGTGATGACTTTGGAAACTTGTCAAGATCAGTCCCTCATGTTTGGCAGAATTGCATGAATGGTCCTTGTCATAAATAAAACCAAACGGACCCCTTTCTTTATTAAGAACCCAGCCAAACCAAAAAGAACCCTGTCATTATCCACTTGACCCCCCATTTTGGACCCCCACTTATAATATCCCAAAGTCAAATCCGGTCAAACGCGCCAAAAACCACTGGTACTGTTCATCGTCTTCACATAGCATGTAAATCCAATACCAGAGCTGGTTTTTCCTCCTTTTCACCTTTACACCTGTCTTCCCAGCTGTATACCATCTCCCCTCCACCTCCACAACCTCCCAAGTTTCTTTAATTGCCCAAACACGCGCTCTTGACTATTTTGGCGCCAAAATCCAAATGGACGATATGATGACTTTGACCAATCCAATGGTTGGATTGGTGGGAAAGATTCGAGATATAGACGAGTCTCAAAAGTCTATAAAGAAGAGATGGGAAGCAATGTGAAGCAATATCTAGTTTAATTTTAATTAGCTTATGTCGTTTAACTTAATTTTGAATTC
This sequence comes from Chrysanthemum lavandulifolium, assembly GCA_022545495.1. Taxonomy (NCBI): domain Eukaryota; kingdom Viridiplantae; phylum Streptophyta; class Magnoliopsida; order Asterales; family Asteraceae; genus Chrysanthemum; species Chrysanthemum lavandulifolium. The sequence continues at coordinate 171,446,074 of CM040246.1, forward strand.
GAGATATCTTTAAGCTTTTAAGCTTTATATTTCAAGTGTTTATTGTATATTAAAGCTTTCCTGAACATCAATTTCAGTTTTAATTCAAGTTCTCAGTTTATGCAAAATCTTACTTTTATTCAAAATCTCAATATGTTCCAATGATGTTGTTAGTTGTTGGTAAGGACTGAGTAAGATCACATAAGCTCCTATAAAGCTTATTAAAGCTTTTAGTAACTCTAAAACTTTGTTTAGTATCAAAAACAGAAAAACACCAAAAATACAAAAAAATTAGCCAAAAATAAAAAATCATGGAGAAGGTACAAGAAGACTGGTGAAGAGTTGATTTTGGATTGCTTATTGGTTTAGAGCTTCTTGGGAAGCCATAGGAGTGATCTCAGTCCTTGGTTCTTTGTCTTGTGCATTAACTCATTTGTAAGCCATTTATTGAAAATTTGCATTTCCTAATATAAGTGTTTAGATATTGTTAATTCCAGTTCAATCTTGTTTAAATATAGTAATTAAAAGTTAATAAATAGGTTTCTTGGATTAAAATCTTGTTTTAGTGATAAAAAGCTCAAAACAGTTATATTAAGTAGTGTTTGTATTCACTGTGTAAACCATGTTAGAGTTCATTCAAGCCTTTGTTTTTGTTTGCTATAAGTCATATTAGGACCTAATATCTCATTTAAACCATAAAAACTAGGCCTCATTTTATAAAAAGTCAAAACTACAAATCAATCCTCGACGGTTAGCGTCAAGGATTTTCAAGTTCAAATGCTTTATGTTGGTGCATAATTAGTATACTCATAACTTAATCTAGTCTTAATTTATCTTAATATATCATAATCATTAAGTAGAATCAAGCAAATCTCATAAAAGTCAAACTGCTTCATAATTTAAAAAGTCAAAATTTTCAAATTGCAGTTTTTGAATAAACTTGGTGATTTTCTTATGATCTTACTATTAAGATTTAGAATTTAAACTTTTGGCATAATAAAATTTAGCTGCTAAACTTAATTAGAAAAATAATAGTTCACTTCTACTTAGCTTATTAACTGCTTATTTTCTTGTTTCTTTTAACCCCTTGTCTGAAAATCTCCCCTGTGCACAGTGTTGCTAGCTTATTTCTCAAGCTCTCAGAGCTTATTAGTGAGCTTCACTTGTGAATTTTGTTTTCTTAAAAGCCCACCTAATGTGTCTCTATTCCAGTTCTTACTTTTCATTTTGCGACTTATCTAATAAGCACGCCTTTAGCTTTTAATTTGTCCATTTCATTTAGTCCACCGTCCATTCGGTGTATACCGACTTTTTCAATAGCTTCTCACAAGCTCATTATTGTAATCAATCTGTGTAATTTAGCTTTTGGAAAGCTTAACTGGTCAAATAGTTAGTCCCAGTGTTTGTTTTCATTTCTTAGCTTATTATAGTGCTTAAAATTAAGCTAGAAGGTACCTAGTAAAACAAAAGTGTCTGCAAAGCAGTTAAAACTAGTGCTTATTTTAGCTTATTCGTGCTTATTCTTAGTAATTTGCTTTTCAATTGTCACTTTAGCTTATTATCATTACTTAGCTTATTTTCGGTCCATCATTTTGCTTATTTTCTAGCTTATAAGCCATTTGGCTTAAATCTTGTGCTTATTTCTTTTTTTTGCTCCTTTGTTGAGAAAATAAGCTCAAACGAGCTTATTATTGGTTTTAGAAAAAGTTGTAGCTTATTTATAAATTGCTTATTTTAGTTACCACTCACTCACCACACACACTCCTAATAAGTTTGTTGGTAATGTTTTGCAAAGTTTAATACTTAAGTCTTCCTTGTCCATTAAGCTTATACGAGCTTATTAGCTTATTTTCACTTATTTATAATAGCTTTTTCAACTTTTGTATTTTCATAGATTTGTATTAGTATAAAGTATTTTATAAAAAGTCTCGATTTTTCTAAATAGTTTTAGTATTTTTAATCATTTAATTAGTTTAAAATCGTATTTAATTCATAATAAAAATATAAAAGTCAAAAATATAATTCTTTTTCTAAAATTTTCTTTGTCATATATTAAGTAAGAAAATTGTTTTTACACTTGTAGGACTTTTATTTCATAAGTTTTACGTTTTTCCTTGCGCACTCGCATAATTTTTATACATAACGTGCGTTTTCATTTTAAGTCACGTTTCTAGATAATTTAAGTTTACGTTTCAATTAAAATAGTTTATTTAAGTCATTTTGTTTTATAAATTTAGAAAAACATCATTGTAAAAATAGTGATAGCATTTATTTAATATATTTTAGCTTTTTTATTTTCTTTAATTTGCATTTAAGCCCCTGTAATTTACAAAACTTTTCTTTAGGTATAAATAACTCAAAATCCTTCTTGATCACTATCCTTAGTGATTATTCGACATTTGTCGTGTTAAACACCATTCATCCTCCGTGGGACTTGGAATCCACTATATTCCTCCGATCTTAAACGACCCGGTTGAATTCAGTGTGGTTACTACATGTATTAAACTTCCGAATCAAACAACAATTTCGATCTTAATATATTTCGCATTTTAGTATCTCCCATTTCTACCCATTTTTGTTACATTGAATTCACACGTAATCACACAACCTTGTCGAATCATGAAACAACTATTGAAACCAAAAGTTTATGTACAATTGGTATTGCTCTAATCCATGGGAAAGGTCAACAATCAAACCCATGTGGTTTTCCAAAGTGGTCGTTACCTTTTAAGGAAACTCCCAAAGGGTGAATTGGAACACAAGAAGAAAGAAAAGCATATCACCAAAGGGAAAGGAAATATTAGCACAAACTGTTTTGGAAAATGAGGCATTCAATGTATAAACCCGTAAAATTTTAAACAAATTTTAACAATAAACTATAGTAACTATGATTTCTAAGTTTCACTCTGGATTTTTCCAAGTTTATTTGAACCAAAAGCGATAGATTTTCTCGTGAAACATAAAACCCAAGATCTCACGATATCCGACAACCACTTAGTATCGACAAAACAGTTATAATCAAATTTCTACGTAGTAATAATAATATATTATTACACTTACAAAAACGTTTATAAAAACATAATTTTTATACTTTGCGGATACCAAGAAGGTACAATTTCACGGAGATTCGTCAAAACACCGAGTACAATCTATAGAGTGTATGATAATAAAACAAAATAAAAACCAACCCATCCTACCCACCCCTAACCTATGTGCTTCTCTTTCCTTTCTGCTCTCCTTCTCCTTCGCTGAATCCCAAACAAACTCAAACAGTGAGATATCACTTTCGTCTCAAACCAACACCCTACTCTCTTGGTGATACCCTACTAACCTGTCATCTCTCCTTCCCACGCAAGGACCACAAGATCCCCTAGGATGCCATCAAAGAAAGGTGACCTTTGCTCAAAACGGGGCATCACAAGGTCCACATTTAAGCATGTCGAATCAAAGGGCAACCTCACAATACACATCTCAAAAACCCAATCACAGAAACATATCTTTGGTCCCAAAGATTCATGACTTGCAAGAAGTCTTGATGGGTGCTTGCTCGGATGCAGATGTGGGTAGCCGAGGCTTGGGTTTTCATGTTCCCTTCAATAGATTTCACTATCCTCTTCATGTAAAGGTTTCTTTGATTTTCCTTCTTGTAATATTCAGTGTTAAAATGATAATAAGATTGATGTTTTAATTTGATTTTTACGAGTTGATGACTATGTTGTTGTTGGTGTCGTGTGGCAATCAAAAAGGAAACACAAGAACTAACTAATAATCATTATTAATTTTCTGGCTTATTTCCTCGTTTGTCTTGGTCTTAATCAGCTTATAGCCTTTAATGTTGGTGGCCTGTGCCATTTTGATTATACCCCCCTCAAGAGTCATTTCTATTCCTTGTTAGATTGACGAGTCACCACATAGGGTGTTTGATTTTGGTGGTATCGCGAGACACCTCAGGTAGGGTACTCGCCTTTACTTGTTATCAACCCATAAGGGTGCTAGACCTGCTTATCTCAGCCCCTGAAAGGGCGTGTTTTGTGTTCGGGTCAGAAGCCACCCACCAGCATATGTTTGGGTTGCGTTTCCTGTCACTAGGGGGCATCTTGGGTTAGTGTGGGTAACTTCTCGAGATTTAATCCCCACACATTTGAGTTAGTTGGATCAGATTTGAAATGAGCTCAAGGAGCTTACTACTTTATCCCTCCTTTCTTTTGAGTCTCAGTATACACTCACCCCATGAGTATATGCTTAAGTTGCTTGAATCTGGTCACTCGGGTTAGATATCGAGCCTTTAGTTCACTTTCTTTGCGTTAAAACACAAGTTCCAAATAATGTCTTGATATTGTATTCATTGTTATTTTCTGAGATTGGGCCAAAGCCCATTCTTGATCACGCTTGGTCACAACCCACTCTGTTACTAGGCTTTCAAGAGTGCGTTTGGTGTTACGTATAACAGCCCCTAAAGGGGTGCGTTTTGTTTGTTTATTTTCTGCACCAAGAGTGCCTTTGTAGCTGCTGAATTCAGCCCCTAAAGGGTCCGTTTGGCCGCTGATTTTCAGGCCATAAAAGGGTCGTTGCCCGCTGAATTTTCAGGTAAAAAAGGTGCTTTGAACTTGTGCCTTATTCATACGATAACTGCATGTTATATACATTATACAATGTCTCGCTATTCATCTTTTAATCATTAGATTAGACATATGTTTGATGTTGTTACACACAATTTTAAGCATATATTTTAGGAACAAAATTTTTATATTTATTATAGTTCACTCTTAGGCATATAATTTTACGCATATATTTTATGCACAAGTATTATTTATCTATATCTTCTAGTTCAATTATCCGATATAATTTCAATGTAAGACAAAAGTTTTATGCATAACAGTTTTTATCTAAAGAACAAATAATGCAGTCTCAGCTATTCATTTTTTCATCAAATAAAAAAAATCCACTTTCATCCTTTTTTTAAATTAAAATATATCTCGCAAACCGTTAATCATTACGCAAAATTAATTATACCACGCGACGAAAATTAAATTATCTTTCTATAAATATGCACTTTTATATATTTTTGATAATTTTTTTTTCAAAATTTCAATCTAGAAAAATCACATTGATTTATTACTTCAAAAATTCACATGTGACTTGTGAAAAATAACAAATCACAAGTGATTTTACAAATCATAAAAATAACAGATCACAAGTGATTTTCTGGGCGTAAATTTTACAAATCGAAAAATAACAAATCACGTGTGATTTTTGGAATGAAATTTTGAAAAGAAAATTAAGTAAAGTATATAAGTGATTATCTATAGAAAATAATTTAATTCTTGCCGCGATAGTATATTTTCCATAGCTTAAAGATTTATTATTTGATATGTTGTTTTGAAGAGAAAGCAAATGACTTTTTTAATGAAAAATGGATAGCTAGAATTTACCGATTTGTTTTTAAAAGATATACATGTGTTTCTATAGTTTTAGTTTTTTTGGCGGTAAACACTTTCCTAGTTGTGTGTTGGTATTCAACAAAAAGGAGATACTATCTCGAGATCCCGATTCGATATTAGGATCTTACGATTTTACAAAACATAAACGATTCAGATCTTACGTAGGATCTTAACAAGCTTAAGATCTTATAGGATCCCGATCTTGACCATAAGATTTTAAGATCTACTCAATCCGATCTTATTTTTCTTGAACTGCAAACTAAATAATAACAAATTTATGATTTATGTTTTTATATAATTAAAAAAAAAAAAAAAAAAACATGTGATGCTTTTTAAGCATTTCATAGTCATAATTTAGGACAACATTTTCATGAAACATTCATATAATTTTGTGTCTATATAATAATTTGTAGATTTGAATAATATCACAAAGATCATTAAAAAATGACATTATAGTAGGATCTTATGATCCCGATCCGATCTTACGATCACGATCTTGCAAAAACAAAAACGATCCTAGATAAGATCCCGATCTTAAAAACCTTGATAAAGTCGTCTTTTTTACTTTTATTTTTTATTAATTAATTGCTACAAGTTACGTAAAACTTTAAAACATTAAAAGAGATAATCACAATTATAATATATCCGAAATTATCCAAAACACCATAACTTGTTTGAAGCTCAAGATTATTCAAACCTGAATATATTTAATAAAAATTAACTTATCAACAAACATAAATCTAAAACCTGAATTAAGTTTGAGCATGCATGCATGCAAGTAAAACAAGATGATGAATTGCTCTTCCTCAAATATATACCAATATGATAGCCAAAACCATATGCCAAATATGAATATTAATGATCAAAAAGTAGTTGGTGGTACATCAAATGAAAGTCATGTCAATGGAGGAGATAATAGCGGCATGGAGTATTGTAAGGTGCTAACGTTTGATGACTATGGAAGACATGTTGAGTTATCAAAAAATGACACAATTATTAGTGATCAAAGTGTTAGTGATGGTCGTCAGAATGAGCTAAAATTTGACGATTATGGAAGACATATAACTAATCATGGCATTGATACTAATATTGATCATCAAAGCGTTGATGATAAGTCGTGTAGGGGACCTGCGTTGAAATTTGATGATTATGGAAGACCTATAGCTATTTATGACATTGTTAGTGTGAATAGGCAGAGGAGTTCAAAAGATGGTGATATTTCGAAAGTAATGGATGTAATGGGGAGTGGCGTGCAAAATTTCAGTGTTAAACTTCACTATGGGATCAGATCGCGCAAAAATATGGATGTGCTTTGTGAGGTTTGTTTTATAGAGTTTGATCACTTTTACATCAATTTTTCCAAATCACTAGTTTGGGAACCTTGATTTTTTAAAGTCTTGTAAGCCAACATCTTTTAGCTGCATTTGTGGTTGTAGGAACATTTTAACTTAAAGTTAAATGTAAGCTAAATCGGCCTTTCAAATTTTGACAATGTGCGTTTATAACAAAGAAAAAGAACTTTGGCATCCAGTTTATACAAAAAGGACAAAATAAATGGACCTTAGATTTGTCATAAAAATTTACTCCTTCAAAGATGGAACTTATGTTACCTTTTCATAAGTGCAAAATTTACGATATTTTTTTATATGTTACCTGTTTTGGCCATTCCCTTGAGACATTACACACCTGAGAGGGGCGAATTGGTTTCCTGATGAATCGAAGTTTTTGTCAAACACTTTGCCTTCAAGACTTTGATTTCTGGTTTGTCTGGTAAATGTGGTATATTGAACTTTCTGCAATATATGTTTTCTTTGTAGATTGGTTTAGCTGGTATTCGGCTACTTGATCCCGCAAAAAATGAACCGATAGAATTCATCTCCTTTAAGACTATAATAAGATGGGAGGTAAGTATGTTCCATCACAATTGAAAACCTATGTTTCTTCCAGACATGTCTTAAATTAAGCTTATAAATTATTTCTTTCATTATAGGTATTGAATTCAGATATGTTTTGTTTTTGGGTCAATAATTCGAATACTAACAGAGGTTTCCAACTAAAGTCCAACAGTTATACAACCACCAAAATATGCGACGCTGTGGCTGCTGCACATTATCAGGTTCTTGAGTTCCACGTTTTTATATCTATTCCGATTATGATGTAGTTTCATTGATATTTCTTCAACATGTATCTATACCCATTCATCAGATCCAGTTAGTAATATGTTCAAGTTTTAAACTAGACTTAAACAATAAGTTCAAAGAGCATATGTCATCCTTGTTATTTTATGCAGCTCATGGAGATGGGTGAAATCTCTAAAGAACCATCCGAGAAGAGAAAAAGCTTAGATGAACGGAAAAAATATGTCAATGAAGAGAAAGAACACTGTGTTAGTTTAATCTTCTTAACGGGGTCAATGGAAATAATAGAAAGCTCCATTTTCTGTTTTGGACTTGCATTAATCGTCAAATTCTAAAATGTGGCTCGTAGAAGTTCTGTTAATTTTCCTTCTTATTTTCTCTTGTAGGTTCCAGATAAAGAAACCACCAAGTGCAAAGCTTGTTGCACATATTTTGGAGTGTTTGTGCGACGGGTTAGTCTCTATATTTCATTTTATAATGAGGATTGATTGTCACATATTTTGGTTTCTTGTTTCAGCATCATTGTAGAAATTGTGGTGATATTTTTTGTGATAAGTGCACTCAAGGTAGAACTGCTCTCTTAGCTGAAAAGCATGTTGATGAGGTTCGAGTTTGTGACCAATGCATGGTACGCCAAAAACTCTAATACTTATTACTCCAGACAATGCTAGTCTGGTGTTATTGCTGGTTTTACTATAGTTTTTATAGATTTCTAACTTGACACTCTTACAGAGTTACAGACGTATAAAATCCATGGCCTTTTATGTTTTTTTAATTGTAGGCAGAAGTTACACACTGGTTGAGTCAAGTGACCGAGGTATCTGGCTTCAATAGACACGAGATTCTAGCAAAGAAACTTCAGGTACTAAACACTTGCTGTCGTTCCGCAGTTCCAGATTGTCATGATCCAAGGTTGTGATATAAATGTATCCAATTTGGTTTACATGGATTGTAGATCCTATCAAAGGTTGTAATACTTCTATATAAATTTGTTTTTGTGATCTAGTTTCATGCTAAATCCCTAATTCAAAGCTGTTAACAAAAAGTGATGTTTTGCTTATTGATGGTTGTTAATGTATATCTCCTATAATTTAGCCAAACACAGTCAATATCTTATATCTTTGCTCATTTGTTTCTGGATGACAGGATGAGATGGAAAAGCGGAAAGAAACAGCTGGTAAGTACCCTCAGCATTTTTAATGTAGTGCACATCAGTGTATCGTATACTGAATTTGGTTACTAACAAGGAGATTTGTATTATACAGAACTAAAATCCAATGTTGCTGATGCGCGACTGAAAGAGGTAGAATGTCCAAGTTGCACACTTCTTTTGCAGGTCTGCTTCTCTTGCCTTTTATTATTTTTATTACATTCGTGGTAATGTATATATAATATTGCGTTACCAATTTTCTTGGAAAAAGAAAAAGATATCAGTGTGTCACTTAACTTGTTAACTTAAATGAAACTTCTAATCAGTATTGAAGATCCCATTCATGCTGATTGAAAAGTAATTGACGCCATCTGAAACTTTTTTAATCTCTTTAACTCGTTGTTTGATTTTTAGTGATGTTGTGTTTATATCAGGTTGAGGTTCCTGCCATGGGTTCAAAAACCATATAATGCAGTCTCTGCCAGAATCCTTTCATCGTGAATGCCCGCTAATCATATTTATCTACCTGCAGTTACCATTTACCAATAAAAGGTTACATTCTATAAAATCAATTTTGCTGAGGTTATACTGCTACTTTTCTTACTAGCTATAACGTAGGATTTTATGTCTGTTATATTATCCCGCAGTTAACAACTATGTATTTCCTGTTACATATGTGTCACAAACTTTGCATGTACTAGATCATGATTTCTAATTTTGGGTTTAATGCATTCTGTCGGTTGGTTCAGGTATAATTAGAACCTCTTTAAAGTAGTTTTCCTTGAACCCTATCGTGTTTTCGAACTATTATTATATGTGGTGTTCATGATGTATATATACGTTGAACGACTAGGATTTTAACTTCAACTATATGAGGATAATATATTACTTATTTTGTGGCATAGTTTGAAGATATATAATGTGTACATTATAAAGATATTATAACAATTGAGATGATCCTTCTATGTATTTCGCATAACAACATATAAAAGGAGTCCACAAAATAAATATATCATTTGGAGGATCTATTTTCTTATTTATATATAATACTATAGCACAAGGACATTCCAAACCATATTATTTTATTCACCCTTTTTTTAAGATTATTTTTTGGGCCTTTTAATTAGCCCATTTATGTAAGATATTATAGTTTCCTTTCTACTCTTTTAGAGTGCTGCAACGTTATTAAAATAGTTTTCTTTTTTCTACTCACTTAGAGCCACATAACCACATGTGTATACACGTGTTGCCTCATAGTACTCTGTAGTAAACATACACATCACCGTTATTTATTACTATCTTTTTGGAAGCTTAAAGATATAAATCAGCGCTTGAGTTTCTCAAAGTTTTCGGTAAAACCTCATCGCCCCTCCTCTTCGCAAACTTCCATATCTAATCAACAATATTTTCTGCAATCTGACTATCAAAGAAACCGGACGCTCATAGGTTTGAAAGCCCAGGTACCGCCGTTGTCGGTTTCATTGGTGTTAGACAGGTAAACAACAAAAGTTTGTAGATTTGGTTGTTTTATTTTATTTTTTCTGGCAAGTTATCTTATATTATGCAAAATGAAACCCTAAATTTGTTTTTGGGTTTTTACAGGAATTGACTGGCTGATGTGTGGAATTAGTTCGATGGATACCTAGCCTTGCAATATGTTTTTGGCCAGAAGAGTATAGCTGCTTCAAAGTACGACATGATATTTATGACTTTTTTGGTTTATACTTTTAAGCAACAACGACTGTCATGGATGATTGGTTTAAAAGTTTCGCACGAATCAACTTCAGAGTGCTAGCCAAACAGTGCGGGAACTATGAAGCATACTAACAAATGTTATTGTCTCAATTGCTTTTGCGTCGTAGTATATCTTTAGTTTTATATTGGTGAGTGTGAGTATGTTAATGACCACAATGTGGTATCCTGATGTTGGTGTCAAGGAAATTGGGTCATCGACTGCTATGCGTCTCCATCATGGACTTTGTGTGTACTGTGCAACTCTATTATTGGTTTTAAAAAACGGCAAAAATGTTGAGTAACAATGATGTTAAATCATGGTCATCTTATTTAACACGTCGTTATACTTTCAACAGCTATCATGTATGTTTAAATTTAATTTAACTTTATTCTATACAGGTACTTCACAATACGAAAATGGCACGGCTGATAGTGAGTCAATCGGATCATACCAGTGACCCTACATGAACTGAAATGAAGAATCTTGGGAGATTGAAGAACCACCAATTTGTAATTGTGAGGTAGGTGCTAACTAATTTTTATACAATGCTTTACAATCTTATTTTTGTTTCTTGAAAATTTTATTTATTTATTAGCTTGTTGTGGTACAAATTTGCGGATTAGATTGTTACCATTAAGGCAGTTTGGGATTTTTGCTTAAATGATTAGATAAGTGCTTAAATAAGCAATCCCAAACAATCTTTAAATCAGATTGTTAGTTATTGTAATGTGTTTATTAAGTTTAGATGATATTGCTGATTAGATCGCTACCATCAAAGGTGTTTGAAATAGCTTAACTAAGCAGATATGCATTTAGAAAAGCGATCCCAAACACACTTTACATCAGACTATTGCAATGTTTGTGTTATATTTGGAGGATATTGCTGATTCGATCGTTACCATTAAGGGTGTTTGGGTTGCTTAATAAGCAGATTAGCGTAAATAAGATATCTCGACCACCCTTTAAATAAGATATCTCGTAAATAAGCAGACCTGCTTTTGTCCATGTTTTCTCGACAATTGAAACTAAAAATGTGTTACATATGATTGTAAAAATACATTGATCTTGCAACAATCTTCTTTAAAAATAGCCTGCTTTTGGAGGCTGTAAACATTTAAAAAACACTTTCGCTGACTTTCGACATGCTTGACTTGACTGCCCATTTGACTCATTTGATATTTGGCAAGTATGCTACGTTAGTATAATCATGGGTTTAGTTACTTATCAATTAATATGGTTGCTATAGGTCGATTGATTGGGCTTCTAGATGGGAAAGTGAAGTATACAACCACCACCTGCAACACTAAAACGAGTCATCAAAAAGGTTCACCCAACGTCATGAGTTGGTTAAGATTATGAAGCCAGGATTTTAAGATATATACAAAGACAAAAGGAAGAACAGTAAGTTTACATAAGCAGTTCGACACGCTTCTAGGAAGGCTTATGCAGAGACAACAGGCCACGAATTAAAAAAAGCATTGCTAAGCGAACAACAGATGAGTCCTTGGTGTCACAATATTATTCATATGCTTTTGTTCCATCTTACTGATTATATTTTTGTATATGTTGCTTTTGATGTGTTTAATGTGTGTATTAAATTAATCTAGGTGTGTATACATATTAGTGCAAGTCCTAATGTTGACTGTTGTTAAAGGATGCTTCTACTTTATACTCCATATCAGAATACTGAGACGCGGCTTTTTTGTACGTAACATGACGAGCCTTGGCTTTATAAGTAGTGATTTTACACTTACCATGGCTGAAAAATATAGCAACTAACCTGCCGCAACGCAGCGAGCTCCTGCTACTTGTTGAGATCTATAGGAAAGTAACTTTTGTGAACTTTTTCTCAACTATCACAACATTTTTTTTTTATGTAAGTAGGACATGCATTTATATTTATTACATTAAATCTTTTGTATCCCTTATTTATATTTTGTATGTTTCATACTAGCTATCACGGTCAAAATTATTGGTGTACTTCTTTATATATACGAGTTTTTTATGAATTTTTTACTAAGATTGAAATACATTATTACCATTGGTGATTGTAGTATGTGATTAGTTACACATATTTTTTCTGTCATACATTTTATTCTATGTGTGTGTATTATGCAAAATTGTCCCACCACAAATTAGTGATTTGGCTTGATTGAGAAAATGGTTGGAAATTGGAATTATGCTGTTTCAGTGTGATTGTACATGGCAACAAACCTAATAAATTATTAAACCTTTTTCATAGGCTTTCCTTAACTCCTTTCTTCTAAATGTTTTTTTAATATTTCATGAGTGAAATATTACCCTCGTTTGTTTTTGTTACAGTATAAAACAATGTATTATACCGACATGGCTAAAATTATATAAATTCCTTTATGCTTTAAATCGGTTTTAGCAAACGATTCTGTTTTTTTAACAGAAGGCACAAGCCTAACAACTTTATTTGTCTCGATAAACTACTCCATAAAGCTATTAAAACACCAGACGAGTAAAACAAGCAAAGACACACAAAACATGTATGATAACCCAAATTACTCTTGAGTAGATAATACTGTATCGAGAGAAATCCGCAAACTATAGGCTCTTGTAGCAAATTTATAAAGCTAATCTTTTACTTGGTTTTAGCTTTATAAGTTAAAAGTATTAAAAGACAAAAAATATGAAGCAGAAAGGCAGAAAAAAAAATCTTTTAAGAACCGAACCGGTCTTATTAAGCTTTGTAATTTTCTTATCTCAAATTTCATTTTGGAATTTGTAATCATTTTATCCATGTTTTCAGCATCGCTATAAACTTTTGAATTTTGTTTATGCACCAACTGATTATAGTCACCCCTAGTCAAGACTATCATTTAACCAACCTAGAATTACATGCTTGGCCCTGGCCTATACTATATACTATGTGGAAAGGTTGACATATTTTAACCAAAAAGTAAGGCTAAAAAAGTAAGAATAATTGAGACAATTGGACATTATGATGTTAGGTAACAACCTTATATAATGATCAGCTTTCTATTGGCCGATTGGGTAGATCGTTTAGTGTTCTTCATTTTTTTTTTAATTAAAAAAATACTGATCTTGAAACATTCTTATATGTCCATTAGTACGCTTCAAACAAGACCAGAACATGTTTGGTATGGGCAAAGTCGCAAAGAGTAGGAAAAATATCTTTTAAAGCATTCTAGAATGTTATGTGATTCATCATTGGTATCTGATCTAACTTGGTTTGCACAAGATTTTTTAGTTTAATGAGCTTAAAGCGGAGGTTATGGGTTTAAAGACGCCTTGTCCTTAAATCATTGTTTTACGCGATTCACTTTTCTTATGTTGTCCATGAGACAATTTAGAGTGGGAGGTGTGGGCTCGCCGATCACCATCGCCGTCCGATGTGGAACTCGCCGCCACACTGGCGTGACCTCGTCAGAACTTCGCCGTTCATAAGCCTCTTGTCTAAATATATATATAGATATTTTTTTTTTTTTTTTTTTTTTTGTGTGACTATGAGTATATTTGGAGGAAAAAATATAATTTGTTTTTAAGGTGAAGTGTTGTGTATAATAGAAGATGAATGAGATTAAACTACAACGATACGCTTAAAACACTACATTAATTGATAGTGTGTTGGGAGATTTTAAAAAATTATCCGACGTGGGATGTCGAAGATTCGATCCATTAGTATGTGTTGTATTTTTTCTCCATGTCGGTGTTTTTTTTTACGTATCGTATTTATTTTTTTCTTATTATTGTGTTGTTAATGTATTTTTATTTTTAATGAAATGAATTAAATTTATTTGGAAATTTGAAAAAAAAAAAATAAAGTTGTAGTGGTAGGCCCCAAATGAAGAGGTTGAAGTTTGTTGTGAGTGAGGAGGGTTAGTTGTGAATGTTTGTTATGATGATGTGACAGTGACGTGACGGTGATGAAAAGATGAAGCCTCTTCACCACACATTGTGCTCTTAGTGAGACCGTCGAAAGGTCGGTTACCAAAATTTTAACAAATCAAATACAACATTTTGATAGCTAAACGCAATGTTCGGTTTACCTTGCTTTATTGAAATAGAGCAAAAACGTCGTTGATTTAATCTACTCAGTCCGTAAGTAACAAAAGTAATATAAATTGGTATGAATTTATTCAACTACGTGTCTTCCCTTTAAGCAACAACCACATTAATATTCTTACTTAAGTTATACGCCCACCTACTTAAAATAAATGCTCATATTATTCATAACATTAACTTTCTTTATTAAAAATTGTCAAGAAACAAGTACATACATCTATAGTACTTAGGCTGCCCCTAGTAGAGCATAAGATCGACTTTGAGGATCGATTCCCAATCGATCTCCCTTGTTGTGGGGAATCGATCGTGGGTGACTTTTCTGAAACTTGAGTCGTGATCGATCGATAATCGTTTGGTTTTGTGTGTATTTATTAAATATAAAAGTATTTTTGTGGGGTATGTTTTTGTACAGGTCGTCTTCTTGGGCGTCCAATCGCGCGAAGGTCATTTGAGAGAGAAATGGCGTGGCGGGGAAAATGGGAGGATTGACCCTCCTTCTTGAAGCGACCTTATAACGCTGGCGAAAGATCTCACTCTTAATTTTAAGGCGACAAGAAATTAAACATGGTTTACAACACTTTAATGCAACCAATTTTCGAATTACAACAAAGTAAGATATTGTACAACAAAATAAAGCGTGGTGTCGTTTAAGACCAAAATCCTATCAAACAATATTAATCTTTATTAAAACACACATTCACCAAAATTACACTCGTTTAAGCGCGATGTCTAATAGTTACAACCAATTTTCGAGTTACAACAAAATAAGCATGTGTGTCAAACAAAATAAAGATGATGTAATTTTTAGACTTATTTTCATACTTACAACATTAATCTTTATTAAAGTGGTAAATGTTATTAATGACTATAATCACTACTACTTGCAAGAAAAAAGCATAGTGTCAACACTTTAATGCACATAATTTTTAGGCGTCTGAGGCAAAGCATGGTGTCTGATAAACACCACATTAATGTTATTTAATGTAGTCAATTATTTAACTTGTCAATAAATCTGATTAATCTGAGTTATTAAAACACCACTTACATAAAAATACAAATTATCAACATATTGTATAAACCAAATTAAACACAATTTGTGATTAAATTTGAAGATTACAAATAATAAGCGTATTATCTGAATATTCAAAGCCGAGCAGGCGGCAGGTAAAATGGCTTGAGTCCGAAATGGCGCGGATCAAGCGGGGTCGAGCCCGAGACATGGTAACCAGGTTCGAGCCCGACGGCGCAAGGTATCTGAAGTCTTGGTATCAAGTAAATTTATAGTTAAAAGAACATAATAAACTAAAATCATTATTTATTAAAATTTTTATTTAGAATCTGCATTTAACGTATGATGCTCTCGCTAATCACCAATCAACCATACATACATCGTCGTTAATAACAAATTTTTACATGTGTAAGTATCATCAATTTAATTTGGTAAAGGCCAATTTATCCTTGTCAAATAAATAAAAGAAGGAATGCCACATGTGAACCTTTTTTTTCTGGTGGGGGCCAAACGAAACAGTTGGACCGTTGAGTTGAATAGAACGTGCCCCGTCGTTGTTTTTGTTTGGTTTTAACTAGAATTGCACATACGTCCTTTTCTCTCTAAACATCGATCAATACTCATTGCAACAAAATCTTACCTTTATAAAATACTAAAATGCTTGTGCTAGATTCCACTTATTAATACAATTAAGATTGTTAGTTTTTATTATATTTTTAACAGAATAACTCTTGCAAATGTTGATAACGGTCAATATGTTTGAATGCAATATGGAATGCGATGTTTTGGTCTGGGAGAGTATTTTCTCACTTTTATGCATATATTTCTGTGGATGCATCTAAGATTAGTGGTTGTGGTTACTTCTCATTCTTCTCATTTTGATTATATTTCTCATTTGATCCTTACGTCACTTA
This sequence comes from Chrysanthemum lavandulifolium, assembly GCA_022545495.1. Classification (NCBI taxonomy): domain Eukaryota; kingdom Viridiplantae; phylum Streptophyta; class Magnoliopsida; order Asterales; family Asteraceae; genus Chrysanthemum; species Chrysanthemum lavandulifolium. The sequence goes on from CM040246.1 coordinate 171,462,493, forward strand.
TTATACCCAAAATTTATCGCATGCTACCAACATACGAGGTTTGTGAAGGATCACGCCGAACATAAACTTATCCCAAGTACGCAAAGGTGTGATTTTGCCTAAAAACAAAAAAAGTCCACGCGTACACTCATTATACACCAGTCACGGATGTTTATCTTTTTGATATCTTCTCAGTGGTTTTATATCCACTTTTATTTGGTAAAACCATTTATGCAGGGCTAGATCATGCAAAGTTAGAATGATATATGTTTACGGATGTGTAATCTATGCATAACAACTTGTAAATGAATCTCGAATTAGAGAATTATATATGTCGAAAGATAAGCAGACTATTACAGATTATAAAATTCTCTTGTGCACTATACCGGCTAAAGTGCTAACCATGCGATTTGTAAAATATAGTAGGAGTAATTGAAGTGCACAGAGCTTTCAAGTTAGTGTACATAGGGTCAACATGATAGATGAAAGATAATTACACTAAACACTCTTTTAAACATATTTTTGCATTTGCACTCTAGCACATATTTATGCCATATGTACAAAAGACCACAATTTACTTGTACCCGACTCTAATAAAGTTTAAACACAACTGGTTCGCGTTTGGGTCCAATTGATTATGCCTTATTATGAGAGAGAAGAATAAAGAATTATGGATAAATTTGTAAAAAGACAAGGAAACATATGATAAAATGGATAAAACATCCATTTTCGTGTTATTTTGGTTAACACGAAACTCAAATAAGGGCAAAAATTTTACCTAAACCCGACTTTGATAATAGTTCGGGTTAATAGGGTTGACATGCGTAAGGGTTTTAACCCGACCTAAATTAAAATTTTCAGGTGCGGGTTAGGGTTAGGTTTGATTGGGTTAGTCGCAAGTATTCTTGACATCGTTAGTTACATGGATAGCCAAGTGAACCAATATCAATTCTCACATAGCACGTCTTTGGTGAAACTCGCATATGCGCAACTAACTTGGTTTCATAAAATAGTAATATGCTTATATAGCCACATTTATGCGTAGAGTCATTAACAGCATAAGCTCAATATTGGCGTTCACATCACATATCGTAGTGTCAATATTAGACTTGTTGGTTAAATATGAGTCAAGTTGGATAAATTATACAAAATTACATTCATTGGGCCTTCTTATGAATAGTTTAGTTCATTTTTTTTATGGGATACGTGGTTGACTGCAATTGGTGGTTTGGTGTTAATGGCCAAAATTTCTCCTCATTGGCTATCCAAATACTCAAATGTTCTAGACACACACCTTTACTAAAAAAAAATCCACCGCCCTCTCATTCATCTTCTCTATCTGTGCTCTACTACAGTAGTCACTATCCTTTTTCATCTATGTCTCTCTCGAATCTTCTAAACACACAAAGCAGATGCCACCCACCTCTTTACCTCTCGCTCTAATTCTTCTACAAATCTGAAAGATGCACAAATAACATTAACACTAATCAAAACCCCTCAACGGAAACAAACAACCAAAACCCCTTTAGATTTCCATCTTCAATTGGGAAGCTTCGTTATGAAAGACGCAGCAACAAGACGTCAACAACAAAACTTTTTACCCTTTATTTTTATTTGCTCACTCCATCCACCGCCGAGCGGTTCAAGTGATCGGCGATCTCGGATTAGGTACTAATCAAACTTATGGAATCATTGATTGATATCGATTATATGTTTTAGAATATGTAGGCTTTCATTTTTTTAAATCTCTAATATAGGTTTGATTAATAATCACAAAAGTAAATAGATGTTTAAATATTTGAAAAAAGATAAAGAAGTCAGTTAGTTAGAACATAAAATATTGTCTTTGGAAGAATTTTTAACTAATATTAATGTTGCTAATTTGGGTTCTTTGGGTCAATTAAAGGGTGCCCATAATGTGTTTGATGTAATGTCAATGACCTAAGCAAAAAAGAAGTTGATCATAAACAATTACTGTAGTACGTATGAGTTTAACTAAAAGGTAATGAATAATGAAAACTAAAAATCTATCTGATACATTCATACTGGAGTAATTGCAAGTTTCTGATTTCAGGATATGGTATGTAGAAAAAACAGGAAGGCGCACTTCTCAGTGGTTGTAAAAGGGCAGCGTCCTACTCAAGTGGTGGAAGGTTTTATTGCAGCTTTGGATTTGTGGTAATCTGCAAGGTTTGACACATTCAGGTAATCACGTTGGTTTTCATAAATTATATACATAAAAAAAAATCATCCTTTTCTTTTTAAATTTTTTAACTAATGAAATTGTGTTTGTGATCATATTAGATGATACTTTTGAATATTAAATTTGTTGCTTTCAGACAAGAGGGGTTTTGGATCAGTTGGAGAATAAAGAGGTGGTGCTTCAGAAGGATGGCAATAAGGCATGGGTTCCAGAAGGGGGTGGTGCAAGGAGGGGGTTGCGAATTCGGTTGCTTCCTGGTCAAAACTGCTTACCTTCTGATTGCGTTTTGATATACCTAACATGTATTTTGAATGTATTTAGTATTTGCTTTACTCAAACTACTTATCCGAATATTATGGTCACGTGTCAATAATCAAAAGAACATATACGATACTAAAAACCGTTGCAATTTTGTTTGTTTTGTGTTTGTAGAGTGGCGCAGATGAGAAGTACTAAACTTCAGGTACTTTACGAGGGGCATACAAAACGCTCAAATGGTTTCTTTGGCTTGGTCGTTTGCTCAACTGGGCTCTCATAGACAGATTCGGAAGGCACGTTTTTAACTGACTCAAGTCACATGTTTGCACTTGCGAGCTCGTATGGTGTTTTCTTTACTCCTCAATCATACAAATAACCTTGGTTAGTGAGTACTGAGTAGATACAAATACGTATTACTTAACTTGGAGAAAATGTTTTCAATTGCAATAGTCAGTACTGTGTAGCAATAGTCCTACAAATATTGCTTGCCAGTGAGATTAATGCTCACTCTCTTTGTAAAATTTTATGATTTCAAGGTGTTTGAAGATGGCATTTGCGAAAGGCGCGTTGGAGTTGTTTGAGGAAATCAAAAGGGATGGGTTTGAGCATGATGAGATGACGGTTGTCAGTGTTCTTAGAGCGTGTGGGAATATTGGGAATTTGGAGTTGGGAAGGTGGTTAAGGATTATGCTGTGGAGTATGAAAAGGAGGTGAATTCTTATGTTGGTTCGGCGTTGATTGGTATGTATGGGAAGTGTGGGGATTTGCTGTCGCCTAGGAGGGTTTTTGATAAGATGGGTAGGAAAGTTTTGGTATCGTGGAATGCTATAGTTACAGGGTAAGTGAGGAAAGTAGTTCCTTTTTTCATATCAATTTTTGTTGTATCGTGAGTGCTTAAATTAGGAAACCAAAACTGTTATAATCAGAATTAACAAATATAAGACGACATTTGCTCCATTTATACCACAGAAGCTGCCATGCTAATATTTTTAATGATAACTGTACATGGTTTCTATAGCAGATAGGAAGTAAAGTAGCAGAATAAATGAACATGCTTATAGGAAGTAAAGTAGCAGAATAGTGATTAAGGTATGTTTCAAAGGTTATAACCTTTATATAATTTTTTTAGTTTTTAGGTTTTTCGTGATTTGGTGTATCGAGTTAGTTAATATTTTGTTTTGTCAATTCAGGGGTTACGTATGATTATGAGAAGCGGTTCGGGAGAACGATAGTCGCGGAAGATAAGCAAACTGCGCTATTGCGAATCATCCGGTGAACTCATCCAAACGCAAGGTCACGATTTATTAAGGTAATGTTGTTTTGAATTAGTTTTCAATTATTGTTCCTCAGTGGTGGGTTCTGATTTGGTTAAAGTCGTGGTGTGTGGTGGTGATGAAATGACAAAATGGTGGTTGAGTGTGATTCTTTGAGATGAAAGTTTCTCATGAGGTCAAGTTAACAACCTAATCTAACATGTATTTACTTACTAGAGCTGTTAATATGTATTGTTAGTAAAATTTGTGTGATGGGTTATAGAAGGTTTGGATGACTTATTTGGGCCAGCAAGCCTTTGGTGGGTTGATCTTGTACTAATTCAAGTAGTTTGAATGAGATCCCCGCACAAGAAAGGTAAACCGTTAGACTGTGGGGGAGACCCCCGATTAGACTCAGTGAGTAAGTACACATTCTTGAGAGGAAAGTAGAAGTGTGTGTTATTATGAGAGAAAGTTCTTACGGTATGGGATTAGAGTCCCTTTATAGCGAGGTTTGCCCCTGGGGTCTCCTAGATTCTCGCATATAATGATCAGTTGCCGGAGCCGGACCCTTGGCGGACAAGGGTTCCGTGTTAATCACGGATGCGGATGTAGGGGGTCTGACGGTTGAAGGCTCAACCCGTCATGTGCCTTACGCGCATCTCAAAGCCTGGGCCATAGCCAAGTTAGCCATTGGGCTTACTGTGGGCCTAGGATTTGTAATCTTTGGGCCTGAGCCCAGTGTGTCTATAGTGTGTATTGGGCCTCGTAGGCCTGTAATATATACTATACGTCATCAAGTCCCCCCAGTCTAGTATGTCCATTGCGTGCGGACATTGGTGTATGCGGTGGATATTACTAGACTTAAGTTGACTAAACGCTTTGCTGTCCCACACCTTTTTTTTTATGGGAATTGCCACGTCACCCAGTCCCCCCTAGTCTAGTGTATTGACCACGTGCGGACATTGTCGTGTGCGGAAAGTACTTACTAGACTGTAGATTTGACCAGGACATGGTGTTATCCTGTGCTTTGTCCTCTTCTTTTACTTGGGAAGCGTTTTGTGCGACGTGAACGTTTACTGACTCTTCGTTTTTTGTACTGACGTGACCTACTACTCCACACGTCCTTTTTTTATTTTTAATCTTGGCCGTTCACTCTATCTTTCCTTTGCACTTGTCATCATCTGGTTCTAGGTTTTCCTTTATTATAAATACTATTCCATTTTGCACCATCGCCGTTTGTTGCTCTTCTTTGGAAAAAAGGAAAACAAAAAAAAAATCATCCGTCTGGCCTTGATCCAACCGCTATGGCTTTGATTGTTGACATAAAATGTAATACTCCTCCAGGGTCATTTGGTTCTTTCTTTGCGACTTACAATATTCCACCAGAGGTACATCCGGAGCTTCTTGACCGTAAGTGTACGATGCATGAGTGCCCTTCTGGGAAGATTGGGTTATATACCCGGTTTTTTTATCTTGCCAATTTTCGTCGTCCCCTATCTGTTTTCCTTGTCGAGTTATTGAGATACTATCGCATTAATATTTCTCAACTATCGGTTCTTGGCGCGTGTAGAGTTTCTCACTTTGAGATATTATGTCGTGCTCTTAACATTACTCCTACTGTTACTCTGTTTCGTTGTTTTTATGTTAACTCGAAGCTGAAAGGGTGGTTTTCCTTTGGCAAGCGCGATGGTGTTCCTGCCCTTTGCACTAAATCTCTTGATTCTGTCAAAAATTGGAATGATCGATTTTTCTGGGTTGATGCCTTTGCTTGTCCTATCTTGTTCCCATGGCACTCTAGGAAGAATATTTCTAAAGATCCTGCTCCCCGTCCCGACAAGTACAATGCTGATCATTTTGCTGCTCTTGTTGCTAATCCTTATCCCTTCCGGCCCTCCCGAGCCCTTTCTTTGTTGGGTTGCTTTGAGTCGTTATTATACTTTGGGTGATAATGTGTACTCGAGTATCTACGTGAAGATAAAACTGGTGAGTTTTATTATTTTTATTTTATTATTTTTTTTTACGAATATTTTTTGCCTTGTGCAGTGATGAGTTGGTCTAAGTATATTCAATCCCCAGAGCCTCTAAAGGCCTTGATGATTACCCGTCCGCGTCGTGAGGGGGAACCGCCTATTATTGAAGTTGATGTTCTTCGTACCGTGCCACTTATCCCTATTGCTCCTGCTCGCATGGAAGGTGAGTTGGAGGCTGATGTTAATCTTCTTTTTGATCCGGAAGGTGCTAGTGTTGATGCTGGTGGTGGATCATATTTTGAAGCTACAGGTTCTTATGCTAACCCTTCTTCCTCTGGTCTTTTGAAGAGAAAAGAGGGACTTTTTTCTAGTGTTCCGGGACCATCTAGTCCTGCCAAGAGGCCTCGTTTTGAATCTCAATCAGGTCCCTCCAGCAGTAACATTCTCGTTGGTGGCTTTCAGGAATTATTGAATAATAGTGTTTTGGAGGCTGAATTAGGCTATACGGCTCCCCACACTGGTCCTTTCATTACTTCTTCCATTTCCACCACCCCTGAGCGTGAGGTTGGGTTTTCTGTTGGTTCTTTTTTCAGGCATCAACTTAATATCGGTTCTCCTGAAAGGTTGGTTATTTCTTCTGATTCAAGTACTGCTGCTGCTGGAGCTGAGGTTACTTCTTGTGCCAGGTCCAAGAATCTTTTGGGTGTTGTTGCTACTGCTGCCACAACAGTTCCGGCGTCTACTCCTATATTGAAGAATGTTTCCCCTTTTCTCAATTCGTCTTCCAGTGGAGGGGTTAACCGTAATGCCGAAGATCTTGTTGGACCTTCTTTTGGCCGACCTTTGGCTAGTAATGCCCAGACTACTGTTGAGTCTGACTCCCTGTGCTCATAGGAGCGCCATCATCCGGAGTGGAAAGTATTGAACGGGCCTCTGCTGGACAATCCCTTGGACTTCCACGAGATTGTTGACGGTGTTGCTCCTCCGAAGTTCTTTTCTCTACTTCGTGAAATGAGCCTTGACGATTTATTTTCATGTTTTGACCTTTTGGCAGCTCGCCATTTGTGCTTTGGTTCTGAGTTACGGACTCGTGCAGAGCATTATCTGCGAGAGAAGGAGAACTTGTCCGCTAGGTGCGATGTTCAAGCTAATTTGATTCATGGACTCGAGTCCCAATTGGCTCAGGTTGAATCAAATGCGTCTGAGATGTTGTCTCTTCGCGGTGAGGTATCATCTTTAGGGGCAGTTGTCAAAGAAAATGAAGTGTTGCGTGCCAAGATCAAAGAGTTGGAAGCTTCTTTTGTCAGTCAGGGTGTTGAGCTTGAACATTTACGATGTGCTACCTCTACTTTTGAATCTCGCAATGCCGAGCTTACTGAACAGGTTTTCTTGTCTATTTTTGTGTTTGTTTTTTCTTTTCCCCTTTTTTTTATTGACCTCCGGAATTTTCTTTGTTAGGTACAAGTTTTGGATAGAGAATGTTCGGAGCTCCGTCCTTATGCTTCAGAGTTAGCTTGTTTGAAGGAGCTCTTCCTTAAGGTTTCCCTGTATTTGGAGGAAAACTTTATCCGAGCTTGCTTATCGCTATGTCTATTCGTCGTTGGCTATTGTCCAAGGCTTCAAGCTTGTGTGTCTCGGATGTTGGCATTGGTACGACCAATAAGGCTACCGGACGCATTGGCTAATGCCATTAGCTGTGCTGTTGATAAAGGTATGCAAGATGGGCTTGTTGCCGGGCATGTTCATGGTACGGCCCATACGCCACTTTCTCGCGTTGCTGCTTTTAATCCTTCTGCTAAGGCTAACTATGAAAATGCTCTTCAAGTGCTCCGCGGTCTCCAGTTTCCTTTGCTTTCTTCTTTAGAGGCTCTCAAGGATTCTTCCGTTGAAGACATCATTCGCTTGCTTCGTCCCGAGGTACCCTCTGATGATTTATCCTCTGTTGAGAAGCAGTGTTACTTGGAACAACTGGTCGTTCCTGCTTGTCCTTTTGAAGGTGCTTTAAGCGAGTCTTCCCTTTCTGCCTCAATCCAGGGTTGTTTTGATAGGGCCAAAAAAGCAAGGGAAGGTTCACTTCATGATTGGTTGGCACTCGCGGATACTTGGTTGTCTTTATCGATCCATCATGTACGTAACCTATAGTGGAATCCGTTCGTTTGTCCGCTTCGAGCATGGTGGTCTTGTTACGGGTCTTGGTTCGGATCCGAAAGTCTGAGGGACGGGTCCGCTTGTGGACCCTTCCACTTAGTAGCTTTTATTGTGATTATGCTCTTTTGTTGTTTGGCTCGCCAAGCGCATGGCGCTTTTGTTTCTTTATGTGTAGCATGCCTATTGTATGCATATTTCTTTTGTTTCAAACTTTTGCTATTTAATCTTCACACGGATGTGTCTATTATAATAGTCTTTTCCGAATACTTGTGGGTTATTCGCCCGATATCGGATTTGCAATATCTCTTACGATCTTGAGGTAATTTGGAGGTTACTCACCTTTTGTTATTCGAATAACGTTGTATGGGTCATGCCCGTGTGTATGCTGCGTCTTACGTATATAAGTTTTTTTTTTTTTTTTTTTTATATTAAATGATTAAAAGAATAATTTTCTAAAGTAAAAGTGGTGAAGGTAGCTAAGCTTCACCTTTTTCATTCAATAAAGGAAGACAAGACATTACAATATAAAAAGATAGGTTTGACATGAACCCTCCTTCACGGAATCCGCGAGGAGTGGGTTGCTTACACTTGATGTATGTAACATCTCTTAAGATTGCAAACATTCCATGTCCGTGGATTAGATTCCCCGCACGGTCCTGTAGCTTGTATGCGCCTTTTCCTAGTGCTTCCGTGACCACATAGGGCCCTTCCCATTTAGGTCCTAGCTTTCCTCCTTCTTCAGCGTGGCTCGCGTCGTTGTTCCGATATACTAAGTCTTTGTACTTCGGACTCTTGAGTTGTATTATTTCTCCATTTGCGCCTTGCTTTTGCTTCGCGTATTGCTGCTTGTTCTCTTCTTTCTTCAAGGAGGTCTAGGTTCATTTCCAGCGCTTCGTCATTTTCTTCTATGTTTGCTTCTGCCGTCCTCCATGTGGGCATCCCTATCTCAGCTGGTATGACAACTTCCGTTTCATATGTTAACGAGAATGGAGTGTCTCCGTTTCTAGATTTGATCATTGTGCGATGTGCCCATAGGACGTGCGACAATTCATCTAGCCAGTTCTTGATTTTTTCTTCCAACCTAGCCTTTATGCCTTCCCCTAAGCTTCTATTTGCTCTTTCTACTTGCCCGTTCGCTTGTGGGTGTTTTACTGAAGCGAAGTGTTGCTTTATATTCATTTTTTCACACCATTCTTTAAATGGGTTATCTCGGAATTGCTTTCCGTTGTCAGATATTATTTCTCCCGGGAGTCCGAACCTGCATACAATGTTTTCCCATACGAATTTCTTGATCTGGTTTCCTGTTATGGTTGCTACCGGCTTTGCTTCTATCCATTTTGTGAATTAGTCTATTGCGACTATGAGGAATCTGACTCTCCCAGGCCCTTCCGGTAGAGGTCCTGCAATTTCGATTCCCCACTTGTGGAATGGCCATAGGGAAGTGATGGGCGTTAACTTTTCTTGTGGATGTTTTGGAACTGGCTTATGCACCTGAAAGCTTTTGCATGCTTGGATTAGTTTTCGAGCATCGATGTGCATAGCAGGCCAGTCATATCCGGTACGCAGGGCTCTGGCCACTACGGACCTTGTCCCCGAGTGCATGCCGCAAGATCCTTCATGAATTTCTCGTAACACGTAGTTAGCTTGAAGGGGCCCAACGCACCGTAACCATGGTCCAAGAAAAGATTTCTTGTAAAGTATCCCATTAACTATCGCAAACCTTTGTGATTTTCTTTTGACTTTCGTGCTCTTTCCTTTTCCGCTGGAAGTGTTTCTTTGTTAGGTATTCATAGATTTGTGTCATCCATGTATACCCATCTTCTTCCGTGGTTGCTACGAGCGGTGTTTCTTCTATTGACTTTTCACCCAGCTCTTCCACTAGTACTTGCTTTTTTAGATGTGCAAAGCTAGTAGAAGCCATTTTGCTTAGCGCGTCTGCCTTTTTGTTTTCACTTCTGGGCACTTGCTTGATTGAGAACATTCGGAAGTTCTTTAGGAGTTCTTTTACTTTTTCCAGATATTGAATCATTCCTGATTCCTTCGCAATGTATGTTCCATTGACTTGATTTGCCACCAGCTTTGAGTCTACATTTGCTTGCACGTTCTTGACTCCCATTTTTTCTGCTATCCGTAACCCTGCTATCAAGGCTTCGTATTCGACTTCGTTGTTTGTTGTGTTGAAACCAAACCTTAAGGCATAAGTAAACTCTGTTCCCTAAGGATCCGTCAATATGAGGCCTGCTCCGCAACCGTCTATGCAAGATGAGCCGTCCGTGAACAGAACCCATGGTTGCGGAAGTTCTTCCACTTCCATTGGTTCGTCCTCTTCATCGTCTTTTGGACGCTCTACTATGAAGTCTGCTAGAATCTGTCCTTTAATGGACGTTCTTGGTCTGTATTGTATGTCATACTCTCCCAATTCAATGCTCCACTTTTGTAATCTACCTGCAACTTCTGGCCTTGATAGTATTTGCTTGATTGGTTGGTCCGTGATGACTACTACCGTATGCGCTTGGAAATACCTCTTCACCGCTTTGTAGCGTGTACCAAGGATAAGACTAGTTTCTCCATTGGTGTGTAATTTATTTCGGTCCTCGCAGGCTCGGCTCACAAAGTATATTGGCATTTGTTTGCCTTTCCTTTCTATCATGAGAACCATTGACCGACCGCTCGGCCGCCGCTAAGTATATTATTAACTCTTCTTTTTCCTGAGGTGCGGTTAGGGTGGGGAGGTTTGCTATCATCTTCTTCATTTGCTTAAAAGCTTCCTCCGCTTCTTGTGTCCATTGAAAGTCGCTCTTTTTCGTACACTGTTTGAGTGTTTTAAAGAATGGTAGTGACTTTTCGCGGATTTAGCCAAGAATCTGTTCAAGCTTGCTAGTTTTCCATTCAACCTTTGCACATCCTTAAGGCATTTCGGGGATGGGAGGCTTAGTACGGCCTCTGCTTTTTCTGGGCATACTTTAATTCCTTTAGTGTTTACTGTGTATCCTAAAAACATTCCCTCTTCCATTCCGAAAGTACACTTTTTAGGATTTAGCTTCATGTTTATTTCCCTTAACGTTTTGAAAGTTTCCGCTATGTCTCTTATTATTTCTGCCTCCGAGCGGCTTTTGATCACTAGATCATCGACATATACTTCTAAGTTTCTGCCAATTTGTTTGTGGAAAGCTTTGTCCACCAAATTACCGGTATGTTGCTCTTGCATTTTTAGCCCAAATGGCATTTTGTGTAGCGAATATTCCTTGATTTGTGATGAAGGTCGTTTTTTCTTCGCCTTCTTTTGCCATCCGGATTTGGTGATAGCCTTTGTACGCATCTAAGAAGCATTTGAAGGATATCCGCAGAGCGATTCTACCTTCCAATCTATCTCGATAAGGGTAACCATCTTTCGGACATGCTTTATTAAGGTCCTTGAAGTCACACACATTCTCCAGCTCCGTCATGTTTTGCTACCATTACGGGTTGGCACACCAACCGTGATAATGTACTTCCTCATGATTTCATGCATCCACGAGTTTTCCCACTTCCTCTTGTATCGCTTTACTCCTTTCGGTGCTTAACCTCGTTTTTTGCCTTATTGAGTATACCCTTCCCGTATGTTTAGGCTATGTTTCGCTATGTGTCTTGAACGCCTGTCATGTCGGTTGGACACCATGCGAATATATCCGTGTTTTGCTTTAGCAGATCACATAACTTTTTTCGCCTTCACCGATAGGGTTGATCCAATAGCTATTGTTTGTTCCGGATATTCGGATGTATTGCCACGTGTATTCGCTTTTCACTTTGCTTTTCGTTACGGTGTGGTGTTGGTCCGGATACCATAGTACATTCTAACGAGACCATTCTCGCCATCGCGGATTGTGAGCACTCCGCCTTTCACCGGGACTTTCATCATCCCATGTGTTTGTTGAAGGCACGACCTGTCACTTCCGCATTCCCGCCTTCCTATGATCCCATTATATGGCGATCGGGACCTAACCACCATGAAATTCATTAATCGACGACGAATGCTCGCCGTCTCCAATTTTAGTTAGCAATGATATCTGCCCAATCGGCCAAATTATCTCTCCGCTGAATCCCATGAGGGGGTTGTAGCGGGTACCATTTGCTTTCTTATTTCCGGCCGGAGCCTTTCGAAGCAATGTTCATACAAGACTTCAGACGCGGAGCCTCCGTCGACATACATTCTGTGTATAAAGTGTCCTCCTATCTCTGCTTCGATGACCATTGGTCCGTCATTCCCTTCTTCTCCCGTGAGTGGTGGGAATGAGATGTTCTGGTTTGGAGAGAAGCTTTGCGTAACTTTTTGTCTGATCACCTGTTTCTAAGATTGCACCATCAAGATTGCCAGGGGCTTGTCTTTTCCTGACGTTTCTCCCTTCTTAAGTGCTTTGGACTGATCCTTGCCACTATTTTGCTTAAGTTCCTTTATTACATTTGACAGCTTTCCAGTACTCAACAATTCTTCTATCTGTCTTTTTAGGTGCATGCATTTGTCTGTGTTGTGTCCTACTTCTCCATGGAATTCGCAATACTTGTTGCCGTTTCTTTTCTCAATCGGCGTAAGCATTGGAGGAGGAGTCTTAAATTTCGCCTTTTCTAATGCCAATATTTCTTTGGGCGTTTTGGAAAGGATGGTAAACCTATCCTGCTTCCGATCCATCCGGAGCGAGTTTCTGTATCCTCTCTTGAAGCCTTGCTTTTGTTCGGACTCATGCGGTTTCCATTGCACCTGGGGTAGCGTCCTCTTCTTTTCATGGTTGCCGGCGGCTACTTCCCCGGAGGAAAGATGCGATTACCTCATCATTTCGCCCACCGATTTGGGTATATTATCATGCGCTCTTGATTAATTCAGGTTAGTGATTCCATGCATGAATCTAGAAACCTTCATGACTTAGGGCTCCTTTGACATCCCTACTTTCCACCTTGAATCTTTTCACGAATTCTTCCGTGGTTTCTCCTTCCTTTTGTTTGATATGGTGAAGCTCCACTGGATCTTTTATGCACTTCTTTTGCTGAAGGAAGTTTGACAAGAAAGCTTCCTTTAATTCGTCATAGTTGTCCACCGATTCCAGCGGAAGGTCGTCGAACCACACCCTGGCAGATCCGGTGAGGGTAGAATTGAACATGTGGCACAATGTTGGCATAGCCCAACGTTCTACCTTTGCCGCTGCCTGAAAAATTTTAAGGTGGTCTTCTGGATCTTCGCTTCCATCATATGTCTTCACATTAGTAGGCATTCGCGTCCTTTTAGGCATGTCGAAATAGTGGATGCGTGGAGTGAACGGGTCGGTCTCCTTGCATACCCATGGCCTAGCTAAATCATCATTCTCGACATCCGACTTTTGCCTCTTTGATCCAGAACTCCAGTGTTCATCTCCGTTGCCTTCACTTCCGGAGTACCGATCGGACCTTCGAGAGTATGTTCGACTGCCTTCGTATCCACCGGAATAGAGTTCCGTCTTTTGCGAAGAAGAATGGTGGTGAGTACCCCTGTCTTCCTCGGATCTTCAACGTTTAGTTCTCCTGGTGCTTTCGGAACGTGTGGAGATACTCTTCTCTCTGCTTCCCAGCCTTTTGAACGCGCTTTTGCGCGACTCCCTGAACATTTCTTCCTTCTCGGCAGTTTTCTTCCGTGGTGATCTGGATCGGCTGCGTCTTGGCTCAGAGTTCTCCCCCGTGTTCCGCGCCCGAGATTCGATCTTCTTTCTCGATCCTTCCTTCGCACATGCTTTCCGGATTTGGATCGCTGAGATGTTTCGCTAAAGTCTAATAAGGTTTTCACCGTTTCTCTAGCCTTGATTCTTCCTTCCTGTTTTCGAACTTTCTCTGTCACAATGGGTAAGATCTGTTTGTAGTACTTATCACAGTACTTCTTGATGGTTGTACTGGATGCGGACCCATCAGATCCTTCTAGATCCATCATGTTCTTCTTTCCTCCCTTGTTCTGCACCACGGAAACTGTGGCAGGATTAGGGTCGAAACGAGCTCTTTCGGTAGGCATTTTTCTTTTCGAACGTAGTTGTGCACTGGGTCCCACGGATGGCGCCAACTTGTTAGTACAATTTGTGTGATGGGTTATAGAAGGTTTGGATGCAACTTACTGGACTGGGCCGACAAGCCTTTGGTGGGTTGATCTTGTACTAATTCAAGTAGTTTGAATGAGATCCCTGCATAAGAAAGGTAAACCGTTAGTCTTACCGTGGGGACGGACCCCACGATTAGACTCCAGCGTGAGAGTAAGTACACATTCTTGAGAGGGAAAGTAGAAGTGTGTGTTATTATGAGAGAAAGTTCTTACCTGGTATGGGGATTAGAGCCCTTTATAGCGAGGTTTGCCTGGGGCCTCCTAGATTCTCGCATATAATGATCAGTTGCCGGAGCCGGACCCTTGGCGGACAAGGGTTCCGTGTTAATCGCGAATGCGGACGTAGGGGTCGACGGTTGAAGGCTCACCCGTCATGTGCCTTACGCCGCATCTCAAAGTCCCGGGCCATAGCCAGTTAGCCATTGGGCTTCGTGGGCCTAGGATTTGTAATCGCTGGGCTTACAGTGTGTATAGTGTGTATTGGGCCTCGTGGGGTAATACATACTATACGTCATCATGTATATTGTGTTAACTATTTGTGAGTAAAATAAGTAGTTGCGACCGCCGCCTCAAGCAAGTGGTGAGGTTGGTTTATATAAGTAGAAGTGTCGTTGTTTAGCAATTTAAAGTAAGTGTTAAATTCATTGAAATTTTAATATTGAACGTGTTATGATTTTACGTTATTAATTAGTTTTAGAAACCATTAATTTCTAAAGGGCAATCATTGGTATCTCGCCTACATTTTTGTACCCTTTTATCCATGTGTATTGCTTATTATCACTCTTTAAAAGGATCCCCTGCAATAAACTAAATTGTAGATATCTCTTTTTTGATATACAGGGTTGCTTATTTTACATATTGCAAAAGGAACAAAAAAAATCTAATAAGAACGATGGGTTAAAATGGATACATACCACGGTAACCTAGATCCATTTTTCATTATTTATATTTCTATATTTTGGTGTCTGTTTTATGTAAAAGTATATGAACACGGTTGCATCCGATGATGAACTTGATGCTATGACAAGAATTCGTTGTTTACATATGAGTAATAAGTTTATATTCCGCGAATATTATGGTTCTTCTATGTCTTGCAGGCGTATATCTCATGCCAGTAAAAGTAAATGAAATAGGTAGGGGTAAGCAGGGTAAATCTGAAAAGAAAATTTGTCCCACAGTGTTGAAGCTAGGCATGAAACCTATCCTTGCAAAAAAAAAAAAATCCCACGCCGCATTGGCTAATAGTATATGTGAGGTAAGTGCGTTGCTTTTATTGGTATATGTTTACTTTAAAAGTAATCTATATGAGAAGGCTTTGGTAGAGTGTTTCGGATTACCTGCTTGCTTTGAAATTGCAACCAAACACGTTGTGATGGGGCGTTTGTTATTTGCTTTAAAAAGTATGGTACATATAGCTAAGTACTAATTTAAATATAATAGTGACTCTCTGCAGCACTCCGTCTGAAAGATACTAATTTTATAAGTTATTGGCTCATGCCTCTTATTTGATCCATTTGCTAGGCAACACTATGTTTTAAAAAACACTTATTTGTTTTTAACAATGGCAACTTAGTGCACCAAGACTCAGTTTTCGAGGTTTGAGGAGCGAGTTTAACATAGAACGTTAGAATGTGACTCATACCCATGAGTTTAGATATAGATCTGTTATGTTTTTGGTTGCTCCTAGATGGTGCAGTTAGTATCCACAACCATTGTTTTCCCACATTGGGCTAGAAATGGTCGTACAATGGCTAGGGTTAATCAAATATTATTTTGTTCGGATGGCTAGATTTAAACAAACAACAACCATGGCTTTGCGAAATGACTCAAATTGAATTCGGATAAGATGTTTGGGTTACTTTTTCTTTTTTAGGACAAATAACCAGTTTTTATTTTGAATTGCAGCTTGAAAGGTGGGTTGAATCAGTGAAAGATTATGAAGTTTTGACATGGTAGCTGATGTATTAATGGATCAGGCATCATGGGCAAGGAGGGTGGAAGATAATTCTCCTATATTCAAGAACTTGCACCATCTTCTCAATTTGTTACGTCCACATCAGTTATAACTCCCTGCGCTAAACTTGGATTTGCTCAAGTTGTTATGATTTTCAAAACAGGGTTGGTCAGGTCGGATTACATGAATCATCAGAATAAAATAGTCTGATATATTGATACGGCTTAGTTCTTTCATTTTTTCAGTTGGTCTTTTGTGTTCTATATGATATAATGTACGATGGTGAAACCTCATGTTGACATGAATCTTGAGGAGAACAAAAGGTCGCTTCATCGAATGTAGACTACAAGCAACCAACATTGAATGTCACTTTAGCGGTAAGGTTTTATGTTATAATTATCATTTATATTAGCAAAACATGTATTGGTTCTCATCTTGGATTTATACTTATGGGTGCTATTCTTTGTACTATAGGTGATCTAAAAGACCACTAATTTGTAGGAAGTCGATCCATTTAACCGACACCAGATCTGTTGCACTTGAGATACCCGTAAGCTTAGTATTTCGTTTTACTTTTACATTCAAAAGTAAAACGAAATACTAAGCTTAGTAGAAGTTCTAAGTTTTACCAGGTTCTTCCTGTAACTTACAACAGTGACTGTTCTGGCCTATTGAGGCATGTTGTATTGGTTATTTATGTTGTCGAGTCAATATCTTTGATATCGTATTTGTGGGTGTTATATAGAATATTGTTTGGTTCTTTGTTGTTCACTATTGTGATAACCACTCTCCAGTCTCCATAAACTCTACTTATATGGCTGCATATGTTTCAGGATGGTTTCGATCAGAGAATTTGCTTGGTGCTCAAGAATGAGAAATTATATGTATTTAAAGTTTCTAGACAATGTATCAGCACATATAAGGTTTGTTTAATTTACTATTTCTTCACCTCATTTAGCGGATGCAATATGCACCTTAACCCTAGGTTTCATCACTTTCACATTTGCGTTGACTAAGCGCTTTTACATTGACTTTGAATTTTAGGTTGTTGAAGACTATAAACCGAGTGAGATGACAATGATACAAAGTCAAATAGCAGGTTTGTCAAATCAGATAGTATATTTGTTTTACTATCACTCTATTATAACTTCAGTTTGAATGATCATGCTTATATCCAATTTTCTATTATTATGGTCATTTCAGAAATATGTTACTTACATACCGTGCTGAAATAGTTGTATTTGAATGATATGTTTATTGATTTTATCGCTTATGCATTTTTATCACCATTATGTGTAATAGTTATTCCTAATTAGGCAGGCCTAAAATCTGGAACCTTGAAAGGGTAAATAAGATTCTAAGGTCTTTGTTTAATGTCATTATGAATAATTCATCCTTTGCGCTTTATGGTAGATATAGAAGAGATCGCTGGTTTTGGGAAAGGAACTCCCAAAATGTATGCAACGACTGATCTAGAGAAATGCAGACTAGGATGCACTAGGTTGTTACAGGAAGAACCTGGTAAAACTTAGAACTATACCTGAAGAAGCTCAACAACTTAAGATGCCGGACAACACACAACCACATGAGACTGTGTGGTCCAATAGACAAAATCATATATACTTTGAAGGCATACGAAAACCATTATGCTACTCATGGTCTAAGAAAATTATTATGGTTATTATGTGGAAGTATACATTATTTGCATAGTTTGATTTATTTGGTCATTTAGGGGCACATTCATTTTTTTAGAGAAACAAGTGTAGATTATAAGTTCAATTTGTATGATTATGCTTATATCATACTTTATATTATTATTCCATTGATGAAGAAGAGGTTATACTTTTCTCCTCTTTATTGTCCTCACAAAACTTACTAGATGCTTATAAATACGAGTTTGGAATATTAATTGTTAATAGTATGTGGATTTCAAGTACATTTTGTTTATATATCATGCTTTTATATATCATTCTTATAAATATCATTGATTACTACTTTTGAGTGTGTGTGTTCAAAGATTAATTGTACATTATGCTTATAAACATTGCACATGAACATTAATAGTTATTGTTATTGATATCTATTGTTGCATGAAATGTACATCCACCTTATGTCTGCATCAAACTTTAAGAAAACACACCGCGACAACGCGCGGGCTCTCCACCTTGTATTTATTATAGGATGAGTCTTGTTGGATTTTATTAAATATTAGAGATGAGACTAATTGATTATTTGATATAAAGCTCAATTGTATAACACATTAACAAGGGTAAATTGCACCGACTATCCCTGAACTCCGCTCCGTTCTCTCATTCCGTCCCCCGTTTCGATTTTCTCGCATACGTGGTTACTGTTTTGGCAAACGGTGACCCGTTTGGTCCCTACTACCCCGTTATGCCTTACCATGTTTAGAATGGGTGGTTTGATGATGTGGAAGGCATGGTTTTTTAGTCATTTTGCGCTATTGTTCCCTTAAACCCTTCGTCCCTAACACTGTAGCAGTTACACTTTTGTCAACAAGATGACTTCGGCTCGCTTCCCTAGTGATCCTCGAACTCTTTATTATAATACACACATACGACCATTATCTTCCCTACCAAGACTTACCAAAAAAATAGTTAACTAACACAGCTCAAGTTGCAACAATGGTGGTATGTACATGTGGTCAAGAAACTGTGGTGAAGACTTCCTGGATACACAGGAATCCATGTCGCCGTTTCTACTGTTGTCCGAAAATTGTATGTTTGGTTAGTTGGTGAAATGTATATCAAGTTTACACAATGTGTTGTTTATTTACAAATATGTTGTTCATTTATACAATGTTTTGTTTCAGGCCTTCAACTATCCTTTTCTTAGATGGTTCGATGCTCCTATGTACCCAAGGTCACTAGAGTTTATCCCTAGTTTGTTGAGGAGGATTAATGCTCTTGAAGATGTTGCTGCTTTGTTTGAAGAACATCGGTCTAAGAACAAGAAATATCTCATCATCGGTTGGGTTTTGTTTGGGTTGTATCTTTACTTTACTGGCTGACATCTCTTGATTCATCCACCATCAAGTTTCTTTTAGGTAGGTGTTGTTGGTTTTTTATGGTGGTGGATGAATGTTTTCAGTATTTTGGTGAAGCTGTTGGGAATTATGCGCAGTAGGATTCACTGCGTCGATCATCGCCAAGGATTCTGAAGTAAGCGAGAAGCTAATCAAGAAGACATTCTTTGAAGTGTAAAAGCAAAGGTCGTGTTACCGTCAAGGGTGGAAGTCGACTAGGATCGCGATGCGCTTTTATTTAAATGCTAACCCATCATTATTCTTGTACCGCCTAAGGTTAGCATGGGTATTATTGTCTCGCTCAATCTTATCTCGGTGCTTTAGTCATTAAATGCATTCTTGCATGTTTAGTCGATCGAGTGGAAATAGTTTAGGTTCCTTGTCTATAAAAGGAACCTAATAGTTTGTAATAGACAACTCATCCGAAACATAGTGTTTCGTTGAATAAAAGATCCATAGAGGATCCAAGTGTTCTTAGTTATAACATATTGTATTTACATTCCGCTATAGAATACGAGTTGTAGAGATTGTCTTTAGTTTGCTTATGATTACTAGGCAACACTAACGATCCACGAAAAGCTAAAGATCCGTCAAGGTCCGAGAGTTTTTAACAAGTGGTATCGAGCCTCTGGAGAGTCTCTACGACATCGAGAACCTTATTTACCTCACCCCTTACAACCAAAAACATATTCACCGTGCTCGAACTCGATGATGAATCAAGTCACCACCAACAACAACATCAAAAACACCACCTCTATGCAACAACTTAGTCTCTCCAACAAGAATGGCAAGTTTCCTTATCTCGAAAAAGGAAGAGTATGATCGTGGACCATGAAGATGCGTAACTCGATCTCCAATATTGATTGAATCTATGGGAGATTGTGAAGAATGGCAACAACAAGAAGACCATCCTGCATCTTGATGGTAAGTTTACCATTGCTCCTCCCAAAACCGCCGAAGAGGTTTTAGGCGTGCAAAGAGAGACAAGGTAAGAACCATCCTCCTTCAATCTATTATCGAAGATCACTTGGGTGATTTTCACCACATGGTTGATGCAAAGGACATTTGGATGGCTCTTAAAGCAAGGTTTGGTGGAAATGAAGAGTCCAGAGAACGAGGAAGTCCATGCCGAGACAACAATTCCAAGAGTTCAATATCTCAAGAAGAAGGTATCCACAAGGGATATGACAGTTTCATAAGATTCTCGAGTCACTAAACCAAATGAATGCAAAGCTCGACAATGATGATAGCAATTCAAAGTTCCTCACGATCTTTGCCTCCATCATGGTTACATGCGAGTATAGCCCCGAAAGCTAAAGGTGGTGGACATGCTCACCTTGATGAGCTATACAACAAACTCAGATCTCTTGAACTCGATGTCGATCCCCACTGCATCCTCTTCTCGTCATTCACCTTTGTTGGGACATCCCACTCGAATATGATGATGCATGCTTCAAGTCCATCTTACTTACCATCATCATCCTATCGTCTACTCCATCACATCCTCAAGCTAAGGTCGGAAGTATATTGAGGATGTTCTTCACTCATTTGTTGCAGATTATGATACTCAAAGAAGATCCGGTATCCGAAGACTTTGATCAGTGGACCCACTTGAAATGGAGGAGATGAAGTGAAATGGCGGTGGCCATGCTTTCAATAGATATCAAGAGGTTTGAAGAGAAGGCGGGGAAGGAAGTTTGGGTTCAAGGAAAGGATCCACCATTTTGACGGAGAAAGGTCAAATGTTTCTCTTGCCACCGATGGGTCATTTCGCGGAATGCAAAGACATGAAGAGTGGAGAGGAGCTAGCTACTATTCCTATCGCAGTAATCGTAAAGGAGCTAGCACTTCAAAGCACTCTAGTCACCATGGATGAACAGTCAACTGGCCGCACATGAACTCGTGAATGAGGAAGTCACGATACAGAGAAGCTTGGATTGTCGCCGATGTACATCAAGATAGGCATGATCAGCTTGCCTTCATGGGACTTTCTCGTACACAACTCAGATATTTGGTTGTAGTGAAAGATACAATGAACTTAAAGAAGCTTATGATACTATGAAACCTAAATACAATGAATGCTATGTTGATAATGAAGCTTATAAACTTTCGTTAAAAACATTAGAAAGACAAAAGGTTTGGTTTCAAAAGAATCAAATAGCTTATGAAGAAAAGATTAAGGTGCTCAATTTGATCTAGATATTGCAAACATTAACTTTAAACGACCGAAAAGGAAAAAGTCGATGCTATTCTTTGAGAACCTAGAGCTTAAAGAGAAACTTCGAGGAAATAGCTAGACATAAACAATGGTTAATATCGGTGACAATCTAGCTAGAGCCCTATAGTAGTCAATCAAGAACCTCAAGAATAGGTTTAGGTTTTCAAAAGTATGTAGGATTGAAGCTAGGCAAGATGGGCGTAAATCAACACCGCAGCTTAGAACACTTTAGAAAGGAAGGTGATTTACATGTCGCCCTGGACCTATTAGAGGTGAATTCATGCCCACCGACCGTCCATTAATGTTGACTTTGATGGATCACACCATCTCGTATGGCAAAAGTCAAAGACTTGCCGGACAACGATGCTTCATCTTATGACTTTGTCTCTTTCTCGACGGTGACAATTCATCTGATCAAGGGTCTACTTCCGCCTATGATCCAAGCGATAAGTCGACCTTCCCAAGCCCTCACCGAGCCTACACCCGAGTTCACACCCAAGCTTGCACCCAGTCAGACAAGCCTTCTAGGATAGTCACGAGGAATCCACCTCCAAGCCTATTTCCCCTGAAGACTTGTCTTTTAAATCTTTGAATAATATGTCTGTTAAAAACATTTCCTTTAATGTTTCTGGTTTAAGTTCTTCTACATGTAATCGAACATCTTCTTTGTTGAATACATCTTCCAAAAGGAAGACATGTTTTGTTTGCGGAAGTAAATTTCATTTAATTAAGGATTGTGATTTTCATGAGCAAAGATTAGGTGCATGTGCTCCTCAGCAGAAACCTAGACCAGTGTGGACCAATGTTAAGAATATTCCACCTTATGTCCCACAAGCTACTTATACTCCTTGGAGGAGATCAGCCGATAGACCTTATGTGCAACCCACTAGCCCATACTTTAAACATGGTTATTGGCCTGCATATGTTGACTCTATGAATAATAGGAAAGGATGTTCAGCAGGTTGTTCTTGGAAGGATAAAGGACCAAAATTTTACTGGAAACCCAAAAACAATGGTGGATCTTTCTCTTCCCTTAACTGCAAAGTTTAAGGGGAGGCATATGCCTCAGGGGAGGTTTTCTTGTCTTGTTTGTTGTTCTTAGTTAAAAAAAAAAAAAAAAAAAAAAAAAAAAACTAACTTTCTCTTGTAGGTTTGATGCACCTTTGATGGTTTTAACTCACCAGATATACCTTGTGTGTATCAAAGAGTTGGCTAGTCCAAAGTACAGCCTTTGGTAAAGACACTTCAAATGTTGATAATTGTAATGATTTGCTCAAAATCATAGGGTCTGCAACCACCCATGCTTAATTGTCGAGAGTTGTATGGTCATCAATTCACCATGATCTATTCCTTTTGAATCCAAGAATTGGCTAGCCCACAAGTATATGGCTTGTGGTAAAGGCAATCGCATCCATATTTGGTTTTCAATTCACCAATTCTAAGCATTAACTAGTCCCGAGCAAACGGCTATGTGTAAAGACAAGTCAAACCGCTTATATAGTTGTCGATTTGCTCATAAATCGATGGTTATCAATGTACCATAGTTTTTGACTTAAATATCCGCTACTCCAAAGAGTGATGGCTATTGGTAAAGAGACATCAAACCATTATTTTCAATGATTCACCTCTCACAGAATTCACACACCGGATGTGATGAGAATAGATTGCAACCGATAAGTATTGATGTACATTATGTCATTTGTTGCCGCAAAGACAAGCGTTTAAAGAGTACTCATCATAGAGATGAGATAATTAGTGGTTCTTTGCTTCGATGTGTGAAAACAATCCTCTAGTACCGAAGCCTCTAAGATCTATCAGGTAGGAACCGAACTTAACCAAGTCAAATTCCGGTTTAGGGAGGATTGTTGGGAATTATGCGAAGTAGATTTCTGTTGTCATCTGCCAAGGATTCTGCAAGTAGAAGCAAAATCAAGAAGACATTTTGTCAAGTGTAAAAGCAAAGGCCGTGTTCTTCTTGAAGGGTGGAAGTCGACTAGGATCAAGATGCTACTGCTTTTATTTAAATGCTAACCCATCATTATTCTTGTATTGCCCAAGGTTAGCATGGGTATTATTGTACTGCTCAATCTTATCTTGTGCTTTAGTCATTAAATGCATTCTTGCATGTTTAGTCGATTGAGTGGAAATAGTTTAGGGTTCCTTGTCTATAAAAGGAACCTAATAGTTTGTAATAGACAACTCATCCGAAACATAGTGTTTCAGTGAATAAAAGATCCATAGAGGATCCAAGTGTTCTTAGTTATAACATCTTGTATTTACATTCTGCTATAGAATACGAGTTGTAGAGATTGTCTTTTAGTTTGCTTATGATTACATAGGCAACACTAATGATCCACGAGTGCTAAAGATCTGTCAAGGTCTGAGACTTTTTTAACAGAAGCAATAGATGATAGTTTTTGGTTTGTGAAGCAATAGTTTGTAATGTCAATCTGGGATAATCATCAATAAAAATGTTGGTTTGTAATAATGGATAAATCGTAATGGTTTGTAATCAAGTGAATGCGGCTTGTTATTGTTATAGATGTTGTTTGGTTATTCAATGCATAATATGTTTGACTTAGGGGAGTTGGCAAACAAAAAGTGTGTACTTTGACTTGATAAAGTCAACAATCTGATCCATTTGGATTATTTTTGTTTGAACAAATCCATTTTTAGTTGTAAAACTTTGTGATTCTTATCTATTTTGGCCAAATTGTTGTTTGGAAATGTACCACTGAAGAACTTTTTTGTTTGAATAAAAAGTGATGACTTTCATTGGGTGGAAATTGTTGAGCATGTTGACTTATTTGACCATAAACTTTGTTTGACAAAATTAAGTCAAACATTAGCTGAGAATGGTATAGTTTTAAAAGAAAATATATTCCCATTAGTTGAGAATGGTATAGTTTTGCATTGGTGTTTAGTTTGGATCCATGAGTATTGAATGTACACAGCAGTTCATATCAGTGAATGACCTTGTACATTCAATGTCTCTTTTGATCCATAGAATGAGTACATCAGAGTTATAAGGATCTTTGTTATCAGAGTAATGAGTACATCAGAGTTAGCAGTGTTATGGTATTTGGGGTTTTGTCCATAATTAATCCTGCATAATCAATCATGTACTTCCTTTGTTATCATTGTCACAAATTTCCCTTTGCATAAATGATGAACATATGCAAAATGATGATACATTACCAATCAAAAGACCGATTTGATCAAAGAAAATTTGTTGCACATGCGAAATGAACATATGCGAAATTTGCGAAATGATGAACATATGCAAATCCATTACCAATCAAAAGAAGCGAAAACTATTGCATTACAACCGATCCATTACCAATCAAAAGACATTTACATCGCTTGTATCGTCATTACAAAAGATAAAGACATATGAGTTATACTATCATCATGAACTACCATCATTAATGTTAGAAGTTATCCAAAAGATAGATTGTCCAAACTACCATCATAAACAACAAACTACCATCATAACCTACCAAATACCACAAAAGCTTAAGTTCCAACTCCTACACCAGCTTCCTTTTTCCTTTTCCTTGACTGGCTTCAAATGCTCCTAAACCTTTTGGTTTTCTGATTCCAAAAGTCTTATCACCAATAAAAGCCCAAGTATTATATCCCTGTCAAATCTCTTGTAAGGGCTAGCCTTCTGAGCTGGAATAGGAGTGGAGCTTAAACCTTTTTTAGCATAAATAGGATTACAGCTGAAAACTGTTTTAGCTTTAATAGGATTGGAGCTTGAACCTTTTTGAGCTTCAACCTTTGGAAATTGGTCATCATCGAACTTGAATCACCAATGACATACTTGTAGATCTAATCTTAAGTTTTACTCATCATAACGTTATGTTTTGTCATCAACAAAAAGGGGGAGATTGTTAATACAAATAAACCGTAAAAACGTTTATTCACATTTAGCGATTTCGTTATGTTTTGTTGATAACAAATATAAAGTTATCATAAGTAAAATTATAAGAATACATGTTATTTTGTAAAGTATATACATTTGGTCATTCACATAAAATGTTGTAATAATTTATTTGTTATAATAGTTTGTGTAATAGGATGGGTAATATCCAAGACCCATGACCCATACCCATGGAGCTAATCCATAACCCATGACCCATTGCATGACATCATGCATGAAATTATGTTGGGTATTATCCATGACCCATGACCTAATGTCCATGACCCATGACCCACGACCCATGACCCATTGTCTAGATACATTGTATCTTGTTGGGTACCCATGACCCATGGCTCATACCCATAACCCATAACCCGGTTTGCAACCCAAAATCCGGACTGGTATAACCCAGACTGCCGGATCCCTAGTTTTGTACTGGCCGGATCCCCCAAGTGAGGGATCCGTAGGAACTGTGGGACAAAAGGCTTTTTGTGCCTATAAATAGTGAGCCATTTTTTCATTGTTACTCACCCCTCCTTCTTACAACTCTCTCATATATTATCTCATTCTCCTAACCTTTGATCATTTGATCATTCTAGAAGTTCTTATATCTTTTGTTGTGATTCTCATATAGGTCATTCTCAAAGGCGAGATCACGCTATACTACAAGTCATCCAAGCAAAGGGTCCTTGATTGATTTGTCCATCCACAAGATTTCGTAGCAAGATCTTGTAATTCATATTTCACATAGTGTTTGTGTAATAGTTGTGTAAAGGTTTGGTCTCCACCGTGGAAGAACTCGGTATTTAGCTTGTACTGGGAAAAAGTGTAAGTGACGTTGTGAGGATTCTCCATTATTTACCGTGTTGAAGGAGCTTGTTGATATAGTGCTTGAAGTCTCGAGTGTTGGGTACTCGGGGAGTGGAGTAGGGCAAGGAATGTGTCCTTGTAGCCGAACCACTATAAATCACTTGTGTCGCTACTTTGTATCCTTTACTTTACTTACTTTCATTATTTACTTTACTTATTGTTTTATACTGTTAGGAATTAGAAATTCCATGTATTAAAGAGTCGGTACCTCAAGTATATGTAATCGTTAGAAAGCTCGTAGTCGTAGTTATTTTAAGCTAAGTAGTATTTAGTTAAGTAACACCGTGGAGGACGGACGGGTCTTTACCCCTCTGTATGCACGATCCACACCCGTTGTGTGGCGTTTTATTGTAAGACTATAAATACTCTACCTTCCAAGGTAGAGAGTTGGAGCTCATAATAAGATCTTTTCTTTCTCTCACTAAGTTCTCTAAACCTCTAACTTTCTCTCTAGAACTCACCTTTATACGCCCACTTTGTGTTATGGTTTGATGTGTATGTGAAATCCAATATCCTACAATTGGTATCGAGCCATGGTTAGATCATATCTTACATATCTTTGGATTTCTAGTGGTTTTAGGTGGTTTTGAGTTTGAAAAGTTTAGTGGTTTTGCATCATTTGGTTGATTTCTAGTGTTAAAGTTTGATTTTGGTAGTACTTTTGTGTTTAGAATCATCTCAAGTGTTTAGGTTTTGATTTAGAAGGTTTGAATCATAGTGGTTGGGTTGTTTATGGATTGAAAAGTGGTGTTTATGTGTTTTCATGCTAGCGACTTGAGCCACGGAAAAGTTTTCTTGGTAGCGACTTGCTTTACAATTTGGTAGCGAGTTGTAGTTGAAAGTCGAAGCGAGTTAGGGTTAGCGACTTGTCTAGTGAGACAAGTCGACAAACAAGACACTTAGTGGATTCTCCATTACGTGTAGCGACTTGGTGGACGTTAGTGACTTGTACTTTTGTTCGTTAGCGACTTGGTGTTAGCGATTTGGTGCATAGCGAGTTGCTATTTAGCGACTTGAGATTTTAGCGACTTGGATCTTAGCTAATTGTTGTCAAAATTTTGCTAGCGACTTGTATCTTAGCGAGTTGTTATATAGCGACTTGACCGTGTGTTAGCGACTTGGGATTATAGCGACTTAGTAGTTAGCGACTTGGTTCAAGATTTCCTAGCGACTGGGTAATATCCTTTGAATACGGTTTTCTTGATTTAGTAAAATCCCGTGAAAGAATCTATTTCCGGTTTAATCATAGAGTTATAAAATCTCGCTTAATTTGTCATCATGTCTACTAACGCCCTACAATCATCTCCATTGTTGCCGAGGATGTTCAAGCGGTGGTTCGGATACTGTCCACCCATGCTTGACAGAACCGACTACGACTCGTGGGCTCAACGAATCGATTGTCTTGTCTTGGAAAGGAAAATGGAGTCAACATTCTCAAATCCATTGATGAAGGACCATATCGGGTTGAGACGACTAGAGACTTAATTGATACAAATGAAGATGGAACAATGATCTATGGAATTGATGCACCAAAGACATATGATGAGCTCGATGATAAGGAGAAAAGAGATTCGATGTCGATATCGTGGCTTCTAACATCGTACTTTAAGGTCTTCCAAAAGATATCTACAAGTCGATCAATCACAACACAAGCAAAGGCGTATGGGATAATGTCAAGATGCTTCTCTCGTGTTCAATTAACTATGGAAGACAGAGAATCACAACTCTATGATGAATTTGAACACTTCAAGATGAAACCGATGAGAGTGTTTATGAGTACTATGTGAGATTCCACAAGCTTGTTAATGATATGAGGAACATCGAATGACTATGCCTAACATTCAATTGAACTCAAAATTTGTGAACAACATGAACCCGAATGGCACAAGTTTGTCACTACGTGAAGCTCACTAAAGGATTGAAGAATACAAACTATGAGCAACTCTATGCCTTCCTCCTTCGAATGAGAGACATGCTATGTTTGAAAAAGGATTCTTAATCGCTCAAAACCAACCAGGAGAGACAAGCTCTTCAAATGACTCAATTGCCTTCTACTCAAAAATCGGAATCACAACCAAAGCCTCACAAGTCATACCCATGGGTAATGGTAATCACAAACTCATTCCCGATCCTATGTTCAAACAAGTCGATGCCGATGCACACGTGGAAACTTCATTAATCAACTAGCTCTTCCGATTAGTCAAAACATGAACTCTCTTCCACACACCAACAACAATCTCGTAACGCGCCCAATCCACATAATCAAGCCACTCTCGTGAGATGGGAAGGTTATGGTGCACCGATTCAAGAACGACAAGACGAACAAGCAAGAGGTGGAGTGGTAGAGGTTATGTCGCAAATCGAATAGAGGAAGGAATGGAAATCGTGGTCAAGCAAAGCCAATCAAATGTTACAATTGTGGAGGTGAGGACACATTGCAAGGAACCGCACATCACCAAAACGCCTCGAATGATGAGTACTTGTGGATAAGATGTTGCTTGTGCAAGCTCGGGATAATGGTGTAGCTTTGGATGAAGAGGAGTTGTTGTTCTTGGTCGAGGAAATGCTAAGACATATGATGCGAGATGTGGATGAGCAACCAATTCGGAGATAGGCCATAATCATCATAATGCCTTTCAAGTAGCCGATTGTGATGCTTACGACTCGATGTTGATGAAGAACCCACCGCACAAACCATCTTCATGGCTAGCATTTCTACAATGGTCTCTCCTAAAGTCTCTTCATCTCCACAAGCTGGTCCATCCAAAGACAAACTCATTTCGAGGTATTAAAATTATACGATGATGTTGATGAGCAAAGATACATAACGGCACAATCAATCGTAATTATTGAGTCGATATTGAAAATATGGGTAATATCAATGTTGTCCCATATGATCAATATGTGAAACAAAGTGAAAGTGAGATTGTACCAAGTAATGCATCTTCTGCGATCAACAATGATTATGTTTTGATGAATTCACCGCATGCGCCTCGATGATTCTCGTCATCTCGAATCGAATGCCTATAAAGAACGTGTTGCTATTTATGAACAACGTGCCAAATTTGAGTTGACCACCGTGAAGCGGAAATGGATGACCAAATGCGTATAACTATTAGAAAAAGTAGGTTTAAAGAAGAAATATTAAAACAAGAGTTAAACTCTTTACAAGAAAAGCTTTCTAAACTGCTAAGCAAAAACAAGAACTTCAAGAAAATGTTAAAATGCTTAAGCAAGAATTCAGTCTAAGGAATCAAAACTTTTGAATGATTTTTCTAATCTAAAACCTTGAAAAACAAGCTTGAAAATAAGTTGTACGCACAAGGAAATACCATTCTGATCGCTTCACTTAATCACTAAGCATAGTAGTCTTAAGCGATAAGCATAGCATTCCCCTTGTTGAGGAACAAAATCCTGAGGTCATTAAAAGGCTAGAAATGCTCATAAGGTTCTTTATGATGGCAATCAAATCCTTAAACCCAGACAGAAACCTAGTTGCGTTGAGTGCAATCGAGGAAGATAAGAAATCGATGAAGTCACTAGGGAAAAATGAACAAGAAATTAGATGATCCTAAATGTAAAGAAAAGAAAATAAAGATCACACCCCATGATTACAAGAAGGAAAATTGGATTTCTTTGAACATGTTTAAGCCTCGAAGTTGTTAACACCGAACAAGTGTTCGGAAAAGGCTTTAGATAAGCAAAAGTTGAAAATCTTGTTGTAACAAACCCTCCCTTTAGGAAAATGCCTTCACGATCGTGTATCCTCCAAATACACCAATGCATTTAGTACCTTGGACTATTGCCACTAAAAGCAAGACCTTAATCGGTCAATATGTTATTTTTCAACTATTTGTTGATTTTGAGAAAACTTGTAAGAAAAGGATCACACCCATCGGTATAAATGAATGGGAAAGGGGTTTGAGCAAACAAAAGAATGTTATTTAACTCAAGTCATGCCTTTCTTTAAACAACTAAAAGATCATTTGAGAGTCTTAAAAGGAATGAATTCGAGACATTAAAGAAATGGAAAAGGAATTTGATGCAATGATAGTTGAGGTTAGTGACTATGAGCGAGCATTAAAATACAATGAGATTGAAAGGAAGAACTTGCATACACTAAATGAGAATATGATTTCGAATGTATTGATCAAGATGTTTTTCATCGCTACAAATTGTTCCATTAATACTTCTCAATTTCATGAATTATCTGTTGCTCGAAAGTCTCCCATGATCGTGTCATTGAGCTTGAAAAGACTAATTCTAAACTAATTGAGAAAATTGAACCGGATGATCACGACAATTTGGTTAAACATTTTCTAACCTAGAGGTTGAGCATTTTAATTTACAACTAAAATATCAACATCTTAAAGAAAATGTAAAACTTCAAATATCAAGACATCCTCAGATGCTCCAGAGTTTGATGCAGTTTTTCAAATAAACAAACGAGATGAACAAATTCAGGCTCATTGTAACACGATCAGAAAGTTGAAAGCCCAAATTTCTCAATTGAAGGGTGAAAAGAACAATGTGACTGGCTCCCAAATGCCTCCTCCTTTAGATTCTCAGAATTCCCAAACGTTTCATCTTCAAAACTTAGTAAACACATTACAACAAGAAAACGAAAGTTTTCTAGAAGAAAATGAAAAGGTTAAACGTCATTTCAATGAGTTATTTGAATCAATAAAGGTCACTCATAACAAAAATAACGAACAAATAGCTTCATTGCAAAAGGAAATTGAGAATCAAGAGCTGTGTAAAAGGGAAAATGCCAATGACCAATGGGGAATGATGGACCAAAGGTACCTATGGATAACAAATATGCTTTGTCTGTGAAATATGTCCTCCTCATCTCGTGAATAACAAACTTGCTATTCAAACATACTTCTCATCCCTTAAGGATTGCCTAGAATGTCTGCGTGAGATTGTTGAAGAGGATAAGTTAGAGAAACTACATGATAATGCAATTGGGCATGCATGCTTATATGCCAAACGATCTCAAGAAATCCCATAATGCTTAATCACAATATGCCCTAAGTCATTAGGTGAGAGAGTTAATCCTTTTATTCCATGTTCTATGCCTAGTGCCAAGTATGATATTCATTCGATGCCCAATGTGTTGAATGTGAACCTTAGTGTGCCTTCAAGTAGTTCGATTCGGATCCGTGAATGCTAAGAAAGCAAACTCTAGTGTGCCCTCTAGAATTTCAAATCCTAGTAACTCTAGTGATAAGAAAGTGAACCTTAGTGTGCTCGCATGTAGTTCGGATCCCAAGACATCTAAACAGTGAAGCAAAGAGTAGAAACCAACTAATGCTCCCATTCCCCTACAGAGTAATCGGTGACATTAAAGAAAGGTGTCAAAGTCTCAAGACAATACAAGGAAGAATAGGACCTCACAAGCTAAGAATGTGCACCGAAAAGAGTAGAACAACAACCTAGGAACTTTATGTTTGAGCCGAATAAAACGAATCGTGTTGATTCTAGTATTAGCCTTAGGCATACTGTAATTAATTCGAATTCTGATACTATTTGCAAACCTTGTAATGATGTTTGCTTGAATTCTGTTACTAATCATGAATGTGGTATGAATGTTTTGCCTAATGCTGTCAATTGTCTTGTGAAAAGCGTTAATGCTAAAAAACGTGCTAAGAAGGCTAAAAGGCAAAATGGAAAGAAAGCTAGAAAACAGTGGAAACCTACAGGAAGAACCTTCAGTAAGATAGGATATAGATGGATACC
This sequence comes from Chrysanthemum lavandulifolium, assembly GCA_022545495.1. NCBI lineage: Eukaryota > Viridiplantae > Streptophyta > Magnoliopsida > Asterales > Asteraceae > Chrysanthemum > Chrysanthemum lavandulifolium. The sequence continues at coordinate 171,494,153 of CM040246.1, forward strand.
TTTTGGTCAAAAGGCTAATCAGTCCTGTCCCCAATATGCTAAGACAATGCCCACTAGAAAATGGATGCCTACTGGTAGAACTATCCCTTTAAGAAGTGAACATACTTTGAATAGGTCAAATACGAACCCCAGTATTGCATCTATTACTATGATTCCATTGCCTCTATCTCCGATTTAAATGTTTCCATTTCGATGTGGGTGTTCCAATCATCGTTACATTAACCAAATGGAACCCATTCTTGCATGGGATCCCAATTATCCGATTATCCATTCTTGTGCGTGTTCAACTGCAGATCGCTCAAATCGCTCGTGGTACGGACTCAGTCGTTCCAAGCATACGACCGAGACCGGTCGCGCTCATGAACTTCGTGAGCAAATTCATCGGGACAATTAGATTCGAAATGATCATTTCGTGCAATTATGGGTTATGGAGATTACGTTGTTGGTGATAGTGTTATCTCTAGAGTATACTATGTGGAAGGTCTTGGTCATAACTGTTCTCTGTTGGTCAATTCGTGATTCTCGATCTAGAAGTAGCCTTGTAAAACATACTTGTTTTGTTAGAGAACTTGATGGTAAGGAACTGTTAAGAGGAACTCGTGGTTCAAATCTTTACACCATCTCTATCGATGATATGATGAAGTCTTCTCCAATTTGCTTGTTGTCAAAGGCTTCAAAACAAAGTCATGGTTATGGCATCGTCGTCTCAATCACTTGAATTTCGGCACCATCAATGATCTCTCCGTAAAGGACTTAGTTGTAGGTTTACCTAGACTAAAGTATGAAAATGATCATCTTTGTTCAAAGATGCCAATTGGGAAAAAGCAAGAAGTATGCCCATAAACCCAAACCTACTAACTCGTCACGAAGTTCTTCATACAATTCACATGGACTTATGTGGACCCATGATGTGACAACTCGTAATTTCAGGACATTTCATATAGACTAGATTTAGTCTACACATCATTAGTAACATCATTTCATATCAATTTATGCATGGGTTTTGCATTTTACATTAAACGCTTATTTTCTTATTAAATAAACGCTATCGCGTAAACATTATTTGAACATTTGATCCGACACTTCCAAAATTATTCTAATATATTTTATACTCCTTTTAAGACTATAAAATTATATTATTGGTTTACCGATGTTTTCAATTTATTTTGTATATAAATTGTTATGCATAAATATTTACTGACGGTTTTTGTATATGCAACTCGATAATTATTATTTCACTCAACTCATGTAAGAAATGTATTTTTAATTTTTATGACTTTGATACAATCTATTTTGCTCCGTTAAAATTTATTTCTAGCTAATGCTACCCTAAATACTTAATTATGGACACAAGTTACCAACAATACTTACATATTATTACTTTTGCTAATTAAAATACATTAACTTTTCTTTTTCTTTTACTCTTGTCGACAAGAGATGACACCACAACATAAAGTTAGATAAAAATCTTCTACTAGACCATGACACATGAATTCTTTTATATTATATACAAAGTTAATCATACATAACATATTCTAAGGTGTAAAAAAAAAATCATTCTCTCCTTCCTTTTTGTTGAAGAACCGGCCATAGCAAGAAGAAAAAGGGAAATCATATTTTTTTTATGATCCAAGTGATTATCAAGTCTTAGAAGTGATCTATGTTAAGGTTTTGAAATAAAAACCTATAGATTAATAAGGTTTTCATCATCTTTTTCACATAATCAATCAAGTAAGCATTTCATGATCATTTTCAATCTTTCATATTCATATTTATGATATTTCATCATTTTTGTAAGAAAAACATGCATGAATTCCATGGTCCATACCACTTTTATTGGTTTTTAGTACATATAATGAGTTTTGATTATCCAAATAACAACCTTGTAACATATCATGTTGGATGATGTCTAGGAACCCATGACACCCTAAGAAGGTGTATGGTAGGATTAGAATAGTTTCGAGTTGTTTTAAATTGGTTAGAATAGGTTTTATGCGAGAAAACTCATTTCGACAACTATATTTAAAGGTCTGATCTTATTTTAATTCGGAAATTTTGACATTGATAAAAATATTTGGGCTAGATATTCGAAAATATACTTTAAAACGAAAACGTGGCCACTTGAACGGGTTAAAACGGAGTTATAACGAAGAAGTTATGATATTTTCAAGTTTGACGAAAACTATAAAACTCGTAAAATTCAGCATGTTATTTTAACTTATTACGAGTCAAAAATGAATCTTAAGCATTATTAAATGTGTCGACTTATCAAAATATATTAGTATATATTATCACGATTCCGAGGATATATAAAACGTGAAAACGGACTTATAACGACTACGTTATTCACATTTTAAACAAGTTGTCAGAACTATTTTATATAAGCATAACTAATATATTTTCTAATAGACAAACATATCGCCGAAATGACCATGTTGAGGGTTGTTTTAACATTGATGGAGTACTTTTTATGAAACGATGTCTTCTAGTAAAAGTAAGTTCGCCTAGCCTATTTTCCAAAACGTCCAACCGTTCGTCAAACGGAGTTGTAACGAGTAAAATACGGTCACTTAAACTTTGCCGAAAACCACCCTTAAACAATATTTTGGATACAAGTACCCTACTTTACCTATGTTTTTCTCCATGATCGAGACCTCTATGATAAAAACTTAAAAGCTAAAACTTTGAGATAATGATACAAGCTTTCCAAAACCGTTGAGTCTGTTTCCTAACACTCAATGTGCATCATTTTACGACTAGCTTTTCAAGGTCGTTTAGTCACTTTCATAAGTTGTCAAATTATATTATTTTGCGACGAAAAACTATAATTTCTTAATAAATCACTAAATGATTATCGAGGATATCATTTCGACGTAAATCTTGGTAAAGTATTTTGTAACTTGACAAGAGGTCATAAACATATATTTCGACGATAAACATTATTTTCAAGTGTACAAGTGGTATGGATATCATATGAGTTTGCATGCACGACATTGTTTATATTAGATCACATCATTCATATTAGGTTGCGGATAGAGATCGCACCTCATTTCAGGTATCTACTTTTGTCATCATAAACATTGCACCAAAGTGAGTTCCATAGCCCCACTTTCAATTGTTTTTATACTACTGGGGAGATACATGCTCAACTACTTGCTTTATTTTAACTTCTACATATTACCGTGAGTTTTATAGCCCTAATTTCTATTAATTGTTTACAACTTTGGGGAGATACATGCTCAACTACTTGCTTTTACAAATACAAATACTCAAAACATTTACACTTTTATGCTACGCTATACTTTTTATACTTGATTGCATAATACTTGATAGCATTTATACTTAATTGCATTATACTTGATTGTGTTATACTAAACTTGAAAGTCTCCCAACATACACTGAGCGGCCCCTCGTCGCATGATAAGTCTCCTAGGATAACACACGCATTGGGTTTCGGAGATGAAGTAAAACTAATGCTATTACTTTCCTTATGAGCAACACAAAGTCTCCTTGGATAACACACGCATTGGGTTTCGAGATGAAGTAGAACCAATGCTATTACTTTCCTTGTGAGCATCATACCCACCGAGGTTTCGGAGATGGAGTGGAGACTCATGGCTTATTGCATAAGTTTTGATGCACGCAGACGTGATCAATATACTAGTTACATACTTAAAACATTGATACTTTTAACTACTATGATACATGCATACATGATTGACGTACTATTTTAGCAAGGTTGTAAACACACAGTTGCAAGTTTTGTATGGCGAACTTGAACCGAGTGGATTTACAATGCCTTTGCTTTGTGAACTCATTTGGCAACGTGTGCATGAACATAAACTATACATATTTTGGCAATGGGTTGTGAACACACGGGTTGCAAGTTTTGTATGGGCGAACTTGAACCGAGTGGATTTACGATGCCTTTGCTTTGTGGACTATTCTATATGACCAAAAACTTTGCCTTTGTTGCATGAACGCTTTTTAAAAGCTTTACTTGTTAACCAAACTCTATGAACTCACTCAACCTTTGTGTTGACACTTTTAGCATGTTTTATCTCAGGTATCTAAGGCATTCACTTCATGGCATGCATTTGGACATATCATAGAGTCGTGGTGACGACGCGTCACACATGGGATTTATGAACTTTAAAAACATCGTTTGGCTTGTATCAAATTTATTTCCGTACATATTGATTTTCATTTGGGACCTACACTTTGTAAACTCTGATTATTTTACTCAATCAAATTACTCAATCAAACGATGTATTTTCAAACGACACTTTAGGTCGCTCGATATAATCGTAACTTTGATGCTATGACGGTCATCCCCGTGAATTCCATTCCGCTGCAAAATGTAATTTGGGGTGTGATGATTGGTATCGAGCATCGGTTATAGAGAACTAGGTTGCATCATTGACCCTAGACTATAACCACATCATCATAGCATCTCATCATATCATTATAAGTGCATACCAAGATACATGCGGACTTATGACTTAACACCCAACATCATATGAGTCGATTAGTCCAAGCATTGCATAGTTACTCTAAATTATACATAGCCCGATCACCTATGTCTAATTCAGAAGAATCATGCAATGAAGGGAGTAGTAGTCTCATATGTGTAAGCAATTCCGAATCGAGCCAAATATTCAAAAGATTTTCTTCAAACCACTTGTTTCCGCTTGATCCGAGTGACGCTCTTGTTTGATGAGTTGCAAAGATCAAGCTAGAAACAAGTTGTTACTCAAACCGATTTAGCCTAATCGTATGACGTTCTTGTTTGATGAGTTGTGAGATTAAGTAAAAATCGGTTACCTAAAAGTTTTTGAGGGTTTTGCTCGAGAATGGAAGGCTTGCCTCATCAAACCCTAAACCGAGAGACCAACATAGATCAATTCAGAACCGAATTCCTTTTTGGTGGGCGAATGTGACAACTCGTAATTTCGTGACATTTCATATAGACTAGATTTAGTCTACACATCATTAGTAACATCATTTCATATCAATTTATGCATGGGTTTTGCATTTTACATTAAACGCTTATTTTCTTATTAAATAAACGCTATCGCGTAAACATTATTTGAACATTTGATCCGACACTTCCAAAAATTATTCTAATATATTTTTATACTCCTTTAAGACTATAAAATTATATTATTGGTTTATTCGATGTTTTCAATTTATTTTGTATATAAATTGTTATGCATAAATATTTACTGACGGTTTTGTATATGCAACTCGATAATTATTATTTCATTCAACTCATGTAAGAAATGTATTTTTAATTTTATGACTTTGATACAATCTATTTTGCTCTGTTAAAATTTATTTCTAGCTAATGCTACCCTAAATACTTAATTATAGACACAAGTTACCAACAATACTTACATATTATTACTTTTGCTAATTAAAATACATTAACTTTTCTTTTCTTTTACTCTTGTCGACAAGAGATGACACCACAACATAAAGTTAGATAAAAATCTTCTACTAGACCATGACACATGAATTCTTTTATATTATATACAAAGTTAATCATACATAACATATTCTAAGGTGTAAAAAATCATTCTCTCCTTCCTTTTGTTGAAGAACCGCCATAGCAAGAAGAAAAGGGAAACCATATTTTTTATGATCCAAGTGATTATCAAGTCTTAGAAGTGATCTATGTTAAGGTTTTGAAATAAAACCTATAGATTAATAAGGTTTTCATCATCTTTTCACATAATCAATCAAGTAAGCATTTCATGATCATTTTCAATCTTTCATATTCATATTTATGATATTTCATCATTTTGTAAGAAAACATGCATGAATTCCATGGTCCATACCACTTTTATTGGTTTTAGTACATATAATGAGTTTTGATTATCCAAATAACAATCCCTTGTAACATATCATGTTGGATGATGTCTAGGAACCCATGACACCCTAAAAAGGTGTATGGTAGGATTAGAATAGCTTCGGAGTTGTTTTGAATTGGTTAGAATAGGTTTTGCGCGAGAAAAACTCATTTCGACAACTATATTTAGAGGCCTGATCTTATTTTCGAATTCTGGAAATTTTGACAGTTGATAAAAATATTTGGGCTAGATATTCAGAAAATATACTTTAAAACGAAAACGTGGCCACTTGAACGGGTTAAAACGGAGTTATAACGAAGAAGTTATGATATTTTCAAGTTTGACGTACTAAAACTATAAAACTCGTAAAATTCAAGATGTTATTTTAACTTATTACGAGTCAAAATGAATCTTAAGCGTTATTAAATGTGTCGACTTATCAAAAATATATTAGTATATATTATCACGATTCCGAGGATATATAAAACGAGAAAACGGACTTATAACGACTACGTTATTCACATTTTAAACAAGTTGTCAGAACTATTTTTATATAAGCATAACTAATATATTTTCTAATAGACAAACATATCGGCCACGAAATGACCATGTTGAGGGTTGTTTTAACATTGATGGAGTACTTTTTATGAAACGATGTCTTCTAGTAAAAGTAAGTTCGCTTAGCCTATTTTCCAAAACGTCCAACCGCTCGTCAAACGGAGTTGTAACGAGTAAAATACGGTCACTTAAACTTTGGCGAAAACCACCCTTAAACAATATTTTGGATACAAGTACCCTACTTTACCTATGTTTTCTCCATGATCGAGACCTCTATGATAAAAACTTAAAAGCTAAAACTTTGAGATAATGATACAAGCTTTCCAAAACCGTTGAGTCTGCTTCCTAACACTCAATGTGCATCATTTTACGACTAGCTTTTCAAGGCCGTTTAGTCACTTTCATAAGTTGTCAAATTATATTATTTTGCGACGAAAAACTATAATTTCTTAATAAATCACTAAATGATTATCGAGGATATCATTTCGACGAATATCTTGGTAAAGTATTTTGTAACTTGACAAGAGGTCATAAACATATATTTCGACGATAAACATTATTTTCAAGTGTACAAGTGGTATGGATATCATATGAGTTTGCATGCACGACATTGTTTATATTAGATCACATCATTCATATTAGGTCATGGATAGAGATCGCACCTCATTTCAAAGGTATCTACTTTTGTCATCATAAACATTGCACCAAAGTAGTTCCATAGCCCCACTTTCAATTGTTTTATACTACTTTTGGGGAGATACATGCTCAACTACTTGCTTTATTTTAACTTCTACATATTACCGTGAGTTTTTATAGCCCTAATTTCTATTAATTGTTTACAACTTTTGGGAGATACATGCTCAACTACTTGCTTTTACAAATACAAATACTCAAAACATTTACACTTTTATGCTACGCTATACTTTTTATACTTGATTGCATAATACTTGATAGCATTTATACTTAATTGCATTATACTTGATTGTGTTATACTAAACTTGAAAGTCTCCCAACATACACGGAGCGGCCCCTCGTCGCATGATAAGTCTCCTAGGATAACACACGCATTGGGTTTCGAGATGAAGTAAAACTAATGCTATTACTTTCCTTATGAGCAACACAAAGTCTCCTCGATAACACACGCATTGGGTTTCGGAGATGAAGTAGAACCAATGCTATTACTTTCCTGTGAGCATCATACCCACCGAGGTTTCGGAGATGGAGTGGAGACTCATGGCTTATTGCATAAGTTTTGATGCACGGTACGTGATCAATATACTAGTTACATACTTAAAACATTGATACTTTTAACTACTATGATACATGCATACATGATTGACGTACTATTTTTAGCGATGGGTTGTAAACACACATGTTGCAAGTTTTGTATGGGCGAACTTGAACCGAGTGGATTTACAATGCCTTTGCTTTGTGAACTCATTTGGCAACGTGCATGAACATAAACTATACATATTTTGGCGGTGGGTTGTGAACACACAAAGTTGCAAGTTTTGTATGGGAGGAACTTGAACCGAGTGGATTTACGATGCCTTTGCTTTATGGACTATTCTATATGACCAAAAACTTTGCCTTTGTTGCATGAACGCTCTTTAAAAGCTTTACTTGTTAACCAAACTCTATGAACTCACTCAACCTTTGTGTTGACACTTTTAGCATGTTTTATCTCGGTATCTAAGGCATTCACTTCATGGCACGCATTTGGACATATCATAGAGTCGTGGTGACGACGTCACACATGGGATTTATGAACTTTAAAAACATCGTTTGGCTTGTATCAAATTTATTTCGTACATATTGATTTTCATTTGGGACCTACACTTTGTAAACTCGATTATTTTACTCAATCAAATTACTCAATCAAACGATGTATTTTCAAACGACACTTTAGGTCGCTCGATATAACCGTAACTTTGATTCTATGACAATCATCCTCAGAATTCCATTCACGCAAAACAGTAATTTGGGGTGTGACACATGAGAGTGCATAATATCTTTGGGAAGAAATATGTGTTAGTTGTGGTTGATGATTTCTCTAGATTCACATGGGTAAAGTTCTTAAAGACAAAGGATGAAACTCTAGATATCATCATCAAACTCATCAAACAAATGCAGTTCGCCTTAACAAAACGGTCGAATCATCCGCACAGATGGGCGAGTTTGTTAACAAACAACTTAGTGAGTTTTATGAAAGTATTGGAATCGGTCATCAAAGAAGTGTTCTCGAACTCCTCAACGAGCGGTGTAGTTGAAAGACGAAATCGAACTCTTGTGGAAGCCGCAAGGACAATCTTGATTTACTCAAAGTTCCAATGTTTCTCGGGGTGAAGCCATCGCCATCGCATGTTACACCCAAAATCGATCCACGATTCATCGCTCATGGAAAACTCCATATGAACTTGTCCACAATAGAAAACCTAATCTTTCATTCCTTCGTGTGTTGGTGCATTGTGTTATCCAACTAATGAGGGCCAAGATTTAGGCAAACTTAAAGCTAAAGCGGACATTGGAGTATTTGTGGGTTATGCATCAAACGTAAAAGGATACCGAATCTACAACAAGAGAACCCGAAATATCATGGAAACAATTCACGTCACGTTTGATCATTGACCGGTCAAATGGCTCTGGACAATCAAGTTCGGACCCGACTTCAAAACAGTCCCATTGGTTCATCCTTGTACCAAATTCCTCCGGCTATTTCATATGTACCTCCAATGAAGATGATTTGAAGAAATTGTTTGATCTAATGTTTGATGAACTCTATGAGCCAAGTGCTATTGAACTGACAATTCCCACAACAGAGGTCGCTCATATCCACGAGAATGAAGTCAATCCTTTAGTCTCAATATCATTAAGTCAAGAAGCACTGCTGGCGATAACTCGCCTCATCAACAAATCATCAATCTTGAATGTACATCATGGAACTGCTTCGCATCAATGATGAAGTTAATCCTTTGCTACTCACGAAGATGCTCCATTTGAAAACATATTTGCTCTCGAATCATCATCGAACCATCTTCTTCAGAGACATCGACTCGATACCTCGCCCCTCAACAACTTCCACATGAACACCTTAGAAAATGGACTCACGATCATACCTTAGACAACATCATTGAAATCCTCTCGTCCAAGATCCACACGGAAACAACTTGCAACCGATGCCTTATGGTGCTTCTTCAACTCGATACTCTCTAAGATCGAACCAAAAGATGTTAAAACCGCCATGAATGAAGATAGTCGGTTCAATGCCATGCAAGAAGAAATTCATGAGTTTGATCGACTTGATGTATGGGAGTTAGTACCGCTCCAGATTGTGCTATGATTATTGCTCTAAAATGGATCTTCAAAGTGAAACTTGATGAGCATGGTGATGTGTTGAAGAACAAGGCTCGATTAGTTGCTAAAGGATACCGTCAAGAGGAGGTATTGACTTTGAAGAATCTTTTGCTCTGTTGCTCGAATCGAGGCAATCGTAATCTTTTGGCTAATGTCGCTAGTAAGAACATGGTAGTCTATCAAATGGATGTAAAGACGGCATTTACGAAGCGGAGATCTTAAAGAAGTCGTCTCGTCAAGAAACTGAAGGATTTGTGAATCAAGAGCATCCTTCTCACGCTTATCGTTTTAAGAAGGCTCTTTACGGTTTAAAGCAAGCTCCAAGGGCATGGTATGATACACTATCAAAGTTTCTTCTATCTACCGGATTCACAAGAAAGGAGCATTGATCCAATATTGTTCACCGTGAAGTCGTGCAAACATTTAATTCATGTTCAAATTTATGTTGATGATATCATTTTGCCTCGACCGACCCCAATGAGTGTGACCGTTTTCAAATGAGATGGGTTCAAAATTTCAAATGTCAATGATGGGACAAATGTCATTTTCTTGGGATTACAAATTTCACAAAGTCCCCGAGGCATCTTCATAAATCAATCTAAATATGCAAATGAAATGTTAAAGAAATTTGGATTTGATTCAAGTAACCCCGTTGACACTCCCATGATTGAACGAACTAAACTAGATGAGGACCACTCGGGGATCATGGTAGACCAAACAAAATATCGTAGTATAATTGGATCACGATGTACCTCACGCCTAGTAGACCGGACATCTTGTTCGATGTATGCATGTGTGCTAGATACCGTGCTAAGCCTACTAAAAGCACCTTGAAGCGAGCTTAAACGGGTCTTCGGTATTCCAAGGATCCATCAATATGGGACTTTGGTACCGAAGGACACCGATATATCACTAACGACCCTATGCGATGCCGATCATGCGGGATGTCAAGATACTCATCAAGCACGCCCGGAGGTGCTCGGTTTTGGGTGATAAGCTTGTGAGTGGTCTTCAAAGAAGCAAATGAGTACTTTATTTCTCTGAGGCGAGAATACATAGCCATGTCATCTTGTTGTGCTCAAATCCTTTGGATGAGATCTCAATTAAATGACTATGGCTTTGTATTCAACAAAATCCTCCTACATCTTGTGATAATAAAAGTGACATTCGACATCATTTCATCATTTCAGGAACAAGTGGAAAAAGGTGTGGTGGAACTCTATTTTGTGAGGTCGAGAATACCGTTAGCGACATCTTCACCAAAGCTCTTCCAAGAGAACGTTTTGAGTTTATTCTTCCACGTCTTGGCTTGAAAAGCCTTCAACCGAAACACTCAAACGCCTTCGTGAGGAAGACGAGGAGTAAAGGTCTATCTTCATCTATCTCTTGTATATATCTATTCGAAATATATATATATATATATATATATATATATATATATATATATATTGTCAATTTGTCATGTTTTTCTCGATTCGATAATATCTACGGTCTTTGTCTTTGTCATTCAAAGAATGACACGGACTTTAGATGTTGTTCGAATATTCATATTAAAAAAAAAAAAAAAAAAAAAATTGAGAGAAAGAGAAACAATGGTTTATTGTCATTTGAGTAAAGAACCGCTTTTCAAAGAAAGAACGAGCCATGCTTTATCATGTTTTCAAATTCCATGCTCGATTCTATAAACATTTTCTCTTGAAAACTAAACTGCTTTGAAAAATAACTCGGACTCTATTTTTGATAATCATCGGACTTATTTGTCAAAATATATGTCTCTCAATCAACAACCTATGTCATTGATTGAGGGGAGAATGATTTCAATTAAATTAAAAGTTATTTGTCATTCAATTGTTTTCAAAAGATATTCATGCATGTTTAATCAATGGAGTTTAAAGTCTTAATATCCGATTCTTGTCATTAAAACGTTTTCATAATCAAGTCACAATTCTCCTTAAAAGCTTTCAAAATCAATTTAAATCTCTAGAGATCACAAATCTCAAATGATTTGATATTTGTGATCGGGGAGAATTTGTGATTGAAATTGAATTTAAACCGACAATTCGGTAAATGGTTTTATAAGAATGTACAAGCTCTCCTTCCCACATGTGACAAACGATTTCAAGTTTTCCATGCACATGTTGAGGGAGCATCTATCTTAAACCACAAAGATCCAAACGTGATCAATTTATATCAATGTGCATGTTCCTCTAGTATGTGCAAAATCTTTTCAAATCTTAATGCACATATTGAGGGGAGCAAAATGTGAAAACCTCATCCTTCCCGAAAATGCTTTATCTACTTGTTTTGATCGGAAGTGATATTGATATCTTTAGAAAATGGTAATCAAAAAGTTAAATTCTTTCTCTTGCCTCCGTGTGCAAAACGATTTCAAACATTTGATGCACATGTTGAGGGGAGCTCTTATTCTAAAAATATCAAAAACAATTCAAGTACAAAATGCTTTGATAATATATCACAAGTATCGGATTGATTTTTAAATGGTTTTCAATTGGTTCCAAATGGCGATGAACAATACCAAATAGACCGACCAACTTTACTTTATGTACGGTGATATAAGGATGATAAGGTTAGGTATTTGTTCCCATGATCCGCCGAACAGGAGGGATCTACCAGGGACTATCCACTAGTTAGTGTAGTAGTTCTTAGGTATGATGATAAAAGGAGAAAATGATATATGGGAAGAGTGCGGATGAGACAGAGCAAATCTTGGAATAAACCCAACAAGGTTCTTGCTATGAAGTCTCGGTAAGCAATCGAAGGGTTGAAGAATGAAAAGAATTGAATGAGAAAGGGTGAAAAGAAATAGCCTCCATTTCTTCAACCATAGGCGTAAACCGTACAATTCATATGCTCCGATGGTAACATCGGTATTGAAGACAAGGCGTCATGGACCCGGTGACGCTATGCACTACATCTTCCCAAACCACTCAAGTTCCTCTTAAAAGGGCTTGTTTCATTCTCACGGGAACCTACATTATCTATCGACTTTATCTTAGAGATTGTTGATATGAAGAAGGAAACCTCTCCTAGTCTCCGATCTGGGATCCAAATATGCACTAATTGAGTCTAGAGCCACGAGATCATCTATAAATCTCATTAGGACACTTTCAATGAAGACTCTCTTTTCACATAATGTGGAAAGAGATTATATCTTGAGTCCACGCATTATCCTTGTGGTATTGCGGAACATCGAGTGATATGCAAACATATTCACAATGAAGATGGAAAGCCCTCTGGAGCCAACATCAAACAAGCTCCGGTGGGTGGCATGTGAGATCTATTCAATAGATCAACCATGTGACAACCGAACAGAAACAATGGGGCGATTCAATCTTTTGAATCAATCTTGGTTCGAGTTATGGATTGACGGATACCTTTGAAAAACCGGTCATTGTGCTTAAAACTCTTTTCTTTAGCACATTGACCGTGTTCGAATATTTCAAATCAAAGGTGTTTTATGATTGATAATTGATTTTCATTAAAACCTTCGTTGTATTGCAAAACAATTTCTATTGAGCAATACACGATTGTCTTTCAAATCTCTTTTCATCAATCGGTGAATTTCTATTCATTTGGTTCACTCACTCCGTGTTGTCTTCTTTGAGATGTTCCGGTTTGAGAACGCTAGAGCATTGCGAAACCTGTCAAGGAAATTCTTGAATTATACCGATCACAAGCAAGACTTGTATCGATCAACGGGAACCGTGGGCGTGTACCTCAATTCAACGAAGTGATCAAAGACACTTTAAATGCGCTTTATTGCTAATCTGCTTTATGCGGTACACCCGACGTTGGCGGTGATCGAATGAAGCGGTCAATCCATAGCCGCATGCTCACACTACACATTCATCTCAAAAGAAATCATGATAAGTGCATCAATGACTCGATATTTTCACTCCATGCTTCGCTACTACACGCCAATATCATGAATCAACGAAAGCTTCCACTACTCGATGAGAAGATATCATGATCCGAATGTGAGCATGTCGGTCCGAAAGTCACAACATCACATAATACCAACACCACAATGGATGTCTCGAGATTTTTGTTAGTTGATGATCTCAAAAGTCGGCTCAAAATTATTATCACGTGGATCGTTAAAGACCTCCACTGGATTAACCAAACATGCAATGAGAAGTATCATTGTCTACGAGCTTGAGCAAAGTGCTACATCAAGAATGCAAGAACAATTGTTAATGTTATATCTGTTTGTATTCTATGTAATTTTAGTATATGTTTGAGGTGACCTCCTTAGGGAGATTGTTAGAATTAGAAATTCCATGTATTAAAGAGTCGGTCACCTCAAGTATATGTAATCGTAGAAAGCTCGTAGTCGTAGTTATTTTAAGCTAAGTAGTATTTAGTTAAGTAACACCGTGGAGGACGGACGGTCTTTACCCACTGTATGCCCGATCCACACCGTTGTGTGGCGCTTTATTGTAAGACTATAAATACTCTCTACCTTCCAAGGTAGAGTTGGAGCTCATAATAAGATCTTTCTTTCTCTCACTAAGTTCCCTAAACCTCTAACTTTCTCTCTCTAGAACTCACCTTTATACGCCCACTTTGTGTTATGGTTTGATGTGTATGTGAAATCCAATATCCTACATATACTATCTATCCATCCATACGAATTCACATAAGATCGAATCTAAATCTTTGAAACTTAAATTAAAATCGGTAAAACTATTCAACCCCCTTCTAGTTTTCTACAATTTGTATTAACACTCTATATAAACCTCTATTAACTTGAAACTCAACGTAGGGGTACTCATACAACGTACATCCTCATCACATGCCAAGACATACAACCCAACATCTAAATCACTCATGGGTCTTAAATAGTGATAAAACAGGAGGCTCATTCTTACCTTTGTAGCCTAACTATGTGACAATCTTGTCTAAATCAAACACCGAGAAAACTTGACATCAACACTATCAAAGATATCTTATTCACCACCAACGATTCTCAAACAGAAACCACGTAAATGAGCGCCATGGTGTATGCGTATGGTGAACAAATAGGTCCACCTCTGCATAAAAATGCAATTACTTAGTAAAACAACAAAAATAAACCCAATATCATAGCAAAATGTAGCTCAAACCAATCAAATTTCAAGTCATTACCATATGCCTTCTCACATTCGATTTTCAAGTCTTTGGTTGTTATAGCTACTCTTTTTTTCCTCATCTTCCATGTTGTTAACCCATTGTTGACAAAAATTTGCGAACAAGATGATCAATGTGCAAATTATAGTAAGAGAAATTACGGGATGAGAGATGTGAGATTAGATGGTTGATGTAAGCGAGAAAGTAGTGAGTTAACTTGTCACGTATTTGGGGAAGATACACACTAAGATACTCATTCAAGAAGGAAAGAAGTGTGAAATGACTAACAAAACCATGCCTTCCACATCATCAAACCACCCATTCTAACCATGGTAAGGCATAACGGAGCAATATGCCGTACGCGAGAAAAACAAAACGGGAGACGAAATGTGAGAACGAAGCGTAGTTCAGGGACGGTCGGTGTAATTTACCCAAATTAATAATCAACCAAGGTGTAATAAAAGAATTAAATCTTCTTTTTTTTACTCTTTAGTTTTTTATACATAGAATAGACATGTACTAAAATGAAATTCAGCAAATGAACAAGGACATAAAATTGCAAATTTGTGAAATAGGCACACAAACGCACTATCTAATTTCTTCTAGTAACAAATGGTACAACCTTATTGCTTCTCTGGCACACCGAAGAACACCCATCTTCCAAGTGCTGCTGCATTTTAGACTTTAGAGTGAGAGAAAATAATCACTAACTTCAATCCAAAATTCAATCTTAAATAAACAACAAGAAGACGAAAATTCATCAGTTTGTTTATCGAAGAAAATGCATGACCATTGTACTTAACTCAAACCCTCAACTTCATAGGTACATATAACCATTTTTATTCACATTCACATTTCTGTGTGTCAATTTAATTTATTTATTAACAGTCAATTTTATTTCGATCTACTTTTTATTTATTACTAGTAGTATTAGTTTTTAGTTTTTGTTTGACAATTTTTTAAGTACAAGACTTTAAGTCAACACATTTACTAGTTAATTTTTTTTTTAACTAATTGTTGCTTTTAATAAATCTTTCACTATTTTTTTTAATCAGACAATGAAAGTGAAAGCATAATTACAGAATCTTAAAGATCTTATAGTACCACTTTTTGTTTCATTATTTTTATTTATTCACCATTGAAAAATATTAATAATAATATTCACTGTTTTTATTCACCAGATTCTGCTGTTAAGGATCAAAAGCTTGGGTTCGAAATGCATTTGATAATAATTTAACAAATTTAGTGATTAATTTAAGGAGGGTGAAAAATGTCGGCAGCATGGGATCATTTCGGAGATATAGCCAATGTAGCTCAGCTAACTGGCCTCGACGCCGTCAAATTGATAGGAATGATTGTACAAGCCGCCAGTACAGCGCGTATGCACAAGAAGAATTGCAAGCAATTTGCTACGCATTTGAAGCTGATTGGGAATTTGTTGCAGCAGCTTAAGATTAGTGAGCTTAAAAGGTATCCGGAGACACGTGAACCATTAGAGCATCTCGAGGACGCTTTAAGGAGGTCGTATATTTTGGTTAATAGTTGTCAAGATAGGAGTTATTTGTATTTGCTTGCTATGGGTTGGAACATTGTTTATCAGTTTAGGAAGGCACAGAATGAGATTGATAATTATTTGAAGATTATCCCGCTTATTACGCTTGTGGATAATGCTCGAGTCAGGGTAGGAATCTCATCTTGCTCTATTGTCTTTCGTTTTTTAGTTATGGTCATAAATCCCATCTAACTTTTAAAAAAAATGGAATTACTCGTGAAGAAAAACGGCTTTCAGATGGCATTTCAAAAACAGTCAACCTGGTCAAAAGTTATGTACAAGTAAGCTCAGGTCATGTCACACTGTATTACAGTAAAAGTTTGAAACTTCTGAACGTTGGTTACCTTAAACTATGATACTCGAAATTTTGATGGGATTTTCTGGCGTAAAAGTTGGCTATCTAAAATAGAAATCAGACCGTATGTGTTCACCTTTTGTACAGTTATCCTGTTTGCTTATTGTACCGTCTGCAGTAGTCTGACTAAATCTGTAAAGCGGGGCATGCATCATTGTCATGTTCTCTGTATTCTGTATTTCGCTTTCTTATAAAAAATTTTACTTTAAGCAGGAAAGATTGGAATATATTGAAATGGACCAACGCGAATACACATTGGATGATGAAGACAGAAAGGTGCAAACTGTTATTATGAACCCTGACCCGTCACATACGGATACTGCTGTTTTGAAGAAAACACTTTCGTGTAGCTACCCAAACTTACCTTTCAAGGAAGTTATCAAGAAAGAGAAGGAGAAGCTAAATGTAGAACTACAAAGATCACAATCTAATTATGATGTAGGCCAATGTGAAGTAATTCAACATCTACTTGAGGTTACTGAAGTCGCCGCTTCAAAATCTCAACATGAGCAGGATTCACCAAAGAAGATTTCTAAGAAAATGGAGGCTCAGTATTCAAATGTCAGCAGTAACAACGATGCTGAAGATGAGAAGCCACACTCAACTTCAAGGTTATTATGTTATTCGACAATTTTTCTTATAATTTATTTTGCAAAATTCAGCACAGTTGTTAGTTATCTGATGTATATATGTTTAAATGGTCTAGCAGAAGCCCTTGTGCGGCTATGGTTGTGTATGAAAAGATATGCCATCAACTAGAGAATCTTATGGGCGGGGAATGGCAATCTGATCTACTTGGTTGTTGTTCAGAGCCTAAGATGTGTATGTCTATCATCTGCAATTGAATGCATTTACTTTTTTTAACAAGATAAAATTTTGTTATTTCTAAGTAAGTTGTTTCTGTTCGTGCAGGCCTAAAGACTTTCTTTTTCCTTGTGGCACATTTTCAAAGATTGCGACTGTGGCAACCAACAGGCATATTAGTAAGATCCTTGATGCGTTACAAGAATTAAACGCTGCACGCCTCTTCTATTTTCTTTACTGTATTACCTTTACGACCATTTCTGATAATAATATAAGGGCCATTGACTATTTGAGTATTTGACTGTTGAACAGGACATTTTTAGTCGAAACATACAAATTATATAAATTGGAAATACTCGATGTCAGTTTGATAATAACCTTGCTACATGATAGCTCGAGGAACACTTATATCCACTTCGATTACGGTTAGCATGTTAGAATATGCGTTTAGTGAATTACAAGTACGTAAGCTATAAGAAAGTTAAGGCGTTAAGGGCCACATTTTTTTTTTTTTTTTTTTTTGTGTTTTGATAATGATGTTTTTGGGATGCTTAGAGAATGAGACTTGCTAATATGTGAGTATGATCAGAAAATGTGACATCTTAAACTAACTAGAAGTACTTATCTAGTAAACTTATCTTTCCAGCAAAATAGGCCTTATTCTAGGACCCAAAACTTGCAAATAGGCCTCATACTTGTGTCTAATATTTTTGTTTATAGTTTTGGGTCTCTATAATCTTAATTCAGATATTTTAGTAACTGATTTATTCATGTCTTGGTATGATATATTGAAGACTGACCGCACATCATCATTTTGGTGTTTGCTTGTTTTGAGCAGCTTCTGGAGAAGCCTGCAACGAGCTGATGGCTTATTCCCTAATATTATCATGTTGTTGCTATACTTGTTGTATTAGGAGAAAGCTTGGAAGACCCTCAATATCACGGTACCCTTTCAATAATATATCCAATGCATCCTCTAGTTTGGAAGTCTGAATCTTCATTTATCTTTTAAATCCAGATGGCCACTTTGTATCCTTCCGTTAGATGTAAAATTGGCAAAAATGTGTTGGGTTGACACTAAACACTTCTTTTCCATATTGTATATGTTCATATTGTATATGTTCTTTTTATTTGTATCAAGTTAGATTACAACAGTTACATTATATCAATAGTAGTTTGTCTTGTTAATTAAATTGTTTTTAAAGAGGTTTAGTGCATTTAAACTATTAAACTACACTTTGGGGAGACTTTAACTGTTTTAAGCTACTTTCTCAAGTTAGCTGAGCTCTTAGAAGTGGAATATAACTGAAGTCTCATAAGTAAATGGGTTACTTCCACCTTTAGTTTGATGGTTTGGTCATATATGCATATAATAAATTAATAATATAACGCATGAGAATCCTACTTAACATCATCAACTTGGTATGGACAGGGTGGCTGGTGTGATGACTTTCTGTCGCATGTCATGTGCTGCTGCTGTGCCCTTGTCCAAGAACTTCGGGAAGTCGAGATGCGTGGAATTCATGGTATGTCACATTTTAGCTACACTTTTCAACCCTTGAAATAAATCGTGTATCATACCATTTGTTGTTCTTCTAAGACACTATCGGTACGTCTTATGTTTCACTTCTTGTCCTCCACCCTTCCCGTTTAAATACACCATTTAACTGAACATGTAGCCTAGTAATTCCCTTGTATGGGCATATTCTTGAGGTTTAAGAATGGGTGTGGCTCGGTGGGTTGGGTTATGAGTTATAACGGATGATTTTTTGTACAGGTATAAACGGGTTGGTTTGGGTTGACACGAAACATTTTTGTTCAAATCTTTA
Source organism: Chrysanthemum lavandulifolium (assembly GCA_022545495.1). Classification (NCBI taxonomy): domain Eukaryota; kingdom Viridiplantae; phylum Streptophyta; class Magnoliopsida; order Asterales; family Asteraceae; genus Chrysanthemum; species Chrysanthemum lavandulifolium. Next base: position 171,513,587 of record CM040246.1, read on the forward strand.
AAATAAAGTTAACCCCTTTACCCAATTCACAGCAAATGTCTCTAATTGCCATATCTAGGATATCCCATGGAAACTATGGCACCTCGCTTTCTTGGAAATTAGTAGTGTTTGCATAACCTTCAATAGTGACAAAACAAGGAAAACTTGCAGATGAAAGACGATTAGCATCTATATTTTTAATGAGAATAATGGGTAAATGGGTAATCTTTTCAGGATATAGAATTAGTGCACTTTTGGTTTTGTGTGATTACATTTGTGTTGATATGGAATCGAAATGAAACTTGCAGGTCCCCAGAAGACAAAAACAAGCCCTCCAACCACTCAATGGATGGAATCCTAAAGTTAAGCACAAGATATGATATAGACGTTTGAAGATGAGATTAGCTATATATATATATATATGCTTTGTCGCCATTGTTAATACCTCTGCTCCTTGACTTTTACTTGACTAACTTTGCTCTATGTAAAGTTTTCGTGATAGATTCAACACTTGTTGACATACTGCTTGTTTTTCTTATATACCAGTGTTCCATTGGTGTGTTCCATTGGTCTTCTTTTACTTGTATAGAATAATGACTATAACACACAACACAATGAGTACGGAAATGTATATACAATGTGAAATGGAGAACACAAGTATGTACATGATTCAGGTTCACACATAAGCTCATCAATATAGGAGACATTAGACATGAAACTGTTGATCATAAACAAAACCTGATCACGATAAAGCATTTCACAACGGAACTTGACACCTTTTATTTCTTTAATTGGGTTCACATAAAATACCTTTAGGGATCAATATTTAATTCAAATACATGGTTTAGCACTTTATCTTATGCTTAGTTTATATTCCTTAACTACTGTATTTACTAACTACAAAACAATAACAAGTTTTAATTTAATTTTCTCCTGCGCAAACGAAATATAAATTTTATTTTTATGAAGTTTACAATGTAAAAGGTATAACAATTACGGTCAAACTGATATTTACAATGAAAAACATGCAGACTTGTTTTAGATATTGGAAAACATCTCTGCAACAAGTAAATTTCATGTCAACAAAAGTAATCTATTTAATTGTAGATAATGGAAAGTAGTTCAAAATACCTTATCATGATTCATGATCATGACATCCTAAACTTAAGGGTGTGCTTGTTTAAGCTTAATTTTAGGCTCAGAATTTTAACCCTACTTATATTTAAGCCTAATTTTGTATGGGCTTTTTATAATCTAACTTTTCATATTTTGACACAAGGTTCTTGTGTTTGTTTAAAGTTACAAACCTAATACGCAAAGGAGGCAAAGGGGGGTCACGGTGGGCAAGTGCCCCACCCCAAAAATTGCGTTTAATTTTTTGAATTTTGACGATTGTCTTAATTTGCCCCAAACGATAAATGTAATAAACACATATCGAGGTCAATCCCGCTTAGAGATCGCAAAACTATAGTCGAGTAGAGTTCCCATCCGTCGAGCCCCCAAAATACATGTTTGAATGATGAAGATGAGACACCATTGAAGAAGAGTATAGTATGAGATGAAAATATATGAGGAAGAAAGAGGAAAAGTAGCTTTGTTTTGTTTGGTAATGCAAGCACGTGAGTTGGGTGTACTTTTCAAGTCTTTTCTATTATTATATTTTAGCTTTATTTTTTTCTCTATTTCTTTCTTTTGTAATTAAGGTTCTTCGAGTAAGGAATGATTATGAGTTTGATGTGGTTGAAAGCTTAATCGGAAGATCGGGTGGGTTGATTAATCTTTGAATCCTAAAAGTTCAAAAGTTTTCGTCTATACGAACACCTAATTTCTTAATGACTTGTGTTCTTCAATCAAGATGGGACGGTATTGAATGTGGTTAATATATATGCTCCCAAAAATTACTCGTAAAAGGGCCCTTTGGGACGGGTTGAGAGAGGTTATACAAAGTACTTCGGGATGTGGATTTTGTTGGGCGACTTTAATGCGGTTAGATTACCTAAGAAAGGAAGAACTCTCAATTCAACCACATGTCCGGTTTAGATTTTAACACTTTTATTGATGATGTTAGTTTGCGGGGAGTACTACATGAGAGGAATAAATTCACCTTCTTGGCGTGAAAAGACAAAGAATTCAAGTCGAGTAAGATTGATAGAGTTCTAGTTTGTCGAATTCTTCAATAGGTGGCCTTTGGCTTGTCCGAGGCTCTTCCTAGAGATTATTCGACCATCGCCCTTGCTCCTTACGGTGTTGGACTCTAATTATGGTGCTAAATCATTTAGATGGTTTAACTCCCGGTTGAGAGGATGGTTGTGTGAAGGTAGTCATGAAAGCCTTTGATAATTGCACTTTTGAGGACCCCGATGTTGTCATAAATAAAAAGTCGAGTTGTATTCGGGAGTCTTAAGATCATGGTGGGAACAGGTTTTAATCAAAGAAGGAGAAGTCTTAATTCATCCAAGAATGACAATGAGCGCATTGAAAAAGTCATGGAGGAACGGATCCGGAAGAGGAGGAAATTTGGGTTTGGGAAGAGTGCAAGAAAGGGTTGGAACAGATTAATATGTATAGAATAAGGGACTTGCATCAAAGGTCTCGTGTCAGGTGGGCCGCTCACGGGGATGATAATTTCGCCTTTTTTCATGGCTACATAAATGGTAGGAAGGCTTCCAATGCTATTCCTGGCTTATTAGTGGATGGGGCTTGGGTGTCTAAACCTACCATGGTAAAAAGGGAAGTTCTTCGACACTTTAGAAGACACTTTTCCGAGATGTACAAGTGTAGACCACACCTTACCTGCAGTAATCTTAAAAAGGTCGACTATAATCGAGTGGAGGAGTTAATCGCTCCTTTTACCAAAGAAGAAATCAAGGGCGGTTTTGACCGTAGCTTCGGATCGAGCTCCCGGTCCGATGGTTTTAATTTCGTGTTTGTGAAACATTTTGGGGTTGTCTTGAGGAGGATTTTTATAGACTTATGGGGATTTCCATGACACGGAGTTATACATAGAGGTGTAGCACCTCTTTATAACTCTTATTGCTAAGACTAAGACTCCGCTTGGTTTGAAGGATTAGCAATGATTGCGCTAAACCGCCGTTATCTCACACAAGCTAGCCACTGTGAATGGCTAACCGTAAGAAACTTAAAGCAGTCAGACACCAATGCAATGAAGATCGAGAGTATAGTGTTTCCCGGTCGTTATGTCCCAAATGAAGTATGCGATGAATCACCAAACGATGTAGTGATCGAGAGAATTGAATGGGAAAAGGATTTGATGAATTATAACTACGTAAGAAATCTATAAATTACGAGGCTTAAATGCAAATTAAAGAAAATTAAAAGATAAAAATATTAAATAAACGCTATCACTACTTGCAAAATGATGTTTTTGATGTTTTGTTTTATAAAATCGAATTTAAAACTACGCGACGTATAAAAGAAAATGTGAAACTAAAGCAAGATTAATCCTAAAAATATGAAAATTATATTTTACAATCCTAATGATAAAATAAAATTTATAGAAAAAGAAAATTATTTTTTTAAAACTATTTATCTAATTATTATTAATTAAAAACTATTTTTAACTATTAAATAATAACCTAAAATACAAGAAAATATGAAATAAAGCTAGAAAATGAAATTATGACTTGGAAAAATCTAAAATAACAAAGAGAATTTTCAAAACTATTTTGTATTTTTCTGAATATTTTGTATTTTCTATGAATTAAAAACTATTTAAAACTACTTAAATTGCTTAAAATACAATTTTAACTAATAAAAATTTGGAAAATATTTTTTGGCTTTTTATATTTATCTTAACTTAAGAAAATGAAAAATTATTTTTTGAACCTTTTCGAATTATTTGTATTAAATGCTAATTAAAAATGCTTAAAACTAATTAAAATGAAGAAAAATACCAAACAGACCTAGAAAAATCTGAAAATTCAAGAAAAGTCTAAAATATTATTTGGAATCTAGGAAAATGGAAAAATAGGTGGTTGTTTGTAAGAAAATGCAATCAGAATGTAAAGTGCTTAAAAATAAGCACTTAGAATAAGCAATAAGCTACCAACCAACACCAAACCGATATGTAAGTTATATTATGCTAAAATTACCCAAATGAAACTTAAAACAACAAGTCTAAACCTCTGGATTACAAGTTACAAAGATTATGATGATTTGATTACGAGCTAAAATGTGTTTTGAGGCCTACTTGCAATCGAAAATAAGCACTCAAATAAGCTAGAAATCAAAACCAAATATGGAGACCTAAACTAGACCTGGGTGTGTGCTTATAAACCAAAACCAAGCTTGGACAAGCTCTATTGAGCTCAGTGCAAAGGGTTGACACTGTGCACACCGCTAATACATCGAGTGTGACAGGAACTAAGGCCAAATTCACAAGCCTCTTTGGAGCTTATGAAAATTTGTAAAATCCACAAAATGGTGATAAGATATAAGACCACTGAAGTTTTTAAAACAACAAGTTTCACTTAATTTGTCCCGTAAATGAGTACATGATAAATCATCTCATTGGCTCAAAATGGCTTTTTTTTTTTGACTTTTGACAACAGTTTGAAGATTTGACTTTATGAGTTTTGAGCTCAATTTAAGGATTGATCTTGATGTATATTGATGAAATGGAACTACGCAAGTGATACCTATCAATTCTAAACACAAATCAAGTTCTTGTTTTGCAAAAGATCCAACAGATAGGCTATTAAGACAGATAAAAGAGAATTTTGACTTTAAAGGTTTGCAGTCACAAATAAATGACTCAAATGAGTTCAAATGAGCTACTAAAGCATGAAACCACAAGATCCTACCACTGGATAAGCCTCTAAGACAGTTTAAGCCACAAATCCAAACACACCTTAATTGACTGATATGCAATTTAAATGAGTTAACCACTGAACCAACATATGCTATTGATCAAAATGAGTTTACTTAACTTAAAAATCACTTAATAAACAGATTAAAACTAATCTAGATCACAAGAACAGATTATGCAATAAGCTGAAGTTGACTTACAATTTGTCCCACCCACGGTGGCTTGCCAAAGAATCAAAAGGACCACTAGCCTAATCTAAACCAACCCAATTACTCAATCAACTCAATTCCAACATCGCTTCAACCCATATCCATTTCCATTTCCATTTTTTTGCCCTGCTTGACTTTCTTTGACCAATTTCCAAACTAGCTAGAAACTTGAATTTAAGCTTATAAAAGCTATAACCACTTATATAAGCTTGTATGAACGCGAAAGAAGCTATTCAAGCTTGATTATCGAGTTTGAAATTGAAAATTTCAACAAGAAGCTTGAAACTTGAAGTCTTAATACAAACTTGAATTTATAATTGGAAATAGTTTATAATGATACAATACCCTTAGTTTGATACAAAGAAACAAAATATTACGTATTTTACACTAAATTAAAAACTTTAAGTTAAAACGACATCGATGATATATAAAAACTACAAGACTCTTTCAACTCTCAATCTTCGCTTCCTTTATACTCCAAACTTCTTCTCTCTATTCGAGCGCTCCCACTTGTTTCTGGCCATTGGACGATCATGGTGATGTTAGCCTTGATCGCTTTTTGGCGCCAAAACTCTTTATCAACCGGGAGGTTGAGTGAGTTGGAGGAGGGGCATTAAATGATTCTTGGAGGTTTGTTGAGGTGGGGGAACAAGGAGAGGTGATAGTTGAGTGGTGGTTGGAATGGTCAGTGGTTTGCAGACAGGGGAGGAAACGAGGAAAGGGGTGGTATGTATGTTTGTTTGATCGCGAGTTTGACGGTTTGACTCTGGGGTTCAAGGGTTCAAGTGGGTCAAGTTGGTGGGGTCAAGGGTTTTGATAGGGCCCAAATGGTTATGACATGGTCCAAAGGTATTAAAGGGTTTAATAAAACAAGGACCTATTGTGTAAATTCAAAATGGAGGACCATGTCGCTTAATTTGCAAAGTTGTTTCAAGGGACCACAAATGACAAGTTTCCATAGTACAAGGACTAAACTTGACATTTTCCAATTTTCCAAGGGCCATTTTGCCAAATTTGAAACTCAAGGACCAATTTTGTAATTTCTCAAACTTTGATATTTTTCACCAAAGGACTAATTTTGACAACTTATGATTTTAAAAGGACCTTGGTGATTTTTCTTTGAAATTAAGTGCTCGTGGACTATTTCGACAATTTTGAAACTGGGGGACTAAACCGCCAATTATGCAAACTTAGCTCATTTTTCATCCGATTTTAAACATTTTGCATCCAAACATATAAATGCCATTTTGGAATATTTTCGTATTTTGATGCATTTATGAGCATTTTAAACGTTTTGCGTCAGATTTAACAAAAATGATGAGTATTTACACACTCATCAATCCCCACACTAAACTATCACTAGTCCCTAGCAATCTTTGAGAAAACTTAATGGTTTTGAATCTCTTTACCAAAAGCCATTACTCGAGTAGCCAAATGTTTCAGTTCAAGTAAGAACTATGGTACATCGATAACCATGTGATTTTGAGCAAACCACCACTTCCAACGATTTGATTTGTTTTACCGAAGCCGTTTGCTCGGACTAGCCAACTCTTAGATAAATTATCAATATTATCTTTGGTGAGTCGATTACCAATTATGGTTTTTCCATCGCCTTTACCACAAGCCATAAACTTATGGCTAGCCAACTCTTCACTTTTTAGGATATGGCGAGTTGAATACCATACAATTTTGGGCAAGTGCAAGCCGTCAACTGATTTGAGATATCTTTACCAAGAGCCGTTTGCTCTGGATTAGCCAATCCTTTTGTTTATTAGACATGGCGGATCGATAACCAAATGAGTAAGTGCAAACACTTGCTCCAAAAAATTTTGGCCAAAATGGGGAATTAGGCAGATTGACGGTGTCTAAATACTCATCATTTTGTACTAATTAAACTCGCAAAAACATCCGAAACACTCGTAAATGCATCAAATGATAAAATATCACAAATAAGTGTTTTATGTGTTTAAATGCAAAATATCAAAATCTGTGAAAACGATAAAGTTTGCATAATTGGCGCTTTAGTCCCCAAAGTTCAAAAGTTGTCAAAAAGCAGTCTCGGTAAAACCAAATAAAGAAAAATGTTATTCAAGGTCCCTGAATTATTCTAACTTGTCAAAATGGTCCTTGAATAAATCTTTTGTTAAATGGCGAAAAGCGTCCCCGAACTTTCAAAATGTCAAGTTTGGTCCTTTGAGAATTTGAAAATGTCAAACCGGTCCTTACACTATTGAAGGTTGTCATTTTAGTCCTTGTGACAACTTTGGAGAATTGGCGATTTGGTCCTCAAGATTGGAGTAATTGCGCTTTAGTCCCTAAGCCTAAACCTTGCCTTGTCAAAACTAATATTGACCGCCATATTACCATTTTGACCCCCGCCTTTAGCTATTTTGGACCCTTGGTCAAAGAAAGTCAAAGCGTAAAACCCGCCCACACCACCGCCCTGCTTATCTTCTTCCACCTCTCTTGCTGCAACCACTGGGCTGCACACGCCCTCTCCCATCACCTTTCCACCACCCTCATCATCACTAACCCCCACAATAAATGCCACCCCCTAGCAGCCTAACACAGCCTACAAGTCAAACAAGCTTTCCGCAAAATGTGATAAGGCTCAAAACTCACCCATTGGCCAAACAAAGTGGTGGGATTCAATCAGAAGGACACGTGGAAGATTTTTGGAGCTATAAAAGAGCAAGGGAGCAGAGGAACAACGACCTTGGCCTTAAGCCATTGTCACTTAGAATAGCTTAATCATAGTGTAATCTTTATTGCTTTCCTTTAATTCTTGTCATTTAAAAGCTTTAATTAGTATAATGAAACTCAAAATAGTGTAATGGAACTCGCTTTTCGCTTAATACAAGTTACTTTTATAATTCGTGTTTTCATAATTTCTTTAATTTCTTGTCATTTACTTTTACGTTGATTATTGTTGATGATATGGATTCAGAGGTCACATAAGCTCGACAAAGCTTGTTTAAGCTTTTAGAAACCTTTAATCGGTTGTAGTCTTTAAAACCAAAAAAATCATAAAAATGGAGAAAATACAATGGAAAATCAAAATCAATGTTCTTAAGTGATCTTAGCTTGAGCATGGTTCATCTTGGATGGCCATGGTTTAGGGCTTCATGGGAAGCTATAGGATAGTTAGTGTTCATTGGTTCCATGATCTCGCCTTTGATCACTTGTAAGCAATTTCTTCCATTTCTGCATTTCTAATTTTCAGTCTTTAATCAGTCTTGATTTTGGGTTCTTCATGTTTATTTGTTGTTTGGTAATGATATTATAGTGTAATTTTTATTGGTTATGTTTGAGATTTCATTGTTGCTCAAAATTGTTATATAACTGTCACTTTGTCATATTTTTAAAGATCATAGGCTTAGACTTGTTGACAGCTTGTTTAGGTTATAAAAAGGGTTCATATTGACATATTGAATCCTCTGGATTAGATGAAATTGATGAACACAGTTCTATTCTCTCAAAAGCTCAATTATTTCTCATTAAAGGGTTGTTTGGTTTAGATGATTGATCCGTGTTATAGGCCATGTATGGTGTTTTTCTTGGTTGATTGTGTGCTTACATGTCCAATATAGCTCGCTGATGGTTTCAACTAGTGGTATAGCATGCGGAGAGTCAAATTGACACTGATCCTCTCCACATGAGTACTATGAGGTTGTCTTGACCCACAAACCTACATATCTGCTTAAGTATTGTTCATACTTGTTTATTTCATGTTCTTGTATCATAATATAGTTTAATCATGATTAAATTCGATCAAAGTTGATGAAAGTCAACTTTGATCATAAACTCAAAAAGTCAAAATTTTCACTTTGGTCGCTTTTGATTAAAATAGATATTTTTACCGTGGTGCTTAATAATAAGTTTTAGCTTAAAAGCTCTTAGGTATTAAATTTCAGCTGCTTAATAAAATTAGAAAATAATAGATTACTTTTAATCGCCTTTTTAACCGCTTATTTTCGCCTTACTTTAGCTACTGCTCAAAAACCATGCCCGTGCATGTGTTTAGGTGTCAAGTTGATAAGCTTGCATAAGCTTCATTACTTGGCCATAGCTTGTGTATTTGGTTTCTTTGTGTTGCCTTTGTAGCCTAGTCTTTATATGTATGATTATTTTTCGCTTTTAACTTATCTACATAGCTTAATCATCCCAATCTCTTTGTCCTATTTTACCCTTCCATCAAGCAAACAATTGGAAGTGAGTTGTTTTCCCAAGCCTATGAAAAGTTCCCACTAAGCTTGAGCTTGTGATTTTTAGCTTCTTATGAGGTTATCCATTCATACTCAATGTCTCGTTGTTGGTTGAGCTCATGAGCTTATTTGATAAGTCTTTAGAGCTTGTTGTTTGCCCACTCACAACAGCTCAATTTATTGAACTTGCACCATTACCTTCAGCTCTTATAAGCTCATTTATGATCATAAGCTTGAGTGGTTTAGCTTTTGTGAAGCTCATCCACCCAACTTAATGATCCGGACTTAATTCCACATTGCGCCTCATTCAATAGTACGCAATGGGCTTTTGTTTGTCCCATGTTGATAGTGTAAACCGACACCCGCCTTACTCAACAATTTGGAGCTTTTTCATAAGCCTCTCAAAAGCTCATCATTGACCCCACTTGATGAGCTTTGGCTTTTTGGAAAGCCAACCACCTCGACTGATACTCCAATTTTAGTTTGGCTTTTTCACTTATTCCTTGCTTAAATTGCCTCTCTAAATAGTTGCAGGGTGTTTGGAACCAGTGCATCGTAGAAGTGCTTATTTGCTTATTCTCGAGCTTATAAGTGCATCCCTGCATAAGCTTGTTCATATATGTATATTATACTTGTACAAATGCATTTTACTTTTACTTTTAGTATGGAGCTTGTTACAGCTTTGAAGCCTCCATTCCACCCAAGTTTAGCCCAAAAGGTTAAACTGACTAAACCATAAGCTCATGCTTATAAGCACTTCGAGTGCTTATTTTTGTTCATATATACCTATTATACTTGTACATAAATGCCTTTTGCTTTTGTTTCCTATGTATAGCTTATTTCAAGCTTATTTATAGTTGAGTTCCAACAACAAGCCAAAAGCTTAACTGTTGGACTCATAAGCTCTTAAATTTGCTTATTTCTAAGTTTGTAGCTTTTGTCTTCATTAAATATGTATAATACTTGTATATACTCAGTTTCATAAAGAAAAACCAAAAGACCCTTTAACTACAAGTGATAGCTTCTATTTAGAAGCTTAAGGCTTAAAAGTTGATCGTTATGGAAATAAGCTCCACGAGCTTATTTCCAAGTTTTGAAAAAGTTTCTTTTGTTAAAGTTACTTATTTTACTTATTAAATAATTTTGCAAAAGAAAATCAAAAATAAAATAAAGTGCAAAAGGTTGTGTTAGATTCGAACCTAGTTCCATTGGTGACAAGTTCACCGATAACCCACCTGGGCTAGCTCACTTCTCGCTTATCCTTTGCACATTTTATCTCTTATAGTAGTAAACATTTTAGCTTATTTAAATTTTCCTTTGTCCATTTATTATTTTTAGTAATCAATAATAGATTTTAATACTTAATAATAGTAAATAATTAATAATAAAATAAAATAATTGTGTAAAATACATTTTCAATTTTAAAATTAGTTTTCTAATATTTTAGATTTTCTAAATTTAAATTTCATTTTTCTAGGTTAATTTTGTATTTTCTTATATTTTAGTGCATTTTAAATACTTAATAAATAGTTTTTAATTAATAATAAATAAATAAATAGTTGTAAAATAATTTTCTTTTCTAATAATTTTCTTTTATTATTAGGATTGTAAAATGTCATTTTATATTTGTAGGCCTTTTATTTCTTTAAACTCACGCTTTATTTTGTACGCTTACGTAATTTTATTTAAACGACGTTTTAAGTTTTAAACGCTCATCAATTTTAAAAATAGTGATAGCGTTTATTTAATATATTTTAATATTTTAATTCTATTTAATTTGCATTTAAGTCGCTAAGACATGCAAATCCCTACTATAGTTATAATCGCTTTGTTTTTATACGCTACGCTTAGTTTAAATTAAACGTAAGTTTGTATACTTTAATAATTTTAGGTTTCGATTGTACGTTTTTTTATTAACGTATGTGACAGAGCTATTACTATTCACATTCCTAGTGTTAGTCAATCGATTCTGCTTTTTCCTATACTAATATTATTTTCAACAATTCACAAGTCATTGTATTCGTGATATCACGCCACCGTGACATAAACGATCCAAGGATATTTTAATCCTTGGTAAACTAGCATTCCTCTTCCAGTCGTTTAGCTTTTAGTATCGACCATTCACAAGCGGGCCGGGAAATAAAGTTAGTTAGTTTGGAAGGAATCTGTATAATTACATGATAAAATTCGTGAGAATTTCCCACACTAGAAATGAATATTGCCCTCAATATTCAAAGTACCATGGTTATGCCGAAATAAAGAACGAAAAGGAAATACTACTACCATTATTATGAATTTTTTTTTTTTTTTTTTTTTTTTTGAAACTTTATATATACACAACATGGGCATCCCCACACTAGGTGGTAGAAAGATAGAAAGAAGTCGAAATATGGGTGAAAACCCATATGGCATGCTATCTATTTTTGATTCCCGAGTCGCTAGCTTGACTCGATCCCCGCATTCATTGGTTCATGGGAAAGTTTGAACCGGACAACCATGGAGGAATGTCCTTTCCAAAATAATGCTTCAACCGATGACCATTCACTTTAAAGTTTGGACCATCGGGTTGAGATAACTCAATGGTTCCATATGGAAATACTTTAGTGATGGTAAATGGTCCGCACCAATGGGATTTTAGTTTTCCAGAAAATCTTCAATCTTGAATTGAATAGAAGGACTCGATCACCGACGTTGAAAACGCGGTTTTGATTTTGAGTCATGAATCTTCTTTGTCTTTTCTTTGTAGATCAAAGAGTTTCGTATGCTTGATCACGGAGTTCATTTAATTCGCTCATTTGAACTTTCCGGTGATCACCACCGTCTGAATATCAAAGTTGGCATGTTTCAAGGCCCAAGATGCCTTATGCTCGAGCTCAACCTAGATGACATGCCTTCCGTATACAAGCTTGTATGGAGTGCACCCAATGGGTGTTTTATAAGTCGCACGGAAGGCCCAGTGCGTCATCTAGCTTATCCGACCAAGAGGCACGGTTTTCGCCAACCGTCCTCTCCGTAATTCTTTTAATCCCCGGTTGAAACTTCCACTTGCCCACTTGTTTGGGGTGGTACGCAGAGAGACGGTGAGTTACACCATACTTTTGCATGACCCTATCAAACCGGGTCATCGCAAAATGCGTATCACGATCATCGATTATAGCTCGTGGAGTTCCAAACCTAGCAAAAGAGATTTCAAGAATTTCACAACAACTCGGCATCGTTGGTAGGCAAAGCTTTCGCTTCAACCCATTTTGTCAAGTAGTCAACGGCCACGAGTATATATTTGTTTCACGAGACGAAGGAAATGGCCCCAAAAGTCAATGCCCCGTATGTCAAAAATCTCACACACTTGAATGGCATTTTATGGCATTTCATTTCTTTGTGAGATATTCCCGTGACGCTGACAAGCGTCCTGTGTTTTGACAAATTCGGCATCCTTGTAAATTGGGCCAATAGAATCCGAATCAAACACCTTCTTGGCGGTGTAGTTGGGCTATGATGTCCCCAAGAGGGTCCGTAATGGCAAGCTTTGAGAATGTCAATAGCTTCCCGACCATACACACATCGCTCGATGACTTGATCCGCGCAAATTTTAAACAAGTAGGGTCGTCCCGTAAGTAATGTTTCACATCTTTAAAGAATTTGCTTTTCGTTGGGACGACATCCCTTTCACATAAAGTTACCCGCATGGTAATTTGCAAAGTCAAGAAACCATGGGGTAGAAGAGTCTCCACAAAAGAAACCACATTGATTGTTTCGAGAGGAAATGTTTCAATTTATTTTTTCTCAAACACATCTTGGTGAGGGTTTTCTAAACGGACAGATGATCGCCAGCCTGTGTTCTCGCCTCCTTTTTATCACGATAATGATATCAAATTCTTGTAGAGGAGAACCCAACGAGCAATCTCGCTTTGCATCTTGTTTTGCAAAGAGATATTTGAGAGCCGAGTGATCCGTATACACCACACATTTGGTTAAGATAAGGTATGGCGAAACTTTTCAAACGCATACACCACGCCTAATAATTCTTTTTCCGTAGTGGTGTAATGGGTTTGAGCTTCACCATAGTTTTACTTATGTAGTGGATAGGTGAAAATGCTTGGTTTTCGTTGCCCCAAGACCGCACCGATAGCAAAATCACTTGCATCGCACATGAGCTCAAAGGGTAAATCCCACGGGGCAACTAGAATGGTGCCCGTAGCTTTTTCTTTAATGTTTCAAAAGCTCGATGCACTCGTGAGAGAAGATAAAAGGAGCATCTTTTCGAGAAGATGGGTCATAGGCCGAGCGATTTTAGAAAAATCTTGAATGAATCTACGATAAAACCCGGCATGACCTAGAAAACTCATAATACCTTTGACGGTAGTGGGATGAGGTAATTTAGCAATAACATCAACCTTTGCTCTATCAACCTCAATCCCGTTTTTTGAAATCTTATGGCCAAGGACTATGCCTTCTTTGACTATAAAGTGGCTCTTCTCCCAGTTTAGACATAGATTAGTGTCTTCACACCGTTTTAGCATTTTGTCTAAATGGGAGAGACATGTCTGAAATGAGTCACCAATGACCGAGAAGTCATCCATAAACACCTCCATTGTTTCCGATCATGTCGTGGAAAATTGCCATCATACATCGTTGGAACGTGCCGGAGCATTACATAGGCCAAAAGGCATACGCCTCAGAGGCAAACGTCCCGTATGGGCGGTGAATGGTCTTTCTTGATCCAATGGATCAATGGGGATCTCAATAACCCGAGAAACCATCAAGGAAACAATAGTATTCGCTCCCTCGCTAATCTCTCAAGCATATGATCCATGAAGGGTAGAGGAAAATGGTCTTTACGGTGGCTTCGCTTAACTTGCGATAGTCAATACACACACGCCATCCCGTAACCAATCGAGTTGGAATTAACTCGCTTTTCTTCATTCGTGACAACAGCTTATGCCACCCTTTTGGAACGCAATGAATTGGGCTAACCCAAGGACTATCGAGATCGGGTAAATTAAACCGCATCAAGAAGTTTGAGAACTTCTTGTTTGATAACTTGTGAATCTTAGGATTCACCCTTCTCGATGTTGGACCGCCGGTTTGAAGTCATCCTCCATTAAAATTTTGTGAGTACAAAACTCGTGGTTGATGTAACACCCCAACCCGACAAGGGTAAAGATATCACAAATACAGTTTCATATCAGAACTTTAAGTATTATACAAAAGCGGAAGTCTTTACAAAATAATCAAAAGAAAACATAATAACTTAATAATCAAAATAAATCTAGGATCTCTAGGGTAAAGTCTTGCTCTCAACTCTACTCTCAAACCCAGATCAGCCATCCCACAAGCTCATCTTGAATGCTTAATACATACCGCAGGAAAAGAAAGTGCGGCTGAGCTTACAAAGCCCAGTGAACAGATATAACGAAACAAAAGCTAAAACAAAATAAATATACAAATAACGAAATCACAACGGAAAGAGAATACTGAATCATTGAGGATTCTGCAGAAACACAATCTCACAGAGATCCGGAAGAACACATAGCAAATAAGAACAAACACATAGCATATTACGGAAACACATTAAATGACCAAACATTCAAAGAATCAAGAAAGTAGAGTACATATAAGCCAAACGAAAAGTCTAAAAGCTAACGGAAATAGCTCCTAGAAAGTAAACATGGCATTCTTACTAGTCAATTAATTTACATGTAACATACTTAATCCAATATTGTAGCGGCGAAATAGCATCCAATCATGGCAAGCACACATACGATAGAAAACATAGTAGACCTTCTATAACTAAATAGACAAAGTCATAACATAGCAATTTACCAATTTACAAACCAAAACTCGTGACTTGAATCATGTCTCGATCAAATATAAGCATAAACGAAATTAACATGGCGGTCGACATATACAGATAGGTATATTAACGGTAATTAAGTTTCGCAATATTAATCGAACCGATTATACAGATGAACTTACAAAACAATCAAATACACACTAGCATAGTCATCTTACGATCAACGAATTCACATAACGGTAAACTAACATATCATCGATGACAACATGCGAATCACATTTAAGCATATTAATCATATCCTAGCATGGCAAGCGGTAGTCACATAAACATGTAAAAGCATAAACATCTTCAATAAACATATAATAACTCAAGATGCAAATGTAAGTATTGGCAACACGGAATCATAAATGTAATTCATAAAATGAATTAATGACACGGTTTAGTCATCCACCACGAGCCCGTAAACATATCGATCATAACATATCATAGTAACCATTGTATTCGGAGGGTGACCTCGGAATACCTTATATAATATGAGGAGACCTCAGTAACCAATGGAGTAGCTAGCTCCCTGAATTTGTGAAGACGCCAGATTAACACACGACATCATTCACCGACAAATCATATCGATAATGATCGATCTAGGATGCATCCATACGCCCTTCCTACATATACAAAATATGCTCCACCATCCGTGGACGTGGCGAACATCACTCATCGCCTAGAGTCATATCGAGGTGCATCATCGATACGGACATGGAACCCCATGACTAGTGAAATATTTGGCTCGGTGTCAAACTAACTTAGGTCAAACAGATTGTCATAATTGACACAGATCATAATTCATCATAAAAGTCAATAGATATATATATCGAGGTTTCATATCATAAAGTCCAAATCGACATTTCATGGTTCACTAAATGTAAGTTCGTAGAGGAATAACGGATCAAACAAATCGAAAGGGTTCATATCAAATGTTCAAATCAAAGGTTCATATCAACCATACATATCATACGCTCATAATCGAGGTTCATAATCGAATGTTCATAATCGAAGTTCATAATCGAAATTCATACTCAAACATAACAAGGTTCAACAAATGAAGTTCGACATAAAAGATTCATATAAATGTAAAGGAATCATAGCAATGGCATAGGGAATCCTAATAATTGAAATAGAAAAGCTAACGAAAAGAGAACGTCATAAGGAACCTTTATCAAAAGGTCGAATATCAGACGATAACATAAGTGTCTTAAAGTAAGACGTAATATCCGTACTCTTAACGCAAATGAGGAAAAGCAAATGAATGAACGAACACGAAGATACGACGCCACGCCTTCTTCAATGAATCTACACGGATTACGATTCGTATAATACTTATTAGTTCCTTTTATAAGCTTCTTATGCCTTTGTAAGTGTGTTACCTATTGATATCATATTTTATCTTTCGCTTAAACTCATATTCGGACCAGACTTTAGCGATTTTTATAAAATACTTACTTAGCTCAAATGAAATCAAACAAAATCCTGGGGTTCCCATATGATTTAAAAGAGTCTCCAAAATTGGTGGGTTCTATCTCTATGCCAAATGGCCTATGGAAAATCACAAGTCCGCACCTATCCGTAAAGTAATCGAAAATACACCTTAAAAGTTTACACTTATTGGACCTGTTTAGACACCTTGGAAAATTCCCAAAACTCCTAGAAATTCATTTATGTCATAAATATCACTCCTGTAAAAGGAGAGCTCCCAATTCCTTATGGTTTGAAAATGAAAATCAAACAATACAACTAAATTTCGCATCTGCTTTTCTCAGCTTTGACACTTGATTTTGTAAAATTCAAAATACGACTTAGACAACTCCAATCCGACCAAACCACTTGGAAAACTTAACTAAGACATAAAATAAACTTTTCCAACAAAAACCCAGATTATTGTACTTATAAAATTCGATCTATGACACGCACAAGTTCGACATATGATGCTGTCCAGTTTAGGGTTTATTAAAACCACTATAATCACATGTTTAGACCATTAATTACACTTAGGGTTCCATTCCAATTAGGGTTTCAATTTATTAGGCATGATAACATTTATATATGTGGTTCGGTTCTTTTATAGCTCGACTTAACCATGATCCGATTCAATAATACATATTACATACATGTTCTTTAATACTTATAAGGTTCAAATCATTAGGGTTTGTGTTGTTTGGTTTCATACTACTCAACACAAGGAAAAGAAAACACAAGTCGACTAAAACAAATAAGTTACAATATATTAACTTAAGGTGCATCAAAGGAAGACGAAACACGTTATACCTTAGCTTTGTTGAAGCAAAATCTCGACACCAAAGGTGTAGGTATTCGCCGAATGGGAGAAAAGAAAGAGAGGCAACCAAAACTAGGGTTTCACTTTTGAGTTTATGTGTTATATTTATAGTGGTAGTAAAATTTCGGTTTGGCTTTTAGGAGGAGGGGTTTGGGCTCGCCTAGTCCAACCGAACACAACAAAACCCACGGCCTTTGGGCCTTGGGCTCTTGATCCACACGACACCAAAACAAACGCCTTATGGCTTCTTGGACCTCGGCTTGGAAAAGAAACGAGCCCATCGGATCAAAAATCAAACAAATAGCAAGGCCCAAACTTTACGCGAGACGTTTAATCTTTCGTCGTACCATGTCGATCACGTAACATATTTTAGTTAAGTTTTTTATTATTCGTAAGTTAAGTTTTTAATTTCGTTAAATGATATAAACGTATTTTACGTATTTAATAAATGTTCGATTTCAAGGGTATTTTAGTCTCTTAACACGCTTCGTATTTTTAGGGTTTTACAACTCTCCCTTCTAAAAGAAAATTTCGTCCTCGAAATTGAACAGACGGAATAGGACGGAAAACGAATCGGATTTCGTAATTTCAAGGGATATAGCAAACGCGAAACTTATCTCGAACAAACGGATTCTTATCAAAATCTTCAAACTCATACTTTTCGTAAATCAAATCAAAAATCAAATACTTATAACAGATAATCATATACTTATTGACGATTGGCGTAAAAATGATGAGATGCCGAAAATCAACAACACGCCTAACTTATTCAGATATCTAATGATGAAAACCATCATATGCATAGGCAGAATGAATCCTAATGGTCTTACTAATCGCAGATAATCAAACTAAAAGGATCTAATGTTCCTCAAACACTTAACGAAATATTCAATGATCACAATAAGGGTACACGGAGACGTACACACTTAGAGCAAACATAGCAATCCATAGCTCACACAAATCATAACAATTCGGTCCAACGCGCACAAAACTTACACGTAACTGATATCGACAAAATCTCACAAATAGGTACAAAATTTCAAACGAACATGAGAGTGCCAATTAATGATACAAGTCAAAGTCCATTCACGTATCAACCACATGCATTTCCCAGACGTCATATGATTTCAATAAGTTCAAATTATATGATCTCGGTATTATCACGCTGATCAGGCCATAATACTTGCATCACATAACAAGTTCTTATTGTCACTATATTCGGTCTCGGGTCATGACAAAACACATAACTAATATCGAACAAAACATACCACATACATAACATAGATAGCAAGTAACATACTACAACAAACCGATACACATGAGTATACCATCATGATGGTCATACTTCATTCAAGCGGTAACAACATCATGAAGAAAATAAATAGCGGACAAAACTTATGAGGACTAACGAAACTTAACGAATCTATCGAAAGAAACAATGACAGAACTATACTTTCAAAATTTTGTTTTATTTCCATTAATCAAACAAAATTTGCGTAATCGCCTTAAGATGAACTTCCAAAACAAAACTTAATAATCCCAGATTCAATCATCTAAATGAAACGAAAGGACCTAACTCAAAATCAATGTCGAAATTTCTCATAAAGAGGACAACTAATCGAGCGCAAATTCCTATTCTTGTATCGGATTAAACCTACTAGTAGTCAGACTCCAAACCGAATCCACCTCGATTCCTCCTCATGACTTATTATCGACGATCCAAAAGAAAAGTCGAGATATACCGGAATGCTAAACGATAAAACTTCACGATTCACACCGAAGTTCAACAAATCGAGAAAAGCAATACGGATCGTAATCACTTATCGAATATCAAACCGTCTTGAAACGCATGACAAACGAATCGAGTGACATAAGTCGCGCCCAAATCATATGAAGTAGATGAATCTTCTCACCACCGTTGAATCTTGTCTCCGTCTCTTGCGCCTTTGGTTGGTCCATCCAACTTCCTCCAACAAGATCCCGATGTCTCCAACAAAGACGGCAATGAGTGCGGCTTCGCTTCACGAACCTCTCCAAAGACAGAACCGTCGCAAGAACGCAGGTCGGCACCATCTTCTTCGGCTCCACGGTAGTCTCCATCTAACGATCGACAAACGGACGAGCGAAAACAAAATAACAAAATTCGATGCGAACAGAGGAGGGCCAATTCAGTGAAGGCAAAAGGATATCGAAGTCAAATCTGAACGACCATCAAAAGGAATCGAAAAAATATCTGAACAGACGGAAACCTAATGTCTACCCAATCCTCACAGGTCATAGCCTAAGCTCTAAGGG
This sequence comes from Chrysanthemum lavandulifolium, assembly GCA_022545495.1. Lineage (NCBI taxonomy): Eukaryota > Viridiplantae > Streptophyta > Magnoliopsida > Asterales > Asteraceae > Chrysanthemum > Chrysanthemum lavandulifolium. The sequence continues at coordinate 171,533,229 of CM040246.1, forward strand.
TCCTAAAACCTAGAGCTCTGATACCATAATTGTAACACCCCAACCCGACAAGGGTAAAGATATCACAAATACAGTTTCATATCAGAACTTTAAGTATTATACAAAAGCGGAAGTCTTTACAAAATAATCAAAAGAAAACATAATAACTTAATAATCAAAATAAATCTAGGATCTCTAGGGTAAAGTCTTGCTCTCAACTCTACTCTCAAACCCGGATCGCCCATCCCACAAGCTCATCTTGAATGCTTAATACCACCGCAGAAAAGAAAGTGCTACCGAGCTTACAAAGCCCAAAGGAATGATATGATATAAACGAAACAAAAGCTAAAATCAAATAAATATACAAATAACGAAATCACAACGGAAAGAGAATAATGAATCATTGAGGATTCTCAGAACACAAACTCGTAGAGATCAGGAAGAACACATAGCAAATAAGAACAAACACATAGCATATTACGGAAACACATTAAATGACCAAACATTCAAAGAATCAAGAAAGTAGAGTACATATAAGCCAAACGAAAAGTCTAAAAGCTAACGGAAAGCTCCTAGAAAGTAAACATGGCATTCTTACTAGTCAATTAATTTACATGTAACATACTTAATCCAATATTGTAGCAATGAAATAGTCCAATCACGGCAAGCACACATACGGATAGAAAACATAGTAGACCTTCTATAACTAAATAGACAAAGTCATAACATAGCAATTTACCAATTTACAAACCAAAACTCGTGACTTGAATCATGTCTCGATCAAATATAAGCATAAACGAAATTAACATGGCAGTCGACATATACGAGATAGGTATATTAACTGTAATTAAGTTTCGCAATATTAATCGAACCGATTATACAGGATGAACTTACAAAACAATCAAATACACACTAGCATAGTCATCTTACGGATCAACGAATTCACATAACGGTAAACTAACATATCATCGATGACAACATGCGAATCACATTTAAGCATATTAATCATATCCTAGCATGGCAAGCGGTAGTCACATAAACATGTAAAAGCATAAACATCTTCAATAAACATATAATAACTCAAGATGCAAATGTAAGTATTGGCAAATACGGAATCATAAATGTAATTCATAAAATGTAATTAACAGATACGGTTTAGTCATCCACCACGAGCCCGTAAACATATCGATCATAACATATCATAGTAACCATTGTATTCGAGGGTGACCTGAATACCTTATATAATATGAGGGAGACCTCGGTAACCAATGGAGTAGCTAGCTCCCTGAATTTGTGAAGACGCCAGACAGCACACGACATCATTCACCGCACAAATCATATCGATAAATGATCGATCTAGGATGCATCCATACGCCCTTCCTACATATACAAAATATGCTCCACCATCCAGGACGTGGCGTAACATCACTCATCGCCCTAGAGTCATATCGAGGTGCATCATCGATACGGACATGGAACCCCATGACTAGTGAAATATTTGGCTCGGGTGTCAAACTAACTTAGGTCAAACAGATTGTCATAATTGACACAGATCATAATTCATCATAAAAGTCAATGAGATATATATCGAGGTTTCATATCATAAAGTCCAAATCGAGACATTTCATGGTTCACTAAATGAAGTTTCACAGAAGCAACGGATCAAACAAATCGAAAGGGTTCATATCAAATGTTCAAAAATCAAAGGTTCATATCGCAATCACATATCATACGCTCATAATCGAGGTTCATAATCGATGTTCATAATCAAAGTTCATAACATAAATTCATACTCAAACATAACAAGGTTCAACAAACGAAGTTTTACACAAACAGATTCATATAATCGTAAAGGAATCATAGCAATGGCATAGGGAATCCTAATAATTGAAATAGAAAAGCTAACGAAAAGAGAACATCATAAGGAACCTTTATCGAAAAGGTCGAATATCATGACGATAACATAAGTGTCTTAAAGTAAGACGTAATATCCGCACTTAACGCAAATGAGGAAAAGCAAATGAATGAACGAACACGAAGATACGACGCCACGTCTTCTTCAATGAATCTACACGGATTACGATTCGTATAATACTTATTAGTTCCTTTTATAAGCTTCTTATGCCTTTGTAAGTGTGTTACCTATTGATATCATATTTTATCTTTCAGCTTAAACTCATATTCGGACCAGACTTTAGCGATTTTTATAAAATACTTACTTAGCTCAAATGAAATCAAGCAAAATCCTGTGGGTTCCCATATGATTTAAAAGAGTCTCCAAAATTGGTGGGTTCTATCTCTATGCCAAATGGCATATGGAAAATCACAAGTCCGCACTATCCGTAAAGTAATCGAAAATACACCTTAAAAGTTTACACTTATTGGACCTGTTTAGACACCTTGGAAAAATTCCCAAACTCCCAGAAATTCATTTATGTCATAAATATCACTCCTGTAAAAGGAGAGCTCCCAATTCCTTATGGTTTGAAAATGAAAATCAAACAATACAACTAAATTTCGACCCGTTTTCTCGGCTTTGACACTTGATTTTGTAAAATTCAAAAATACGACTTAGACAACTCCAAATCCGACCAAACCACTTGGAAAACTTAACTAAGACATAAAATAAACTTTTCCAACAAAACCCAGATTATTGTACTTATAAAATTCGATCTATGACACGCACAAGTTCGACATATGATGCTGTCCAGTTTAGGGTTTATTAAAACCACTATAATCACATGTTTAGACCATTAATTACACTTAGGGTTCCATTCCAATTAGGGTTTCGAATTTATTAGGCATGATAACATTTATATATGTGGTTCGGTTCTTTTATAGCTCGACTTAACCATGATCCGATTCAATAATACATATTACATACATGTTCTTAAATACTTATAAGGTTCAAATCATTAGGGTTTGTGTTGTTTGGTTTCATACGGCTCGACACAAGGAAAAAGAAAACACAAGTCGACTAAAACAAATAAGTTACAATATATTAACTTAAGGTGCATCAAAGGAAGACGAGAAACACGTTATACCTTAGCTTTGTTGAAGAAATCTCGACACCAAAGGTGTAGGTATTCGCCGAATGGGAGAAAAGAAAGAGAGGCAACCAAAACTAGGGTTTCACTTTTGAGTTTATGTGTTATATTTATAGTGGTAGTAAAATTTCGGTTAGGGCTTTTAGGAGGGGGTTGGGTTTCGGCCTAGTCCAACCGAACACAACAAAACGCCACCTTTGGGCCTTGGGCTTGATCCACACGACACCAAAACAAACGCCTATGGCTTCTTGGACTCTCGGCTTGGCAAAAGAAATGAGCCCATCGGATCAAAAATCAAACAAATGGCAAGGCCCAAACTTTTACGCGAGACATTTAATCTTTCGTCGTACCAAATCGATCACGTAACATATTTTAGTTAAGTTTTTATTATTCGTAAGTTAAGTTTTTAATTTTCGTTAAATGATATAAACGTATTTTACGTATTTAATAAATTAATTTAAGGGTATTTTAGTCTCTTCGTATTTCAAGGGTTTATGATTTAATGTCGGAGAGTTTTAACAATTGCTTGCTTGTGTGACTTCAAGACCTTTTAGGCTAAGTCTTTAGCAATTATGACGGGTAATTTATCATCACCTCCAAGAATGCTCGAGATGAGGAGGTAGGTCCAAGTTCAACCTCGGAAATTCTTGGTAGATGATTGTGATTTGATTTCCTCAATCGTGATCTTTTCGGAGGAGTGAAGGTAAAGGATCTTCATTTAGCAATTGCTCAAGATAAAGAATATCCCCTCCGAATCATAAACACCATCAATTCCAGCGTGAATTGCAAGAAATTCATCGATCTCTTCCGTAGGAAGTCACCTCCCTCAATCGGAGTGAGAGAGGGAAGAGTCGGCAATGATTGGTTGAGAAGATGTGGTGGAACCTCCACTCACGTAATTATGAAGATAACCAAGAAACTCTTGAGAGTGCTCTCGAAGCAATATCAATTAAATCGACTCGATTAATTGATTCAAGATCATAATTTGAGGAGTACCTCAAGTTTGATCAAGGTTAAAGTGCGACTTCATTACCCACACGTAGCGTGATTTCTTGCTCAAATACATCAATGAGAGCACGCCCGCTCGTGAATCCTCGTCCAACAATGAGAGGAACCCGATGATCGGCATCGAAATCAACAACCACGAAGTCACCGAAAATGGAACTTTCCTACTTTCACAATACATCCTCGGCGATGCCAAGAGGACGCGATATGTAACGATCGCAAGCTCAAGAGTCATGCATGTAGGAATAAGTTCCCAAGAGAAAGCTTCTTCCACACCGAATAAGGCATCAGTTGATGCTTGCACCAAGATCGGCAAGGGCAAAGCATTCAATCATCCCGTGAAAACACAAGGAAGAAGAAATTTTCCGGATCTCCTAGCTTCTCGGGAAGCTTCTTTATGAATCACGGCGCTCGCTCAAAGGAGTTTTGGCCATTTCAAACAACTTTTCCTTGTTGCTCAACATGTGTTTGAGAGTAGATGCAAACTTGGGCATCAACATGATAGCATCCGCGAAGCTTATGTCAAAGTGAAGTTCTTGGAAATTTTGAAAGAATTTCTCCATTTGATGACCGGCTTTTTCGGAGCTTTTGCTCATGTAAACGTGATGGGTAAGGAATAGAAGTTTTGATTTGGGGTGCCAACCGGAGGTTCAAAACAACTCTGTGATTGGTCTTGGGTTTCGGACAACCCGAGGATGGACATTGTTGGTACCTCCGTTATTAGTAGGAAGTTCCTTGTCCTTTGTCGCCTCGTGTTCTCTTTCCACTACCTTTGGGAGAGAAGAAGAAGAGGTAGTAGGAATAGCGGGTCCATCATAAGAAGCACCACTTCGGTTGTGATCGCTTTGCATCGCCCCTGATTAGCGATCGTGTTGCTAGGTAAAGTACCGAGCCCGAGGGTCGATCATTTAAAGACTTCTTAATGTCGAAATGCCAACCAACAACCTGCTCATTTCCTCTTGGGATTTCATGAATTGTTTCAACAACTCATCGATGATGGTCCAGTTGGAACAATGGCTTGAGTTTGCTGAGGAAAATTTCGCCTCTATTGTTTGGATTAGGGCCTTGATTTTGAAAATTTCCTTGATTGTTGCCATGAAAATACCGGGTTGAAATTTCCCTAACCTAGGTTTCTATTGAAATTGCCTTGGTGTTGGAAATTTTGATTTTGATTTTGAAAACCGTTGTTTGACCGAAATTACCTTGGTTTTGGAAACCTTGGTTTGGTCTATTTTGATTTTGATTACGGTTTTGGTTTTGATTGAAACCGGAGGTCCAGTGGTAGTGGTTAGGACGGTGGTTGGGTCTATAGGAGCACGATATTGGTTGCCTCTGGGTTAGAAATCCCGCCAGAGCATTAGCTTCAAAGGGTTACCATCGGTGGCCATACAGTTGTAATAAGCATGGGGCCACCACAAGTAACACAGACTTCCACTTTCTTAACTTCACCAGAGGTGAAGTTTGTGTGAAAGAGACTTTCTTTGGTTGAGAGAACCAAAGCTTGAATTGCTTCAGTGAGTTTGTCAATCTTAGCATCGGTGCTAGATTGACTCACCGCGATGAAGAAGAAGGACCAACACCGACTTGGGAAACAACCGCTTGCTTTCGGCAAAGGCGGACTTTAGACTTGTTTTCAATGATCGCTAAAGCTTCTTTGACAGCTTTGCTTAAGAAATTTCCTCCGCGGAGGAATTGAGAATCTTGATCGATTGACTCACCCATTATAGAAAGTATCGAGTTGCATCAACTCTCGAGAAACCGTGGTGAGGACACTTGCAAGCAATTCCTTAAAACGATCCCACGATTCACTAAAGGATTCATCAAACTTTGTGTGAACTTGATGATTTCATTTTTAAGACTCGTGGTTTTGGAAGGTGGATAAAATTCATTCACAAATTTCTTCACCAGGTCTTCCCATGTCTCTATTGATTTAGGGGTTGTTTTTCAAGCCAAATCCGGCTTGCCCTCAAGAGAAAATGGGAATGAAGAAGCTTGACAAAGATCTGTAGGGACATTCTTGTATTTGATGGTAGATGCAATCTTGTTAAACCATCGAATATGAGCATGAGGATCATCCCGCTCAAAACCATAGAACCGACTTGAGGTTACAAGATTCAAGAACCCGGTTTTGAGTTCAAAATTTTCACCACAATGGTCGGGATCACAATAGCATCTCCATACCCGCCGATGGGTGCTCGGAGAAGCTCACACATAGGACGTTCTTCCGCCATGATAACGGAAGTAGTGTGAGCAGTCCGGATCTCGGATCCGATCGATGGAGCGAAAGTCTCACTGACACGCCTTCTTGGAATCTTGACAAGCTCACGAAATGGGCTTACGTGATCTAGAAGAGCGAAAAGATACACTAGAGTTAACTCTAAGAGACCTCGAGTTAAGGAGAGGAATGGGAATTATGAAGATGAATTATGAAAATGGGGTGAGAAGAATCTTTTAGGTTTTCGGTTCGATAAGTAGATATAACAACAAAATCAATTAAAACAAAATCGAGGCAAAACAACAGTGAACTTAACCAATAATCACAAGATGAATGGCTTCTTTGAAAAAGGTACACCAATCACAAGGACACAAAGGCAAGTTTTAAATCTTTAGTTCGGGAACTTATTATGGTCGCACCCCAGCTAGGTAGTACTACCGCCTTGGTTCATGTGGTAATCTTTTATGTTGTTATTATTAAGAAAACGACAAATCTTTTTGTATTTTTATCTTTGATACATATATAGAAACAAAAGGAAAATATTTTTGTGTTTTATACGTTTTTGGATGTTTTTGGGTTTTTGGATTTTTATAAGAAAATATGGATATATATATAGATAGATAGATGGATGGTATGAACAAAGAGTGATTATTCAATTCACTAATCTGCTAAGCGTAAGACAATTAACACATGACTCAAGCCGGGCGCCAAAATTTGTATAAGCCAGGTTGGGGTTGAGATGGTGGTGGATGGGAAGCATTAAATGCTTTTGTTGTTTGGTGAGGTGGGGAACAAGGAGAGGTGATAGTTGAGTCGGTGGTTGGAATGGTTGGGGTGGTTTGCAGATGCGGGGAGGGAAAGGAGGAAAGGGGTGGGGTATGTTTGTTTGACCGTGAGTTTGACCGTTTGACCACTGTGGGTTCAAGGGTTCAAGTGGGTCAAGTTGGCAGGGGTCAAGGGTTTTGATAGGGCCCAAAATGGTTATGACATGGTCCAAAGGTATTAAAGGGTTTAATAAAACAAGGACCTATTGTGTAAATTCGAAAATGGAGGACCAATGTCGCTTAATTTGCAAAGTTGTTTCAAGGGACCACAAATGACAAGTTTCCATAGTACAAGGACTAAACTTGACATTTTCCAATTTTCAAGGGCCATTTTGCCAAATTTGAAACTGAAGGACCAATTTTGTAATTTCTCAAAACTTTTGATATTTTTCACCAAAGGACTAATTTTGACAACTTATGATTTTAAAAGGACCTTTGGTGATTTTCTTTGAAATTAAGTGCTCAGGACTATTTCGACAATTTTTGAAACTTGGGGACCTGAACCGCCAATTATGCAAACTTAGCTCATTTTTCATCCGATTTTAAACATTTTGCATCCGAAACATATAAAATGCCATTTTGGAATATTTTCAGATTTTGATGCATTTCGAGCATTTTTAAACGTTTTGCGATTCAGATTAACCAAAATGATGAGTATTTACACACTCATGCTGACCTATTAATTTGGTTGGTGTTATAAGTAAAACTATTTCCAAGTTGATAGCGGGGAGGATGAGGAAAGTTATTGGGGAAGTTATTTCTGATTCACAATCAGCATTCATTAAAGATATATTTATTTTGGATGGTCCGTTAATGATAAATGAGGTTATTGGGTGGTTAAAGAAAAAAGGGAAGGAAGCTTTCATGTTGAAGATTGACTTTGAGAAGGCTTTTGATAATGTTAATTGGGAATTTTTACTCTCTATTTTGAACCAAATGGGTTTTCCTCCTAAATGGTGTCTATGGGTCAAAGGTATTCTTCAATCAACAAGATCTTCTGTTTTAGTCAATGGCTCCCCTACTTATGAATTTCAATGCGAGAAAGGGTTAAGACAAGGTGATCCTCTTTCCCCCTTCTTGTTCCTGATTGCGATGGAGGCTCTTGCGTCCATTCTTAACAAGGCGACTGAGGAAGGTGAGTTTGAAGGCCTTCGGTTACCTAATGGGGGTCCGATTCTCTCTCATTTATTTTACGCGGATGATGCTCTAATTGTGGGGAAATGGTCCAAAATTAATTTGCAAAAGACGGCTCGATTGCTTAGAATATTCTATTTGTGCTCCGGATTGAAAATTAACATACACAAGTCACACTTATTTGGCATGTGTATCAATGGGAGGAGGTGGATCGTTTAGTCGGTATTCTTGGATGCAAGGTGGCGCCTTCCCTTTGATTATTTGGGCATCAAAGTTGGCGCTAACATGAATAGGGTTGTTTATTGGAAACCGTTTATTGAAACAATTCATTCTCGGTTGAATTCTTGGAAGGCTAAGACTTTATCTATTGGTGGTCGTTTGACCCTTATAAAATCGGTTCTTTCAAGTAAAGTTATTGATTCAATTGAAAGCGCTATGAAGAAGTTTCTTTGGGCAGGTACAAGTGAGAACAATAAAATTCATTGGGTAGCATGGGATGTTGTCACTACTGGCAAAAAGGATGGAGGTTTGGGACTTTCGAAATTAAAGGATGTCAATGTGGCTCTTCATTTAAAATGGGCTTGGCGTTTCAAGGCTCAAAGTGGGAGACTTTGGCGCGATGTTGTTTTAGCAATTCATGGTGGCCGAAATAAGTGGGGATTTTTGCCTCTTGACCGGAACCAAGCCGGTTGCTGGAAGGCACTTGTTACAGCGATGGAAAAGCTTTGGATTGCAGGTACACAAGTTGATTGGTTTTTTAAAGGGAAGTTGGGGAATGGCCATCACCTTCGGTTCTGGAAGGACAGGTGGTTCGGAACCAAAGCTTTGATGTATAGATGGCCTAATCTTTTCGCGCGAGAAACGGACAAAAATTGCAAGATTTGCGATAGGATTGTTATGTCCGGTTCCTAAGTCTCTCTCTCGGCTGGATGGAATGCGTCTTCCTCTACAGTGGAAGAAATCTCTGAATTGCAAGATGTTTTTTATATGCTTTCCTTGGTCAAATATACAGGTAATAATGACTCTTGGCTTTGGGATGATGAAGGTAAGGCTCCTTTCTCTGTTGCGCTTGTAAAAAATTTATTTAGGAAGGATAGAGATGAGTACCGGCCGCACAACATGAAATGGTAATCATGGGTCCCCTTTAAAGTTAACATTCTTATGTGGAGAATTGAAATGAATTGAATTCCAACACGTCTAGCTTTACATCATAGACACATTTTCTTGACGGATATAACATGTCCCCTTTGCGAGGTGGTCGATGAAAGCTCCTGCCATGTTCTTGCTGATTGTGGTTTCTCGTTTGGTGTGTGGAGCTCCATTTGGAAGTGGTGTAAATTGGATCCTATCTGTGTCTTTGATATTGACGATCTTCTGCACATTCATAAAAATGTCAAAGGGCCGAAATGGGCGAAGAAGGAGATTAGGGGGATTATTATGACTACCTGCTGGGCCATTTGGAACGCGCGCAATAAAAAGGTTTTTGATGAATACAATCCTAAGGTGGCTGAGGTTGTTGCCGTGGTTAAGTCTATGTCGTTTTTATGGCTTAAGAGTCGAACTAGTTTTAACTCCCTTTTTTGGAAGGATTGGGTTGTGTTTCCTCTGTATATGATGTAATTGTTTCTTGGCGGTCCTTGCTTTGAGGGCTTGCCGTTTTTTAATGAAGTTTACCGTTCAAAAAATAATAAAATAAAAATACACTAGTAAACTATTAAAGGATTCAAATAAAATTCTAGCCCGACCACTGCACAAACTTTTCTAATTTATTTATTTTTCCGGTACTTTTAAAGTTTGCTGACGACAACCTTGAAGTTCGCCCGACCATTGCTATGGTACCTTTAAAGTTCGCCGACGACAACCTTTTTTTTTTTCGTATTGACGTAAAAAATTTTTGCCCCCCCTCGAGATTTTTTCTGGCTTCGCCCCTGCTAATACGTGATAGTCGTGCTAACAAATTATATCTAATTAATACATTTGTAGTACTATTTTTCATATTTTAACAAATCATCTATCTATTTACGTAGATTGTCATAAGTATTCCAAAGACATATACACGCACTTATTACCTTATTTTAAATTTAATCTTAGTTGTTAATTTTCATGGAATTGATAGTTTACAAATGTATCCGGCTTAAACATTTATTCTTTGAGGAAATTTCTTAAACGAACATATTCTATGCTACTTTACGAAATAGGTTCTCGCACAGGGTATTTACGAAAATGAACTTCCAATGTTATCCGTTGGATCTCTTAAAACATAAATCCCAACGCCACACGTGTATTGCGAGGCCACAGGCGGCACGGGCGTGGTGCTTGCCGGGCGTGGTCCACAGGGTGGGAGGTGGGCTTGGGCGTGGAGCCTGGAGCCTGGGCGTGCAAGATGGTCCTAGGCGTGGTCCTAGGCGTGGAAGATGGTCCTAGGCGTGGAAGATGGTCCTAGGCGTGGTCCTAGGCGAGGAAGATGGTGTGTGTTGGGCGTGTGTGGAGTTAAGGAGAGGAAGATGGTGAGCTTTTGAAGCTTGAAGCTTGAAGCTTGAAGATGGTGAGTGAGTAAGATGGTGAGCTAGGTTTGAAGTGTGGGAAGATGGCTCTTGTTTGCACGGAGTATTTACCAGTTACCCAACCAACTTTTACCTATTGTGCCTCCTCTAGTACTACGTAATATTTTCCGTGCCAAGATGGAAAGTTCATGACTATTGTATTCAAGATAAGAAAGTCACTAAAATTGTTGACAAATGTGTCATTGGTCAATAAAATTAAATAACCATGTCAAGTGGAAGACCGAGGAGGATAAAGTTCCCAAAGTGCCACAGAGTCCATTTTTCTTTGAAAGTAAATGAGTCTTTCGTTTGGATTGCATGCATACAAAAGTAGACAAAGACACCACACGGGTTGAAAATGACATTTTTGGTCACTTTGGTAAAGTGTGGGAAAAAGTTCGGTTCGAAATATCAATGTGTATATGGTTCGTTTTGGTAATTTGCTTTTATTCTTTCGCTATGTATTAGACCGCCACACCCCAAATTACTGCTTTTGCAATGAATGGAATTTCGGGATTGATCGTCATAGCATCACAATCAGTTATATTGAACGACCTAAAGTGTCGTTTGGAAAATACATCGTTTGATTTAATAAAACAATCGAGTTTACAAAGTAGGTCCCAAATGAAAATCAACTTGTGCGGAAATAAGTTTGTTACAATTCAAACGATGTTTTAAAGCACGTAAAACCCAAGTGAGACGCGTCGTCATCGCGACTCCATGATGTGTCCAAATGCATGCCATGAAGTGAATACCTTAGATACGAGATAAAACATGCTAAAAGTGTCAACACAAAGGTTGAGTGAGTTCATAGAGTTTGAGTTGAAATGTAAAGCCTTTCAAAATCGTTTATGCAAAGAAAGGCTTTGTAAATCCACTCGGCCCAAGTTCGCCCATACAAAACTTGCAACCGTGTATTCACAACCCATTGCCAAAATGTATATAGTTTATGTTCAAGCGCATGATGTCAAATGAATTCACATAATAATGCATGACTTAATGTATCAATGTTTACTTGACATAATTATACCAAGACATTAGGTTCAATGGTAATCCCAAGACATTCAAATCAATGGTAATCCCAAGACATTCAAAGACAATGATAATCCCAAGACATTCACCCAATGATAATCCCAAGACATTCAAGACAATGATAATCCCAAGACATTCACCCAATGATAATCCCAAGACATTCAAAGACAATGATAATCCCAAGACATTCAAATTCAATGATAATCCCAAGACATTCAAAGACAATGATAATCCCAAGACATTCAGCCCAATGATGTATGATATAAGATATGACTAAACATTAAGTTCGGTGAAGCATGTAGTTTCAAATAATTATGATAGTCATAAAAATAGTTGAGCATGTATCTCCCCCAAAACATTTATGAAAACAAGTAAAAGTAGGGGCTATGAAAACTCACAGTAATCCTTAAATGTTTAGAGTAACTATGAAAGTAAATGAAAATAGTTGAGCATGTATCTCCCCCAAAACAGTTATGAAAGCAAGTAAAAATAGGGGCTATGAAAACTCACATGGACAATAATGCGATGGCAAAAGTGGATACACTGAGGTATAGCGTGAATCTCGAAAATGACCTATTACGAATGATCTGATATGTAATGAGTTGCAATGTAATGTTATGCATGCATTTCGTATGTTATTTATACCATTTGCGAGTTTTGAAAATATTACTCATCGTCGAAAAATACTCTTTTGACGTCTTGACCCTTCAAAAATGACTTTACATGTTTTTACGTCAAAATGTCATCCTACAATGGTTTTATAATGATTTTGGTGAAATTATCACTTTCGTCGCAAAACAATGTCGTCGAATTTTCATGAAATTAACAAAATGGCTTTGGAAAACTAGTCGAAACGGTATCGTCGATCGTTAGAGAACGAACTCGACGGTTTTGGAAAGTTTGCATTGATATCTAGAAGTTTCATTCAGAGTTTTCGTCCAAAAGGTCTCGATCATAAAGATATTAAGGGTTAAAGATAGTGATTTTGGCTAATTGTTGTGCGTAAAATGAGTTTCGCCAAGTTTAAACATCCGTAATTAATTTACTATAACTCCGCTTTACAAACGACTTGTTGTTTTGAAAATATGGCGGTGAACTTGATTTTACTAGAAGACATTTCGTTCCAAAAGTTTCACAACCTCGTTAAAAACAACCCTCAACATGGGACGTTATACCACCGTAACACTTGTATCGTAAAATAATATAGTTTTTCGTAAAATAATAGTTACAGCAAGTTTATGAAAACGGGCATATCTTTGTCGTTTCAAACCGCTTTCACGATAATACGTCCTTAGCTTCGTATCAAAGTAAACTAATATATTTTTGATAAGTCGAAATAATTTGTGAAGCTTAAGGCTCGTTTTGACCGAATAGAATAAAAACATGTTCTTGAAATTTACGAAAATTGTATATTTCGCCGCCAAACTTTAAAATTCATAACTTCTTCGTTATAACTCCGTTTTATCCGCTCAAGCGCCACGGATTCGCTTTTAAAGTATATTTTCTAAATATCAAGGCCAAAAGTCGTGCCTACTGTCGGTTTTTCCAGAAAATCGAAATAAGGACAGAACATAATTTATAGTTATCAAAATAGTTTTTCTGACAAAACCTATTCTAATCCCTTCAAATCAACTCCAAAGCTAATCTAATCCTACCACACACCTTCTTAGGGTGTCATGGGTTCCTAATCACCATCAAGACCAAAGAATACCATGGGGATAATTATAGGATGACCAAATATATATATAACTCTAAAATCAAGTAAAATGGTATAAACAACACAAATCATGCATGCTTGCACCAAAATGAAGAGATACATATGAAATGATAAGGAAACATGAAAAATGAAAGAAACATGCTTACAAGTGAATATGATGAGGTGCAAGTAACAAGGTTAAACTTAAATACTCTTGGTTTTTATTTCAAAACCTTATAAAGAGTATTAACTAGATTGTAATATAACTTGAGCTTGATAAAAAAAAAATGGTGATCCCTTGTACACCTTGATGAGAACCGGTTTTGGAAGAACAAAAGAGAGGAAGAAAAAGTTTTGCTAACTCTAGTGAATTATTGGATTGAATGTAATGAATGAAGTTTGTGTGTAAATGTATACAAGTAACAAAATTCTTACCAACTAATAAATGCCAACACACTCTTGACTCACCCCCTAGTGGCCGGTTTTGGGGGGTTATGTCTCTAACATATATATATATTTTTTTTTAAATGTGTATATATATATATACTTGTGTAATATTGATAAAATGTATAAGTAAAGGTGTAGTTAAATGTAACTTTTTGGTACAAGTAAGTTTTAATAGATCAAAATAGAATGTAATGATATAATAAAAATTGTAAAAATACATTCCTTGTAAAATTTGAGTGATATAAAAATTATCGAGTAGTTTTTAAGAAAAACGTCGTAATAATATAACTTCGACGATTTATATACGAAATAAATTCAAAACACTAGGAAAACTCAAAATATAGTTTTTATAAACTAAATGTAAGTTTAAAATATATCGGGATCATTTTTGAAAGTAACGGATTAAATACACAAAATAATAACTCACGCGATAACGTTTATTTAATATAAAAATTACGCGATAAATGTGAAATTAAATGTCATGAATGAACTAATGAGATGCAAATGATGTCAATGAAATGTAGACTAATCTTAGTCCATATGAAATGTACGTGATGTTATGATCATGAATTCGCCGCTAAACCTTAAAGGTTCTGCAATTTGAAACACGCAAACCAAGTTTACGATAAATGTTGAAATAATGAGGCATAAATTGTGTCAAGAAATGACCGAAAATACGGATTGTCACATTCGCCCATCAAAAAGGAATTCATCCCGAATTCGCCTGTTGGTCTCTCGGGTTAGGGTTTGATGAGGCAAGCCTTTCCATTCTCGAGCAAAACCCTCAAAGACTTTTTGGTAACCGATTTTACTTAATCCCACAACTCATCAAACAAGAGCGTCATACGATTAGGCTAAATCGGTTTAGGTAACGACTTGTTTCTAGCTTGATCTTTGCAACTCATCAAACAAGAACTGCCACGCGGATCAAACCGGAAACAAGTGGTTTGAAGAAAATCTTTGAAAATTTGGCTCGACACGGAATTGCTTACTCATATGAGACTACTACTCCCTTCATTGCATGATTCTTCCGAATTAGACATAGGTGATCGGGCTATGTATAATTTAGAGTAACTATGCAATGCTTGGACTAATCGACTCATATGATGTTTGGTGTTGAGTCATAAGTTCGCATGTATAAAGAATATGCACTTGTAATGATATGATGAGATGCTATGGTGATGTAGTTATAGTCTAGGGTCAATGATGCAACCTAGTTCTCTATAATCGAAGCTCGATGCCAATCTGTCACACCCCAAATTACTGCTTTGCAAATGAATGGAATTCTCGGGATTGATCGTCATAGCATCACAATCAGTTATATTGAACGACCTAAAGTGTCGTTTGGAAAATACATCGCTTGATTTAATAAAACAATCGAGTTTACAAAGTAGGTCCCAAATGAAAATCAACGTGCGGAAATAAGTTTGTTACAATTCAAACGATGTTTTAAAGCACGTAAAACCCAGTGAGACGCGTCGTCATCGCGACTCCATGATGTGTCCAAATGCATGCCATGAAGTGAATACCTTAGATACCGAGATAAAACATGCTAAAAGTGTCAACACAAAGGTTGAGTGAGTTCATAGAGTTTGAGTTGAAATGTAAAGCCTTTCAAAATCGTTATGCAAGAAAGGCTTTGTAAATCCACTCGGCCCAAGTTCCGCCCATACAAAACTTGCAACCTGTATTCACAACCCATTGCCAAAATGTATATAGTTTATGTTCAAGCGCATGATGTCAAATGAATTCACATAATAATGCATGACTTAATGTATCAATGTTTACTTGACATAATTATACCAAGACATTCGGTTCAATGGTAATCCCAAGACATTCAAATTTCAATGGTAATCCCAAGACATTCAAAGACAATGATAATCCCAAGACATTCATTTCAATGATAATCCCAAGACATTCAAAGACAATGATAATCCCAAGACATTCATTTAATGATAATCCCAAGACATTCAAGACAATGATAATCCCAAGACATTCACCAATGATAATCCCAAGACATTCAAAGACAATGATAATCCCAAGACATTCACCAATGATGTATGATATAAGATATGACTAAACATTAAGTTCGGTGAAGCATGTAGTTTCAAATAATTATGATAGTCATAAAATAGTTGAGCATGTATCTCCCCAAAACATTTATGAAAACAAGTAAAGTAGGGCTATGAAAACTCACAAGAATCCTTAAATGTTTAGAGTAACTATGAAAGTAAATGAAAATAGTTGAGCATGTATCTCCCCAAAACAGCTTATGAAAGCAAGTAAAATAGGGCTATGAAAACTCACATGGACAATAATGCGATGGCAAAAGTGGATACATCGAGGTATAGCGTGAATCTCTAAAATGACCTATTACGAATGATCCGATATGTAATGAGTTGCAATGTAATGTTATGCATGCATTTCAGTATGTTATTTATACCATTCATGAAGTTTTGAAAATATTACTCATCGTCGAAAAATACTCTTTGACGCCTTGACCCTTCAAAATGACTTTACATGTTTTTACGTCAAAATGTCATCCTACAATGGTTTTATAATGATTTTGGTGAAATTATCACTTTCGTCGCAAAACAATGTCGCCGGAATTTTCATGAAATTAACAAAATGGCTTTGGAAAACTAGTCAGAAGCGGTGTACGTCGATCGTTAGAGAACGAACTCGACGGTTTTGGAAAGTTTGCATTGATATCTAGAAGTTTCAGTTCAGGAGTTTTCATTCAAAAGGTCTCGATCATAAAGATATTAAGGGTTAAAGATAGTGATTTTGGCTAATTGTTGTGCGAAAATGAGTTTCGCCAAGTTTAAACATCCGTAATTAATTTACTATAACTCCGCTTTACAAACAAATTTTGTTGTTTTGAAAAATATGGCGGTGAACTTGATTTTACTAGAAGACATTTCGCTCCAAAAGTTTCACAACCTCGTTAAAAACAGCCTCAACAGTGGACGTTATCACCACCGTAACACTTGTATCGTAAAATAATATAGTTTTTCGAAAATAATAGTTACGGCAAGTTTATGAAAACGGGCATATCTTTGTCGTTTCAAATCCGCTTTCACGATAATACGTCCTTAGCTTCGTATCAAAGTAAACTAATATATTTTGATAAGTCGAAATAATTTGTGAAGCTTAAGGCCTGCTTTTGACCCGAATAGAATAAAAACATGTTGTCGAAATTTCGAAAATTGTATATTTCGTCGCCAAACTTTAAAATTCATAACTTCTTCGTTATAACTCCGTTTTATCCGCTCAAGCGCCACGGATTCGCTTTTAAAGTATATTTTCTAAATATCAAGGCCAAAAAGTCGTGCCTACCGTCGGTTTTTCCGAAAATCGAAATAAGGACAGAACATAATTTATAGTTATCGAAAATAGTTTTTCTCGGACAAACCTATTCTAATCCCTTCAAATCAACTCCAAAGCTAATCTAATCCTACCACACACCTTCTTAGGGTGTCATGGGTTCCTAATCACCATCAAGACCAAAGAATACCATGGGGATAATTATAAGATGACCAAATATATATATAACTCTAAAATCAAGTAAAATGGTATAAACAACACAAATCATGCATGCTTGCACCAAAATGAAGAGATACATATGAAATGATAAGGAAACATGAAAATGAAAGAAACATGCTTACAAGTGAATATGATGAGGTGCAAGTAACAAGGTTAAACTTAAATACTCTTGGTTTTATTTCAAAACCTTATAAAGAGTATTAACTAGATTGTAATATAACTTGAGCTTGATAAAAAAAATGGTGATCCCTTGTACACCTTGATGAGAACCGTTTTGGAAGAACAAAAGAGAGGAAGAAAAGTTTTGCTAACTCTAGTGAATTATTGGATTGAATGTAATGAATGAAGTTTTGTGTAAATGTATACAAGTAACAAAATTCTTACCAACTAATAAATGCCAACACACTCTTGACTCACCCCCCCCCCCTAGTGGCCGGTTTTGGGGGGTTATGTCTCTAACATATATATATTTTTTTTTTAAATGTGTATATATATATATATACTTGTGTAATATTGATAAAATGTATAAGTAAAAGGTGTAGTTAAATGTAACTTTTTGGTACAAGTAAGTTTTTAATAGATCAAAATAGAATGTAATGATATAATAAAAATTGTAAAAATACATTCCTTGTAAAATTTGAGTGATATAAAAATTATCGAGTAGTTTTTAAGAAAAACGTCGTAATAATATAACTTCGACGATTTATATACGAAATAAATTCAAAACACTAGGAAAACTCAAAATATAGTTTTTATAAACTAAATGTAAGTTTAAAATATATCGGATCATTTTGAAAGTACAGATTAAATACACAAAATAATAACTCACGCGATAACGCTTATTTAATATAAAAATTACGCGATAAATGTGAAATTAAATGTCATGAATGAACTAATGAGATGCAAATGATGTCAATGAAATGTAGACTAATCTTAGTCCATATGAAATGTACGTGATGTTATGATCATGAATTCGCCGCTAAACCTTAAAGGTTACGCGATTTGAAACACGCAAACCAAGTTTACGATAAATGTTGAAATAATGAGGCATAAATTGTGTCAAGAAATGACCGAAAATACGGATTGTCACATTCGCCCATCTAAAAGGAATTCAGTCCCCGACCCGATTCGTGTTGGTCTCTCGGGGTTAGGGTTTGATGAGGCAAGCCTTCCATTCTCGAGCAAAACCCTCAAAGACTTTTTGGTAACCGATTTTACTTAATCCCACAACTCATCAAACAAGAACTCATACGATTAGGCTAAATCGGTTTAGGTAACGACTTGTTTCTAGCTTGATCTTTGCAACTCATCAAACAAGAATCGCACGCGGATCAAACCGGAAACAAGTGGTTCAAGAAAATCTTTGAAAATTTGGCTCGATTACGGATTACTTACTTATATGAGACTACTACTCCCTTCATTGCATGATTCTTCCCGATTAGACATAGGTGATCGTGCTATGTATAATTTAGGAGTAACTATGCAATGCTTGGACTAATCGACTCATATGATGTTTGGTGTTGAGTCATAAGTTCGCATGTATAAAGAATATGCACTTGTAATGATATGATGAGATGCTATGGTGATGTAGTTATAGTCTAGGGTCAATGATGCAACCTAGTTCTCTATAATCAAGCTCGATGCCAATCATCACACCCCAAATTACTGTTTTGCGCGGAATGGAATTCTCGGGATTGACCGTCATAGCATCACAATCACAAGTTATATTGAACGACCTAAAGTGTCGCTTGGAAAATACATCGCTTGATTTAATAAAACAATCGAGTTTACAAAGTAGGTCCCAAATGAAAATCAACTTGTGCGGAAATAAGTTTGTTACAATTCAAACGATGTTTTAAAGCACGTAAAACCCAAGTGAGACGCGCGTCATCGCGACTCCATGATGTGTCCAAATGCATGCCATGAAGTGAATACCTTAGATACCGAGATAAAACATGCTAAAAGTGTCAACACAAAGGTTGAGTGAGTTCATAGAGTTTGAGTTGAAATGTAAAGCCTTTCAAAATCGTTTATGCAAGAAAGGCTTTGTAATCCACTCGCCCAAGTTCACCATACAAAACTTGCAACCTGTATTCACAACCCATTGCCAAAATGTATATAGTTTATGTTCGCGCATGATGTCAAATGAATTCACATAATAATGCATGACTTAATGTATCAATGTTTACTTGACATAATTATACCAAGACATTCGTTCAATGGTAATCCCAAGACATTCACTCAATGGTAATCCCAAGACATTCAAGACAATGATAATCCCAAGACATTCAAATTCAATGATAATCCCAAGACATTCAAGACAATGATAATCCCAAGACATTCATTCAATGATAATCCCAAGACATTCAAGACAATGATAATCCCAAGACATTCAAACCAATGATAATCCCAAGACATTCAAAGACAATGATAATCCCAAGACATTCAAATTTAATGATGTATGATATAAGATATGACTAAACATTAAGTTCATGAAGCATGTAGTTTCAAATAATTATGATAGTCATAAAAATAGTTGAGCATGTATCTCCCCCAAAACATTTATGAAAACAAGTAAAAGTAGGGGCTATGAAAACTCACAGTAATCCTTAAATGTTTAGAGTAACTATGAAAGTAAATGAAAATAGTTGAGCATGTATCTCCCCCAAAACAGTTATGAAAGCAAGTAAAAATAGGGGCTATGAAAACTCACATGGACAATAATGCGATGGCAAAAGTGGATACACTGAGGTATAGCGTGAATCTCGAAAATGACCTATACGAATGATCCGATATGTAATGAGTTGCAATGTAATGTTATGCATGCATTTCGTATGTTATTTATACCATTCATGAGTTTTGAAAATATTACTCATCGTCAAAATACTCTTTGACGCCTTGACCCTTCAAAATGACTTTACATGTTTTACGCCAAAATGTCATCCTACAATGGTTTTATAATGATTTTGGTGAAATTATCACTTTTCGTCGCAAAACAATGTCGCCGAATTTTCATGAAATTAACAAAACGGCTTTGGAAAACTAGTCGAAACGGTGTACGCCGATCGTTAGAGAACGAACTCGACGGTTTTGGAAAGTTTGCATTGATATCTAGAAGTTTCAGTTCAGGAGTTTTCGCCCAAAAGGTCTCGATCATAAAGATATTAAGGGTTAAAGATAGTGATTTTGGCTAATTGTTGTGCGTAAAATGAGTTTCGCCAAGTTTAAACATCCGTAATTAATTTACTATAACTCCGCTTTACAAACAAATTGTTGTTTTGAAAAATATGGCGGTGAACTTGATTTTACTAGAAGACATTTCGCCCAAAAGTTTCACAACCTCGTTAAAACAACCCTCAACAGGACGTTACACCTACCGTAACACTTGTATCGTAAAATAATATAGTTTTTCGAAAATAATAGTTACGGCAAGTTTATGAAAACGGGCATATCTTTGTCGTTTCAAACCGCTTTCTACGATAATACGTCCTTAGCTTCGTATCAAAGTAAACTAATATATTTTTGATAAGTCGAAATAATTTGTGAAGCTTAAGGCTCGCTTTTGACCGAATAGAATAAAACATGTTGTGAAATTTCAAAATTGTATATTTCGTCGCCAAACTTTAAAATTCATAACTTCTTCGTTATAACTCCGCTTTTATCCGCTCAAGCGCCACGGATTCGCTTTTAAAGTATATTTTCTAAATATCAAGGCCAAAAGTCGTACCACTGTCGGTTTTTCCGAAAATCGAAATAAGGACATAACATAATTTATAGTTATCGAAAATAGTTTTTCTCGGACAAAACCTATTCTAATCCCTTCAAATCAACTCCAAAGCTAATCTAATCCTACCACACACCTTCTTAGGGTGTCATGGGTTCCTAATCACCATCAAGACCAAAGAATACCATGGGGATAATTATAGGATGACCAAATATATATATAACTCTAAAATCAAGTAAAATGGTATAAACAACACAAATCATGCATGCTTGCACCAAAATGAAGAGATACATATGAAATGATAAGGAAACATGAAAATGAAAGAAACATGCTTACAAGTGAATATGATGAGGTGCAAGTAACAAGGTTAAACTTAAATACTCTTGGTTTTTATTTCAAAACCTTATAAAGAGTATTAACTAGATTGTAATATAACTTGAGCTTGATAAAAAAAATGGTGATCCTTGTACACCTTGATGAGAACCGGTTTTGAAGAACAAAAGAGAGGAAGAAAAGTTTTGCTAACTCTAGTGAATTATTGGATTGAATGTAATGAATGAAGTTTGTGTAAATGTATACAAGTAACAAAATTCTTACCAACTAATAAATGCTAACACACTTGACTCACCCCCCTAGTGGCCGGTTTGGGGTTATGTCTCTAACATATATATATATTTTTTTAATGTGTATATATATATACTTGTGTAATATTGATAAAATGTATAAGTAAAAGGTGTAGTTAAATGTAACTTTTTTGACAAGTAAGTTTTAATAGATCAAAATAGAATGTAATGATATAATAAAATTGTAAAAATACATTCCTTGTAAAATTTGAGTGATATAAAAATTATCGAGTAGTTTTAAGAAAACGTCGTAATAATATAACTTCGACGATTTATATACTAAATAAATTCAAAACACTAGGAAAACTCAAAATATAGTTTTTATAAACTAAATGTAAGTTTAAAATATATCGATCATTTTTGAAAGTAACGGATTAAATACACAAAATAATAACTCACGCGATAACGCTTATTTAATATAAAATTACGCGATAAATGTGAAATTAAATGTCATGAATGAACTAATGAGATGCAAATGATGTCAATGAAATGTAGACTAATCTTAGTCCATATGAAATGTACGTGATGTTATGATCATGAATCGCCGCTAAACCTTAAAGGTTACGCTGATTTGAAACACGCAAACCAAGTTTACGATAAATGTTGAAATAATGAGGCATAAATTGTGTCAAGAAATGACCTGAAAATACGGATTGTCACATAGACGATATTTTTTCTCTATATTATACT
Source organism: Chrysanthemum lavandulifolium (assembly GCA_022545495.1). Classification (NCBI taxonomy): domain Eukaryota; kingdom Viridiplantae; phylum Streptophyta; class Magnoliopsida; order Asterales; family Asteraceae; genus Chrysanthemum; species Chrysanthemum lavandulifolium. The sequence continues at coordinate 171,555,734 of CM040246.1, forward strand.
GTATCAATCTATTCGTCTCAAAATTATAATTTATATTTAGAATCTCTCAAAATAATTATCTATTTTTTATTTCAATCAATAAAAAAGTTTAATGAGTAAAGATGATATTTGATTGGTTCAAAAATGTTGTGGTTTCACTTTTCTTAAACGGTATGCTTTTTAGTCTGAAAATAATAATTTTTGAGACGGAGTAATGATACATTATAAAATACTGAAAATTTACACATTTAATAAGAACAAAGTAATTTAGTAAGTGTTATGCATATGTTGATACCATTTTTAATTTAGAAAACTCTGGTCAACTTTTTAATGTCCTTGACCCAAAGTCAAGTGACATAGATGAATGGTGAAAAGACAGTAAGAGACCCAAGACAAGTGGTTCATGCCATTGAGCCATAGCCTTCGACGCTAGACTATAGCACGACATATCATACCGCGTGCATTGGGATATAGTTGTGCCGTGGGCCACCACCCCACGCCAAAGCAATTTTTTCCTTTTTTTGTTTGTTTCGCTTTGTTTGTGTTTGTGATGTTATGTGTTTATGATATTTTATGTTTGTGTAATGATATTGCGTAGTTTCATTTTTTTTGTGTGTGTATAAGTTTTGCGGTGATGAACGAGGAAGAAGAAGGCTCTTGACAAGATATGAAGATAATATTGGTCTTATATGAGTGAAGATCTCTTGATTTATGTGGTAAACAAAAGCCATGTAGTCGATCTTTTTTTTTTTTTTTTTTTTTTAAACGTAGTGTAGATTTAAGTAGCTTTTTGTAGGATTTTGAAAAAGTTATACGGAGTAGCATTTAAGTATTGTATTGTAGCATTTTGTAGGATTTTAAGTAGATGTAGATTTAAGATTGTAGATTTGATAGTATAGCATTTAAAGTGATGTCTTTTTTTTTTTTTTTTAAGGTCTTGAAAATCAAAACAAAGGATATGGATCCCAAGACGCGCTATATCATCGACGGAAAAATAAGGATTCTATTTAATATTTTCTCAAAACTAGATTATTTCTCTTTTAATGTATTGTTTTAATTTGATGTTTTTTTTTTTTTTTTTTTTTTAATGTGTTGTATTTTTAATTTATGTAATGTTTTTTAATTAATGAAATTAAATTTTAGTTATATATATTTTTATATTAAATGAAAAAATCGATAAGACCAAAAAGCACAAGTATAATGCAGTGAGAGTGTTTGCCATATAGATTCATACATTGAAAAGATGAGATAAGATCACTTTTTCCACAAGACACCAACAAAGACCACCAATTAAGACTAACTGTACTTAAAGGCTCTAAATAAGCAAAAAAGGGATCGAAAGAAAGAATAGTAGTAATGGTTCGGGGAAGCAAAGTGGTGGAAATCAGCAAAACCCTTTCACAAATACTCGTTTGTCCTCTCTCCAAACAACCCTTAAGGTATTATTTTTCATATCACTTTTATTTTTTTATAAGTTTTTTAATCTCAAATGTTTTTTTTTTTTTGTAGGGTTTGTGAGAAATCTAATTCACTCATTAGTGATGCAATTGGTGTTTCTTTCCCGGTATTATTTTCATTGCCACTTTTCTTTCTTATATTCTTTTTTACTTATAATAATCTTGATGAATTTGTATATTTCTCAGTAAAAGTTAAGAACTTAATAGAGTTTAGATGAGCTTAAAATGTTTAGCGCGTTGGGTAGGAATTATTACAACTTCAATTGACCCAATGTGGCTAATATGCACGTATACTCATTTCAAACCCAAATCAAGCATGCTTCTAATGGGACTATTTGGGGTTCTGCTTGCCTATTTGATTTTTATTATAACAGACAGAAAAACTTTTGATTTTTGGATAAACAACAAAGTGTTTATAACTGTTGTGTTTTTGGAGTTTAAAACACACTTTCATTTTTTTATAAATCACTACCTATGTGATACAAATAGATTTGTATCAGAACACGTAAAGATCATATAAATTAGATGCCAATTTGGACGGACATAAGTATGAGGACCTAAATCCTGTAGTTTGTGTGCACCATGCCATTAGAAACTCTTTTCACATGAAAAGATGGATGATGGTGGAATGAGAGCCCAAAGGCCCCAAAACTAGCTCTAGACAGGTGAATGCAGGCGATTTGGCCATTTCTACATGAACACAAATTTTGTGCGATAGACAACTTAAAATTACAGGATTTGGAAGTTCTTACAAGTAAACCACGTAACAACTAAGTGACTAATATTTGTTTAAATGAACTTCTTGATAGTTAGCAAGGGGAAAGGCCAAAAACTGCCTCAGGTTCTGTTTTTACCCAAGGCCTGTAGTTAGCATCTAGGCATATTAAAATGCACATTATCTTCAGCTTCGAGTTGAAATCTTAGGTATCCTTCTGACTTCTAAGGGTGTGGTTGCCCTGATTCAGTCGTTTCATACTTTTTTAATGTTTATCAGATAGTAGACGGAATCCCGTGCCTTGTGCCAAAGGATGGCAAGATCATTGAACAAGATGACACAAAAGGAGGTCATCAAGAAGACACAAGCTCATAAAATTGAGAGGGCTTTTTCGTCATAAAAAGGATGGTTGTTTCTGCTCGAACTTTTGGTTTGAAATAACAAGGGTTTGCTGTATTAATGGTGGTATTGGATGTTTTGTTTCTAAAAAAACACGATAATAAAATTACAGCATTTGCGTTGATGATCTTGCGTCAAATCTTGTCTCAAGATGGTAAAGTTTGTTAGCTTAAAATGCTAGATTGCTGATCAAAGTCATTCCCAAAATGCAAACAAGAATTCCTGGAGGGTGTTTGTACTTGCATTTTCGAAATTAAATAAGACAATCATTGCTTCAGACTGTAGATTTGTTGATGGTTGTGTTTATAATGATGAGAATCCCTCTAAATGTGGATATAACTACAAACTGCTCATTGATGTTGTAGTCAATCTGAACATATTCATGATATCCACTCATCATTAAGGGGGTGTTTGGATTAGTTTATTTTTTAAATTTTTGTTGAAAAAGCTCATAAGCTCACTTTTCCCTGCTTGTGAGCTTATCCATTTAGGCTTATCGATTTAGATAAACTGTAAGCTGAAGTTGATGAACCTATAAGCTAGAAAACATGAGCGTACGAGGTTTTCCAAAATCAAATAAGTCAATAAGCCAGCAAAACAAGCATCCAAACAAACCCCAAAATTATTGATGTCAACAAGTAATCACTAATTTTTAGGTGTTTTCCCGATAACTTGTGGCTATAATGGCATGATGATTGAGAAGACTGGTTGTAAGGTCTGCTCATGTGTCTGTTGTTGAGTGGGGCTACTCAAGTGAATCATCCAAGCTTCCCTGGTCTTTGCACTTACAGCTTTGTTGTACTTTTGAATATTATTCGGTCAAGTAGATATAGGCAAAAGGTCTGCACTTGTTCATTTTCAACTTCTTGCTAGATTTAGGACAAACCAACATCAAGTGGTTTTTAAGTTCATGTCAAGTTATCTACATCAGTGTCTCAAGTTCAAGTTCAAGTTCAAGTCAAATTTCAAGTTTAGCATTTCGTGTTTATTATTATGAGAAGACTTTAAAGCTTAATCAATATATTTTCTTATTTTGTCAAAAAGAAAAGAAAGAATGTTCCAAATTAGTTGTAGGTTGGAAGTCCAAAACTCCAAAGTGGTCAGGGTGTATTCATTTATCAAATATATACCATCCTTGTTGATTTCAAAATAACAAACGAAATATCACTTATTTTAATTCAAAATCTGTGTGCTACAAGTGTTTGGATACATGCAATAGACGTTCAATATGCTCATTGATCTGTATTTTGGTAAGCTAGTTTCTATTCATCATTCAGTTAACTCGTTGAAGATATAGTATAACTCAAATCATAATGAATCAAAATGTCATATCCATCCAAGTTAGCGTGTAGTCGTGTACTGATATTCCTAGGTGTTTGGAATGGTAATCGTAATTCCACAAAAACCATGGGAGGAGAGGGTCCAGACGTTTATGTACTTGTGCTAATGTTTTTGTTATATGAAAACAAACATTTTAAGAAGAAAAAAACAAAGCAACTATGAAACTGTTTTTTACTACTTCCCATCAAACCGAAATGACATATCTACCTCCCATCAAAACCGAAAGTCACTCAAACATTGGTGTTCATTTGTAGAAACAAAAGACAATCTGTTTCATATCCATCTATTGTAAGTAAGACTTTCCTATATCTTTCATAATTGGAAAGAACATATGAAGTAATGCTGCTACAAAAATGAAGTTAAAAACATGACCTTTGTCTGAAAGTTATCTTATGATCTTGTTATCTTGCCTTATAGAACTGACCTTTGTCCCCTCCTTCCGGTTTTCACTCAAAGTCCATTCCTTGCTATTGGCTCTCTTCTCACCTCCCCTAGAGCCTATTGAAATAAAATCTGAGGCTCACTCGCTGCCCTAAGCCCTAAGAAGAATCTATTGCCTCCCCTCCCTCCACGAGTAAATATTTAAGTTCATGTATTGAATACAACCTGACCACTTTGGATAGTGTCAAACCCAATCCCAAGCAATAGTCAAGAAGAAAAACTCGGGACTAGGAAGGAAAGGCAGAGAGTGGCAAAACTTTTGACATGGACTAGATGAGTAATAAGATAGGGAGCACTCTACTACACTCATTAGGACAACAACCTCCTAAACACGACGTGACGATAAATATAATGACCAAATCTTATTTTGACATGGCCTAGATGTATTGTCAAAAGCTGAGCGTCGTTTAGGAAAATCTGACCCAAATATAGAAAACGCCTAGACTTATACCTAAAGTGCTTTTCGACTTTGCCAATGCATTTTTTGAAAGCACTTTTTGACCTTCTGCTTAACTAAAGTCCACCTGAAGATGTCTCCATTCATATCATATATAGTTGGTGTTTCTAGCCCATGTTTCATAGTCGCAAATATGTCAAAAGTGGATACTAGTGCAAACACCAACAGAAAAATAGGGCGGGAACGATGTCATTCGCCCTTGACAAAGAAACAAGAGAACAAACCGCAAGCAGTTGTACCGCATGAGCGTTCTGGGGATAATTTTTTAGATCTTATAAGGGAAGAGTTATACAGCAGCAGCAATATGATGATAGCAAGAAAACATATCCACGCCTGATATAGAACCATGACCTTAGACACGAGGAGAGTACCCCTAAGACACAGACAACACAGATTGTCAAGCGTAATTAGGCTTGGGAGACAACATTAGTGAGTGAACAAATCTTTTGCTTTATGAATACAAATCTTTCCCTACCCTTAAGCTTCATTGTAATGTTATCAAATGAGAAGGAAGTGATGGTTGCCTTTCATTTAACGCCAAACAAACCTTCAGTACCATCCTTCTCTTTCTGCAAGTAGGCGACACTAATAGAAGGCTGTGCAAATGAATGCACCTCTTTAATGCACTGAACACAATACCAAGTGCAAGATGCCAAGATTCAAACTCAAAAGTCAAAACTCTACAGCACACCTAGCAAGTCCTAACCAAATCAACAAGTCTAGTTCCAAATACTATTACTGGATCCAAAAGCTTATTGACTAACCATCTAAGAATTCTAAAGAGTAACAACCTCTACTCATTCTGATGTCAATTGTATCATCACTAGTTTATGTTAACTAAGTAACAATGCATGACAGTCACTTGTGTATAAGCCAGCAGATAATATGATACACGCAATAACACAAAATGAGTAGCAGGAGATAATGAAATCATCAAATTCAAATGACACCTGCAGGTTTTTGTGTCATCCAAGATGGTACAAAAAAATAATCGCACCGCATCGCAGAAGTAGGAACCACCTAGAAAGAGGTGGCAACTTGCAGCACCCTAAGATTAGAGACTGACCTGCAAAGTTTGGGGAAGGAAAACGCAACATTCTCCCCCAATATCATCTAAAAAACAAACAGCCATAACAGAAAGAAAACAGACAACCACAACAACAACAAAAATTCTAATTTTTTTGGTATATAGGTCCAAAGAAAAAAAAAATCATTAGATCCAACAAACAAAAACTACTATCTCCAAAGTCACAACTAACTCTATCTTTTTTTATGTTTTATATTTTATTAATTTTTTGGTTTTTTTTTTTTTTTTTTATTTTTTGGTTATTTTTTTGTTTTTGCCTAAAGTTTTGTGTGTTTAATGTTCGCTCTCAAAACATCATATCCATCTACCAGTGAATCTCCATGGAAATTCAAGATAGCCCGCATCATCATCGAGGACTTCTCTTTTCAAAACAGAGTATTTAGTTTTTTCTTCTCTCTCAAAAGGATTAGTTTCATGTGTGGTCACTTAAACCACTGCCGCACGTTCAAAACCAGAATGGTGACTGCTCCTGTGGTCACCCCCTCCAACTTGCTGAAACTGGCTACTGAATTCTCCAGAAGACGACGACCTACTAGAAAAGCTTTGAACATGAGCCTCATTTTTAAAAGTAGCCCCGTCCAAAGCAATACCCTGAAGCTGTGATGTCAATGAATCTTGACTAAGGGACCGCGAAGTCATCCCTGAAACAGTTGGAGGCATAAGCCATTTCTTCCAGTCATTTCTCCGCCTGATCTTGTCATCCTACAATATAGAAATAAACAGTTGGACGGGCTGTGTAACTAGTCAAAGCGCTTAACTTTATAAACGAGTTGGGTTGAACTGACACACTCTTGTCTAAAAGTTGTATAACTATAATCTTTAGAGAACTAATGCGTCAAATATAACTACAATATCATATGTCCTAAATGAAAATATGATAAAGGGTTGCATTTGATGTGCCTGGAATCACCACGGGAATGGCCTTTCATTGAATGGTGGAATGACAATGGGTATGAGTAATAAACCCAACACCTTTGATAGGTTTACAAATTCCCAATTCTATGGGTTTGAAAACCATTTTTTTTTAAATCCATTAGATCAAATATACATCAACCCCAATATCCCATTCTCATTCCCATACCCATAATCCAAACACACCCTAAAATATTCAATCTTAAGCAGATTTTATAAAATTAAACAGTAATAATACGCACCTGCACTTCCACAATAGTTGAGTGCCTCATTACGTCAAGTATTACATCAACATTGTTAGTCAGAGCAGTAACCTGCAATAAAACGAACGATTATTATTTTTCATACAAAACTTAAGAGAAAATAATACTTTACGGGTCAAACAAGAGGTCAAGCAATAAAAACATCTTAGGCTTTCTTAGGCACAAGAAGATGCAAACTAGCTTACTAGCATGAATGTCCAAATTAACACAAAGTGAATCAAAACCAAGCCTTCATTCAATATGCCCTATATTTAAAGTTTGAAGTACAATTTAGAACCCTAATGAAAACTAAGCCAAGATAGTTGGCTAAGAATAAAAAGAAACCTAAGCACAATGACTAAGCCACGATAGTTGGCCAAATTAACGATAAGTAAATAAACATCTTTTGCGAGAATTGTCATAGAAATACTGAAACCTCACCACCAAGCGGTCTATACAGTCAAAGTGTCAGACAAATAAAATATACAGTTGCTTACGTCAGATTCTTGTATGTCAGAAATCTCAATACTGGTGCATGTAAAACATTAGTAACATTACAAGGTATACAAAATTAGGTAGCACATATGCCCTAACTATTGCAAAAGATTCAAACCCTGAAGAACGGGCGAACGGGGACAAAATAATGATCAACCAAATATGATGCTAGTCAAAACGATTTCAGCAGCAAAGTCAGCTTTTAAAGAAGAAAGGGTGGAATATATATCAACAAAGACCAAATGTAACTAGCACAAACGCTGGCTGTGTTTCAAATTTGATACCTAGGTAACTCTCATTTGGTAATTATGCTGAAGCCATTATAAACTACGTAAGTGAAGTGACGAATGATGCAAACAGAGAGATGACATACTAAAATTAATCTTCAACAAAACAGTATATGAATCAGTTTATAAATCCCAAAATACTTACTTTCTTGAAGCCTGCTATTAAACTAACAGAAACCCAGCCCTGCTCATCCATTTTACTTCGCAAGTAAGTATCTTTAACAAGATTCTCATTACTGCAAAAAATAGCAAGAAGACTAGCTGTTAGCTCTTTGAACTACCACCGGGTGAGCCCTAATGGCAATAAACCACAACAAAAGTTTTTAATGTGGGAGATAAATACCTGAAATAGTACTCAATTTGGTTCACTATATTTGTATGCCAAAGTGCGATCGGATCAGGAGCAGAATAGTACACTGGAGCTGGAAATGGACCAACAAATGGAGCTGGACCTTGAACATAAATCATCGCAGGTCCAACATCTGCCAGTACATATAAAGCACAAAGAAAAGTGAACAAATATAATAGCAATAAAATAATATTAGGCACAAAAAGACGCTGATAGAAACCTCACCAGGGTACATGACATTGTTGGCAAATGGGCGCATCGGCACAGGCATTGGGGGGTGCACAAATGGGGCTGAATTATGTACAGCGGGTCGCATGTAACCACCCCTTCGGTTATTACCCCTCTGAGGTTGCATGTTGTTATACCTGTTGTTATAATTTCTATGTTGGTTCCATTCCTGATTATCACGACCCTGATTCTGGTCAACCTTGCCTGCATAATTGTGATGATACGAACCATCCCCGCGTGGATGCTGTCCACCATTCCTCTTCTATACGCATTCCGCTGATGGTGATGGTCATTATTAACACTATTCGGTTGTGATCCAGTGCCCCCTTTTGGTGACTCCTTATGCGCACTCTCCTTTGTATGAGACTCCACAGCAACAGTAGCAGGTTTACCAGATGTACTATTATTAGCAACTTCAACTTTCAATTCCTGACTTGCTGGCAACTGCTTAGACACCCCTCCATTCGATACATACACACCCGAACTCCCACCACCTCGCTTTGCAGGCTTCTGCACAGACGCAGCTACATGGTTTGTAACCGTAGCAGGATTCATATTCTTGACAGGTTCCGGTTTATGTAATAAAGGAGACGAATTTCCAGTCACCTATGACATAAAGCCAAATATAAACGCACACAAAGTAAACCCTAGTGCCCAAAACGGATACAATTATCTAAACAACATATACCAAACTACAAATTGTTTTAGGGGGTGTCTTATTTTTAGGGCTTTTCTGCTTAACTCAAGGAAAAGTAATCCGTTTCCGATAAGCGGGTAGGAAGCTCCTTATTTGTAATAAAACTAAAAAGAATAAAAGTAGCATCATATTTAAATCAAAACCTTTTATTGCAAGAAATTATGACTATTAGTAAATCTGCATACTTTTTTATAAAGTAGTACATATCTTGAAGCAACTTATTTATATATGCAGAATCAAATCATAATAACCCCTAAATACGATATCAACGAATGCAGAAACACCTAAAATATTGAATTAAACTAATCCAAAATCACATGAAAACATATAATCCACATTCAAGAAACATATAAAAAAAAAAAAACAATCAAGAACCTGCAGAGAAGAATCGGAAAGCCCTGTCAAGGAGTCGGAAGAGGGCGACTTAAGCGCAGCCTTAGCACCTTCATCTAAACTAGGCCAAGCATCATCATCACCACCCATAACAGAGACACCAACAACCTCATTCAACGGTTTCTTACTCCAAACAGCACCACCCTTCTTAACCTCACAATCACCCTTATTTAACTGATTATCTTCCATTTAATTCCCAAACCCTAACCCTAATAGGGTTTTATTAAGAAAAAAAATGAATTGAAGAATGTAGGTGTTCCAAAGATCAAATTCGATCAATCTCTGGGACCCACACACAACACAGTAATAACAATAATAATAAAACTCTCGCACACAGTAAACCAAGCCGAAGGGATTGTTTTTTTTTTTTTTTATAAAAGAGATTTTGATTATATATATAGTCTCATTGGTTTCCTATTTGCGATAGGAAATTTATTAATTATGTTTAATTACTATCTTACCCTTTGGGGGGAGGAGGTGGGGTAGGATTAGGATTTCTTCTTGCCTTTTTGTGTTTAAGGGATGATTTTATATAAGTTTATTTTTGGATAAGTGTTGAGGGAAGTTTCCTAGTAATTTGATGCTAACTGTGATTGTCATTCAAACCGTATTGCTCATTCTTTTACTTTTATTCATTAAATTATACTACTCCGTCCCATATTTATACCATCTTTCCTTTTTATCGTCCCAAAATAATCATTCACTTCAATAAATAGACAGTGAATATATATCGAGTTACTATATTACCTTAGTTGAGGTTATTAATACAAACTTTAAAGAAGTTTAAATTAATTGGTTACAGAAACCGTTTCACAAAAAAAGAGGAAAGAGAAACAGAATGATGATGTTTTTCTTAAGTTATTATTTCATGACAATAATTTTGATTTTGAAGATTATTATTATTTGGCTAAGTGGTCAAATGTATTTGTTATGCATGCAACTAATCTAAAACTTTTAATTCATCAACAATAATCAAATCAAAGTAAACCATTTCTTTTTATTTTTTACAATTTCAATGTACAGTAAAATTTCCTCTCATATTTTAGTTATGATACTCACAAGTCAATTGTCATTAGGTATCTTTAAATTATTTTGTTGCTCATTTTTTCTTAACTTTTACTTTGATTTTTTGTTCAGGTTCTCAATTCTTCTTCGGCGAGGTTTGAACTTCACTTGGATGTTTAAACTCATTGTTACACATGCATCAACCCAACGAAGCGATAAAGTTTCTTTATCGATGATAATCATGTCTTTTACCGACTCGATTATCTATGTTTACCAACTACCAACTCGGCTATCTATGATGTATTTAGTAATACAACATAAAAACGCTTGATTTAATGGCTGTAAAATTGTGTTGTTGTTAGTTGAGCATGCAATTGCTTCTCTTGATGTCTCTTCTCAATCACCATAACAAAGCATGGTGTTTCAAGTTGAGATGTCTAATAGAAATAGTTCAACGCAAGCTAATCTTGTACAGATTAGCGGTTTGATTTCATGTCATGGTGTATTGTTACACGTTTCGCCAAAAACCCATATTAGCATGTCATGTTCAAAATTTTAAGACAAACTAAGCCATTTGAATGAAACGTAAGGATATTTCATTTGACTCTAATATTTTTAAGATTTAGGTGTAGATTTTAAGCATCTAAATTATTTTTCTATTTTTAAATACAGCAGTAACAATAACACTTCAATTTCGTTTGACAAAAGAAGAGCCACCCAAGTCAAAGTCCAACAACAAAATAAACTTACCAGAAAAGTCAGCTACAAGTCTCCTTGTTGAAAGTGTGTTTTGACCATTTGAAAATATTACAAGTATAAATAGTGTCCTTGACTTTAGGACGTCTATACTTGTTATGTGCAAAACGTTCTTGACTAAGAATCACACGTATATAATATTATTTCCATTCTTTAAATAAATTTTGGTTTACGAATTTTTCGTTGCTTATATAACCATTATAAACAAGCACAGTAAACTCTACATCGAGATGGTAACAAAATAAAGAAACACACCATAAAACACTACCAATCTCATCCACATTCAAGGATGTCTTTCATATCAGTCTTCATATGCCAAATTGCAGAAAAACCTTAAACTCATTACTGTCATTAAGTGATACAAGTCCTTTTGAGTCAATAAGATCTAGTTGCTTAACTGGATTCGCTGTCAGCAAATGGTATATGTCTTCAATTACATCATTGTAGATGTGTCTTTTTCATCTAAAAGAGCATATGAAGCTCACAAGCCAATAAGCTAATAGTTGATTTTATATGAGTAGTGACTACTAATCAATATGAATAAGTTTATAGCTGAAAATAAGAGGAACTAACCAACTAGAAAACAAAATGAAACTAAATAAGTTGTATGTGCATAACGAACTCATGTTTTCAAGGATCACGTCAAATTTAAGCAAGCAATGACCTTTACAAATAAAGGAAGGAAAAAGATGCTCCAAAAGTAAATTTCTACACATTTTCTAAGAATCTTCACTGAAAAGGACAGGTGGTACCCAGAATGTTAGAATTCATCAACAACCACGTTTTTATTGGTTTTCTTTATGCCACAGATGTCACTCTTTTTCAAAAGGGGTGGTTAGATAAAGTGTTCTTCATACACAAACTGTTGCACTGAGCCAGAACATGGAACCCCTGCCCCGTCGACAACCGACACCGACCAGGTCATACATCTAGTCAACACTTAAAATTGACTAATAACTGCATGCCCTCTACATAACTCATGTCACAACTCTCATGATCCTCCACAAAGTGCATCATACTTGTAACGTTTGTTTGTGCGGTAAAAGCAAAAGAATGTGATACCAATCAAGATGTTGTTTATTACAGGATCATGGAATCGTGACCCTGAAAGTCAAATGATTAATAAAAACAGCATATAAGAGGGCAGGCTCAACCTTAGAGAACTAGGTTCAACATTAACTTCATGCTACTAAATACTAAAAGTTAAAATCACAACTACATACTTGTGGTCTCTTCTATTTACTTTGAAGTTTGGAAGTCAAATAAACTACTCTCAACATTAAAAATGATATAGATAATGAAAACAGAAGATTTAACTAAACATAAATGTAAAGAGCCAGAAAGAAGATAGAACTAGCACTAGTAACATATAGTTGATAAATACTATACATGTTTGGCATTTAAAGTCAAAGTCACACTTTCTTTAGTTGTGGGTTCAATCGAAAGAAAACACTACAACAGAGGTCGACATACATGATACATAGTTCGGTCCAAAAGTTCAACAGCAACAATCTCGAGGGAAATATAAAACAACAATCATAGAAGACTTGCATTTTGTGAGATAGAGTCTCTTACAAAACAGAGTGAGTTACAATGTTGGGTAGAAAAGAGTGGTTCTACAATGGCAGAAAAATGACTGGGCAAAGAATGAACTCAGCAAGCATATTTGCATCAACGTGCTTTGAATGGGTTATCGCATTGGAGAGCAATAGGTTAAAAGAGAGTTGTTGGATGAAAAGGTTGAACAAGAATAATGCTTGAAGATTGATAACGCGGGAGAGCAAAGATAAAACATGGGTTGAGAATAAATCTTTTACATTAAAGGTAGGTTAAGAACTTCACAAAGGTTAAAGCGTTGGAAATGCTCTGAGATCAATTTGTTTAATATATAGATAGATATATAGATATAGATTTTTGTTCTTCAAACACATACTCTGGTTGCATTTACTCAACCACGCCCTCTTTAACACCGACCAGGTCTTGCATCTAGTCAACACCATAAAGTGACTAATAAGCTGCATACCCATTACACAACTCTGTGTCTTAACTCTTATAATGCTCACCAAAGTACATCATACTTACAACATTTGTTTGCACCTTAAGAGCAAAAGAATACGATGCAAGCCTGATTCATGTTTTATGAACTCCTTGTATACTTGTTTTAGAATCATGGAACCATAATACTAAAATTTAAATGATGCATAAAAACAAGATAAAAGGGCTCAACCTAATACAACTAGGTTCAACTTCCAATTTCATACTATAGAATACTAAAACTAAAATCACTATTACATACCGTGTGTGTCTTATCTTGACTTTGTATTTTGGAAGTCAAATATACAAATATCGGGAAGAAAAACTAGAAAGAGATTAATCAAACAGAAATGAAAAAGTGCCAGAAAAATATAAAAAAGCACTTGTAATTTCGAACTTGGTTAAACTATGTGTGGCATTTATATTCAAAGTCATGTTTCCTTTAGTTACGGGTTCAACCGACAGAACACTCTACAACAGAGATCGACATACATAGTTAGGTCCAAAATTTCATGGCAATAATCTGGAGGAAAAGAATACAAGAACTGCAATACAGAAACTTGCATTGAGATAGAGTATCTTACAAAACAGAGGTAAAGAGTTACACGTTGGGTAGAAAAACTGGTCCTACAATGGCAAAAGAATGACTGGGCAAGGAATGAACTCAGCTAGCAGATTTGCATCTACGTGCTTTGAATGGATGGCTTCCATACTCATAATAACCAAGTCTAAATTCATATCATCTGCAATCTCGCCTATGATCGCTGTTGGTTTGCTCCCTTCCCAAGTCGCTCTAAAAGCTTGAATTCTTGGAAGCCACCTATTTAGAAGGGGAAAACGTTAAAGATTCATTCATCAAAATCAATAGAACAACATGCTCTCAGAACTGGACACTATGATTAAGGTTCTATTCATTTACGTTAGAGGTGATGATTTTAACCCATGCACTTCTGAATGGATTGATTTGGGTTCTGTTTTACCTCTAATGGGTCAATGAGTAACAAAAAATGGGAATTAGCTAAAGCAAAAACAGACTAAGCTAGTCAAAAGTCAACCAAAGTGTATTTTTAAGCATAAAAAATCATAAATCGCAAAACTAAAAGGTTAGACAATCTTGCATAATATAATATTGCGATAGCACTTATCACACTGATTATATACTGAAAAAAAAAAAGAGTTAAATGAGAACAAACAAAGTGTTTTTGGGCCAGCCAGACCCAAGTTGCGCTACAAACTACCTTTTTGACCCGTTGCCCAACCCATTGGACCCATCCTACATTTAATAGGGTCCAATTTTCACTAAGATGAAAGTGACGAAAACAAAGAAACTAGGCTTCAATTGAAGGAGGAGAACAAATAATGCCAACAGCATGCAGTCAGATAAGAGTGCATCAACTGTTAGGATCAATAATCACACACACATATTTAGCTGACTGGAAGTAAAAAATCAAACACGCACTCTTGTGGTCTGCAAATTTGTTTGGATCTACAGATATGGGTAGGATCTAATGATCTATATATTGTTCATATATTTCAGCACTATACACAAAGATAAAATGAGCAACATGCTTAGAGAGTAAGCCTACCTTCAGACAAATGCCAGCGGATGCTTGAAAGCTGAGTGTCATGCTCCGCAATGAATCTTTCAGCTTTTCATCAATGACTGCAAAAAGTAGTACTGTGTTGCTTCATAAAGCGTTACATGCATGAAGCTCACTTTGGTAGCTGAATTTTAAAAGGAGATACGAGACATACCCACAACAGTAATATCAGCACCATATTTCTTGGCCAAAGCAGCTGTTGTTGCTGCAGCCTATTAAGAGATATGAATGCAAGAGAAAGCTGAGTTGCAAACGGAAGGTAAAAAGAGGAAACAAGATTGAAGACAGGTTATTCAACCTCTTATCTGCTATGTTTTAACATTCAAAAATCAAAATTTAACATGGCCTTAATGTTCAAAAGGTAGAACCCAACTTCAAAAATAAACATTCCTGTAAAAAGCATTTTTTTTGCAATCTTGAATAACAAATCAAAGAAGATTGCAGGACTGGACAACAAGAACGACTTAGTGAATTTATTATAGCAAAGATACAGGGAATAAAGGAACCATGAGAATGTCAAATTCATGTTACAATGAAGCCAAAAATTAGAGTGACAGTAAAACTAGTGAGAACTTTTGTTAAAATTTTCTTCCTATTTTCTGTGGTAAAGTTAAGGACCGGAAAAACAAAAGATGTTTTGTTTCTACTAAATTATCTTTATTAATATATTTACTTTTTTATTGTCATATACTTTCAAATTCTGATTTTCACTTGTATATAATATTGTATCCAGTTTATCACGCATCATCAACTGAACTACTCATAGACCAATCATCATGGTGCACCACTTGGTTTATATAGTGGACTCAAAACACTTAAATCAGAATTCAAGCAGTTATAGTTAGGCTGTCTATGAAACTAAGTTCCTCATGATGCCTTTTAATGGCTGCTCTAAATGGACATGAGGAAATATCCTAGAGAATTGTAGAATGATTTTGAAACGACTCACGACAAACGCATATCCTAGGCAATAGAGTCCAAACGAATAGTGCAAGTTCCGGAACGCACTTGCTCTTTTTGTTATCAAAAATTCAAAAAAAAATAAAAAAAATAAGTAACCTGTCTTGTTCCTTCAGAGAGATATGGGTTGCGATCTGTTATCGGTAGAAGAAGGTGCTTGAATTCAGTAAAGGCTTCAGCAACTGCATTCGCTGCGGCAGCTTGTGGTTTGACTGCAACTGAAACGATCATATACATATATTAAAATTTATCTAACAAAATAATACAGTGTAGTTAATATAACGACATATCCGCAAGTACATGGATTGCTGATATAAACTTCTAAAGGCTTCCCTAAACGACAAAAAAATCTGGATTGCTCGCTAAAAGAAATGTATCTAAATTACACGAATCACAAGGAAATTGTTTATAAACTGTCTCTCATGTTTTACAAGCTTCAATGCAAGCATAGGTGATATAATTTTCACCATTGTCTCTAGTTTAGTCTGTTACATTGAGCCTATCTTATTACTTTCATTAAAAGCATGAGAATGACCTGCCTATCTTATTTTAAGCAGTTCTAATAACTTTCTGAATACAAAGAGACTTTTTTCTACTTTTTTTTTTTGGTCAGAGTTATGACCCTATGTTCAGAGGATTCAATGAGTTCCTACTTCAGGTAGCAGGTCTATATACATTAGCAAGTGCCAAAATCCCTCCTCAATTTACGACAAAATCAGCTTCAAAATAGGAACAATACTTGGGTTAGTAGGCCAAACTTGTACTGACTTCATCATTTTAATATATCATTAAATATCTAATACATCTCATTATCATACTAGGTTTCAAATTACTTTAGTCTCCATTAATGATCTCCCTAACGTTAGATGAAGTTATGTAGATAAAAAGCTAGAACTTTTCCATTAGAAGCATAGCAATATAGACGCGCAAAATGATGGTTACAAAGAAAAAAAAAAGCAAAGACCAAGGATTCGACAAAAATACCTTGTACTATCATTAAGCTAAAAAAATGATAAGTAATTATCAATAAAGACTTGTTTTAAATTTAAATTCAATTAGTTTCATTTGTAATTGCTATAGAGAAGGGAAGCTAATGATCCATTAAATATTCAATTGCAGTAACTTTCCAGCTGCGCATAATTAATAACTCCCTAACTAAGAGGTTTTGGATTTCAAATTGAAGGTCGGTAATGGTGAGAGCCACCCCGCTAGCCAACTGGTCCACAAGCCAACATGGGAAAGTAAATCATCGTCCCAGAAGGTGGTGCCAAGACTTGAACCAGAGACCTCACATCCTTACCACTAGGACGACACTCAGAACTCATTTAGCTTCACTTTCACATCCTACAAACTACTACTACTGTCATTAATATTAATAAAACTACATCCAGTATTATTAATGAAAAAAAGGACATACTAGGCTGAAAAATGAATGATCAAGGGTATTAGCAAATAAACAACACTATCATTCAGTTGCACATGCAATAAGCACAATAGCATAACAATAAAAATAAAAGTGGATCATATTCATAAAAATATACACCAATGCGGTCAACTCTCTGGCAAATTCTACCGCTTTAAAGATTCACCCTTAATGAATGAAAATAAAAATGAGGATGTTGATGATAATTGTGAGAGATAAAAATGAAATGAAGAAATGCTTAAAGAAAACGAAAATGTTTCAATATGAACAAGTGATGAGTAACAAATCCTAGAATAGTGAGTAGCTGAGTTATTTTTTCAGGGGCAGTTTAAGGCAGCAGGTGTGTGTTATCGAGGAGAATGTGTCAAGAAATTGGATAATGCTGATGGTTTGATCACTATAGAGGGTGTTTGGCTTAGTATCATCATAAAATTAGTTTTAAAACTATAGTTATCGCTAAAGTGAAGGGAATAATTTTCCAGCCGCACAAACTGCAAGGTTTTGGAATTAGAGTGAAAAGTTAGTAACTGTGATAGTGAACCAGATACGTCATCACTTGTGGATTCACAACTCCTTGTCACCTAAACCATAGAGCTCCACTTTGCATTAACACGTCTTCTAATTGCCGTCCACAATATTTCCTAAACTACATTATTAATAGTGTATCTATACCAAATGCTCTTAGCTCAATTATTACATAAATATATGTATCAAACAGAAGTGAATCATATTTGTAAAAATATACCTGTGCGGTGGTTAATTCTGAGCAAATTGGAACGCTTTGGGGAATTACGATTAATGGAAGAAGATAGAAATGATAATTTTGGAGAGACTGATAACAAAGAAGAAGGAATTGAATAGGGTTTTGGTGATGTTTCAATTGATGCATACTTTGCTAATGCCATGATCCAACACACTATTATAGAATACAAGTAACCCTTTGTTTTTATCACTCACTCACAGTTGAAGGCAGCAGCAGGTGTGTTTGTGTTGAAGACTGGAAATGTTTAGCAGGGTCTAGAAATTGGATAGTATCTTGCTCAACTTTCTTAATAAAAAATTCTTTTTATTTATTTGGCATTTTAGGATGGAAAAAGATTGGGAGTAGACGATTTGATGATGATATCTATAGTCTAATCTAGTTTTTTTTTTTTTTTTTTTTTTAAATTTAAATATTTTAACAACAAAATTAAACTTTATTAATAAAAATACTTAAACATTACAACAATAATTAAAACTTAAACTAATAAAACGTAAACATTACAAAACTAAAACATCACAAAAATCTTCATCATCAACATGCTTTCACACTTTCGCTCGTCTTCAATCTCTTGATTTCAGATTTCCACGGTTTCTCTAAACGTGTTCAACCAAATCGGATTTTAAGTTTAGATGAGTTGATCGGTCCATTTCTCCGAGAAACTACTTAGGATTATGCATGGGATCTTAACGGATCATGATCACGGTGGCCCTCTTATGCAAACCATGTAGGATATATCGTCCGTTGCTTGTGTCGGATGATCATATTATGCAAGGTTGTAAAAATCGCTAGGCGCTAGTGAGACGGTCGGGTAGGTCGGTTAGACGAGGATTAATCGGGGATTAATCGGACTGGAATTTTTATGCAAACAATTGTAATTCTATATAGGGCAAATAACCTATTAAAGCATCATACTTGTCACAAATGTCGGTTCGACGTGTGAACAAAAAAATAAATTTTCTACCACTTATCTTGCTTCATTTTGTCTCTATGATACATTTAGTAACTTGTAATGTGATCAGGTTTTTAACCTCATATTATCCTAGTTGGAAGTACATCTCACACTTTCTTCTCCCCACACGTTGGTGAACATCACCCTTTCTGCAGCCCAAAATTTGACACAAGGTGTTGAAGCAAATCCAAGATAAATAGAATCTATTTATCCAAAACTAAATATTGATTATCTAACCTATTTATCCACCACAAATACCCACCACCACCACCAAATCCACCTTCAAAAGACAACCTCCTTCATTACCACCAAAACCATTAATCGGTTGAACCTCATTCTCACCACCATGTAAGTTACACTAACTTTGACTTTAATATAAACAAATCTTGTTTACCAACCAATGGGTTGACGAATTTCTTGCTAAAAAATATCCACAAAACTACGGATGGGTATTTAATTAAGCTACAACTAGTTGAACCACTTCTTCCGATACGGTCAAGACGTGAAAGAATCAAGTGTAGAATTGCATCGGCAAGTTGCTTATCCAATCCATATATGGATCTTCTTCTATTAGTTTAATAATAATAATAATAATAATAATAATCTTAAACAAAAGTCACCACTTGACACCCTTTTATTATCTAATCTAAAATAAATTTATCATCACGGAAAAAAAAATAGTAAGAAGGAAGAAGGGGATATTCACCGACATATATCATATCAAAAACTATGAATAGATGAGCGACGGTTAGTGGGAGATGATTTGTTGTCGGAGATGGGTAACCAAACCAAGGTCCGTGGTTCATTGTTTGATCGATTGAGAAGTGGTGGTGGGTGGTTGTGGTGGTAGGCACGTAAGAATGTTTTAAGATACAATCTTTTAGATAAGTTCATGGTTTTAATCATAGCAGATGAAAAGAAAATGGGAGGGTGAAAGAGGTCTTTGGTGAGAGGTGAGAAAAAAATAATAAAAATGGTTGAGGGTGATGTGGAGTTTTAACCGGCTAGGTGTACTTTTACCTGCTGTTGTGGGTATTAATGTATCATAGAGACAAAATAGACAAAATAAGTGGCCAAAAAAGGTTATTTTTTTGTTCACACGTCGAACCGACATTTCGACAAGTATGGTCTTTAATAGGTTATTTGCCTTCTATATATTATATTATGTTATATGTATGAGATAAGTATAATGATCAAAGTTCAAATATTTCAGTGTTCAAATATAAACATAATACATAATTCTTCAAATTTCAAAGTCAAACATAGATATTACTAGGCAATGTTGCAAAAATCGTGAATCGGTGGTCGGGCGGTCGACCACCCCTGCAATGATAATCGGTCAAGGCGGGATTAATCGATGATTAATCGATTAGCAAGTTTTGGGTATTTCGGAGACCAAACTAAAGATCTTAAGCGATTCCAAGCCTACTATGTTTTCAAACCTCAATAAAAGGCTCCAATTCTGATTATGAGGCTCATTGTGCGTTATAAGTGAAATAAATGATCCCCATTGTGGGTCAAGTGAAATTATTATTTTTTTAAAGTTGACCGATTCGACCGATTTTTTACCGATTCGGCCGATTTTTAGCCGCTTTTTGACTGATTTTTGGCCGATTTTTTTACTTGGCCTATTTTTTTACCGATTTTCAAAATTCTACAAGGTGTATGATCGACACCGATTAATCGGCCGATTCGACCGATTTTTGCAACACTATTACTCGGTTTATTAACAATTTTAAGCGATATTTGACCGATTTTGTCCGATTAATCGGTTTGTTAAACCGATTTTAAGCGATTTTGTCGATTTTTAAGCGATTTTGTTGAACAAATTTTAAGCGATTTTGTCTGATTAATCCGATTAGACCGATTTTGTTCGATTAATCGGTTTGTTGACCGATTTTAGCGATCTTTAACCGCACCGATTAAATAGGCCGATTATGATAAATCAAGGCGCTTAGTGAACGATCGGCGACTATGCGAGGATTAATTGGCCGCCTAGGCTGATTTTACAATGAGATATTATGTAATATGATACATGCACACAATATTTCGGAGATCACGTTGGTACAACCCTCGAGCCGAACTTTAAGCAATTTCCACTTCTTCTTCAACACACTAAAAGCTCGCTCCACATCTTTCCTTGTTGCTTCGTGCTTCCTCTTGTACATTATTCTAATGATCTATATATTGTTCATAAACTTATTCTTACAAATAAGCGCATCGCTTACTTAATAAGCCTAGCTCGTTACGAATTTGCATTATTCTTACACATAAGCCTATTCTTACGAATAAGCCTAAGGTTTATGAATAAGATTTATTCTTTACTGAATAAAGACTATTCTTACGCCTTAGACTTAAGCTTACGAATAAGCATCTATGTTTTCGAGTAAGGATCCAAGTTACGAGTAAGAATCGTTTACAAACAAGTTAATGGTTTACGATAAGTCACAATTCACAAAGTGCCTAAAGTTTACGATTAAGTATATAAAACTTTCAAATGTTGTGTTTAAGTGATAAATGGGTATTAATACTTCAAAATTAAAACACGACTAAACTTATCATCACAACTAAAAGTAAAAGGACAAATATGACTTAGAATGTGTAACGGACATTCAACTTTGAACATCAACATCAAACAAGGACTTAGAAGTGAATCCGACTAATGCTAACACATTGTGTCTTTCAATGTATGTTTCTATGACTTATGTCCTTCGATCAAAACAATGGCCGCTCAACAAGTCGATGTTAATGTCCCTAAGTACTCATAATGGAAAACACCTTCCCACAAGGTTATAATAGAGTCATTGGCAAGAACAACCTCCGTGTTGATTTCAACAACTTCCCATGCTCGAATCATCTTGTCAAATCGTTGTGGATATTCTACTCAACCACCCTTAAAAGTTCATGTTAACCAAATCTTCCTCAATCCCGAATTCTACATTCACTAGTTTCGAACACCGTTGAAAAGGATGACGGGGACGGTCGATCAATTGTACTTTACACAAACGTGGAGTCACTATCAGAATCGAGGATCTTCACTCTGTGCTACTTCTACCTACCGTGAATTCTACAGAAGAATATGTGAAAACTCCAACTGAGAAGGAGATTTTGGACTTTCTTGTTGACATCGGTTATGATGAGTCTGCATGTATCATCACTACTCACTCCAGAGTAGATGTCAAGTACATGCCGCAACCGTGGAGAACTCTCTACATCATCATTGCTAAGTCCGTATCTGGCCGAGACAGCAGTCATGAACACCTTAAGCTGCCACATCTGCAAATTTTTGGGGGATGGTCAATGTAAAGCTCATTGACTATGTAAGCCTCATCTAGGAGGACATGATGTAACACGTCAAAAGGAGGTTCTAAGATCCCTTTTTTCAGATACACCAAGATGATCATCAACAACCTACTCAAGAAGTTCGAAGATATTCCAAAGAGACTTGATGATGAGGATAAACACACAATGAAGAATGAGCCAACTTTGAGAATGGTTAGGATTCATGGGACGAGCACTCGTAAACAAGGTGCTCACTTCCGAGTGTCTTTTAACCGAAAAGGTCAAACAGAAATGTCATATAAGTACTATGATCACGCCTTAAGGCTAAGTGTGTCGGTTTTCTCGACGAAGGCACATAAGCCTCATCAATCAAGAACAGAGCAAAGAAAGTAACTAAAGTTGGTAGCTCTAGAAGTACCACTAAGAAAATGAAGCCCACAATGCCAAAGCACAAGAAGAGAAGAGTACCGGTTCGGGTTGTCAAGCCTGAGCCTTCTCCTAAACCAACATCTCAACCTAAGATGACCCGCATACGTAATCGATGAAATTGTCATATACAAGGAGGTTCGTTTCAAGAACCGGTGAAGCAAGTATAAAAACAACTATTTACCGAATGGTTCATGAAATGTTCGTTGTATGTTCGGTTCGTTTACATTCCTAATTTATAATATCCTTCCAAAACAAGTATAAAAGGGATAATTACATATATATCCTTTCAAAGCCTCATAATTGCACATATATATTCAACCAAGACTCATAATTGCATATATATCCTTCCAAAGCATTACAATTGTCAAATGTATCCAAATGATTATTTTAAATATATGTAATAGAAAAAATGTCTAATAATTATAATTGACGATAAAATAACGATAATACACTAATTTTTTTTTTTTTTTTTACGATTACAAAGTATCCTTTAACCACTTTTTAAGAAAAGAAATAGCAACCATGTTCGTGACTCAATTTGTGTTCGCCATCGATGAATCTTGAATAAGAATATTAAAGACTATCAATCATTCTATCTAAACGTTATATATAATTATATATAGATCAAATGACATAATAAAATTTAAACCAAAAAAATTACAAAACATGACCAAAGCCAAAAACCCAATAAGACAATTGGAGCATTGCCACGAGATGAACACAAAAAGTCACAAAATATAATCAAACAAAAGCCCACACTATGACATCAACTAACAAGCATAAACAAGAAAGGACACCACTGGCACTACCACAGTTTTGAGGTCGATTATAATTCGACAAAGGGTCATCTAAATACACCATGATAATTGGTTAATCATTGACTTTATTATAAAAAATATATAAAATAATTCTAGGGGACATGATTACTTTTATCAATGTAACATTAATGAGTCATCCAAAGTCGGTTTGAGGCATTCAATGTAAATAAACCCTTTCTACCGTGTTCATGCTTTCTCAATTTTTTTAATTTTTTATTTTTTATTTTTATTTTTACTTTTGTCATATACATATACATATAATTATTTTTACTTTTGTCATATACATATCGTACTTATATATAAGTGAACAAATAATACAAATTTTATTAAAATGAATAATTAAAATACTATATAAATAACGTTACATAATTACTTTATTAGGTCAATATTTTTCGAATACGATAATAATATTCGCGAAACACATTCTCGACGACACATCGTGTCCTCCCATCCAAATTCATTTTCACTTTTATATGTAATCCAAAGTGGATGAGTTAACGGTAATGGAGAACCTTTGCGTAGTGTCGCTTTAATATAATGGTTACCATTCACATGAGCAATCACAATTGTCTCGTGTGGTTCGATTGTGGTGGCCTCGACCAAAGCGGAACACTGTGGTGCGACCTCCAACATTTCCTCCATCGTTAGACTTATAACAACTTTTTATATGTCGAGGCAATAACCAAAACCGTGTTTGGCATTTCCATCCATTTTCCACTTTTTTACGGTCTTATAAATTGTTTTATAACCTCGCTCCAAATATATACTTGTATTTTGTTGGTTAAAATCTAACTCCCGCACCAAATCATACCGAATCTGACGCCACTTATCTTGAGGTAGACCGAGAGCGACAACGACATATCGAATCCGCAATTTCCATCACCTATGACATCTTGTAAATCGTAACATAAGGATGGAAAATATGTGGAAGTTGATTCAAAATCTTTCCGAACGCGTTTCGTGGACGATTGGCTCACATATGAACTATGTCTCGAGGTTCTCGGTTTAAGTCCGGGAACATGTCACGTTCACGTGTTTCATAGTTCGAGCATGAACTATGTCTTGGTCTTTCCTCGCTCAAGTCTACCCAAAAGCCCGGTTGATTGACTACTTTACTAGGATCTTGAACTTCGGATCAACAAACTTCTTTTTGTTGTTTCTTCAAGCTTGGTCGCCCACCACGCGGAATGCACGCCATATATTAAAGGATGTGGGGTGAACAAAAACATAGCTTCCAACTCATTTGTAACATCATTTGTAGAAAAATCATGAACATAACCATTAGAGTTTAAAGAGACGTAAAAATCTGCGTTGAAATTTTTATAATTATTTTATCTTTTATTTATTGAAAAGAAATAAACCAAAATATATAGGAGAAAAACATTAAAATAGTTTTACGCATTGTACTTTTTGCAACTCTTCCGCCTTGCAATTTTAGATTGTGCACTATATATATCTTTGAGTGTTGACACGTTATCTTTATTTTGCGCCTTTATTATTGACAATATGTCACGTGGCTCCACATTCTTCTTTGTCAAATCTTCAACCAATTGATATTCTTCTTTAGTCAATCGCCGCATATGGATGCCCTCCATATGTTGTGCAAGGAGATGATTATGTTTATCACATATCACACTAATCAACCAACCACCATACATATTTGAATACTTTTCACACCTCACGGAGGCGAAACACGAGTGTAACGGAAAGGAACATAAGCACAAGATAATAGAACATACCAACGTTAAGATTAAAAGAAATAGTATACCATTACAATACCGGTTTAGCCGACATCGGCAAATATATTACAAAGTTTAGATTCCAAAATATTTCGCTCTATTACATAACGATTTGTAGTGACAAGTGAAAACTTCATTATGCAAGACCGGTAGAAAAGCTTACTAACGATCACGAAATGCATGAGAGAAAACGGTCAACTATGAAAATAGTTGAGTGAGTATACACGCTTCAGTAAAATAAGAAAACTCGTAAGTGAGAAAGTCAAAGGTTTCGGTCATCATAATAATCCACAAAGCAAAGGCATTGTAAATCCACTGGGCCCAAGTTCCGCCTATACAAAACTTGCAACATGTGTTCACAACCCATTGCACAAAATATAGCGTGTCAAGTAGTCAAGTATACGCTGCCGGGACATTTCACAATATAGCACCACGTATACAATAATGTATGCCGTGCAAAGCCCTAGAATAAATAATATGCGTCCGTAACATAGTGGACGAGAGGTTGGCCGACCTCTAATAGCTTATCCATACTACCTACTAATAGGAGACTAACAATGCGAATGTACGAACAATACATCATACAACTATTATATACAATTAAGAACACTCCGAACATGGGAGAATTTGCACACTCCACCAATAAGGCGAGAATTTTGAGAACGCCCGTAACATAGTGAGACGCCCGCTCCGGACCGGGAGGCTTTAGGATGCTCGAACAAGGAGACTTTATAGTGATGCTCCGAACATGGGAGACTTTAGGTTAAGGTCATAACACGTACGGTTCAACAAGTCCAAACAAGTCCTAAGTTTATATTTAAGTTCAAGGATTTGTTTCAAGTTCAAATGTTCAAGTCAAAGAGTTCACAAAAGTAAGAATCAATTCAATTCAAGTATGGTTCATGCATTTCGCCCCAAAAATATAGCAAAACGGTAAAAAAAAAAGGGGTGTGATTACTCACTTGATGAATTGATGCGATGACAAAAGTGGTTACACGAAATGTAGCGTGAATCTAAACCGACCTATTATGAATGATATGATATGTAATAAGTCATGATGTAATGTTATGCATGCAATTCGGATGATATTTATACCACTTATGTATTTTTGAAAACAATACTTCTCGTCGAAAATATAATCTTTTAACGTCTTGACCATTTTTAAATTACTTCACATGCATTTATGTTGAAATGATATCCGACGATAATCATTTAGTGATTTATTAAGAGAATATAACTTTTCGTCGTAAGATAATGTCGTTGAAATTTCCATGAAAGTGACAAAAACGGCCTCTAAAAGCTAGTCGTAAAATGGTGCACGTCGAGCGTTAGGAAACGAACTCAACGGTTTTGGGAAGCTTGTATCATTATCTCAAAGTTTTAGTACATGAGTTTCCATCCTAGAGGTCTCGAACATAAAGAAAAATAGAGGTTAAGTATGGTACTTATGTCCCAAAATATAGTTTAAGGATGTTTTGCAAAGTTTAAGTAAACGTAATTAATTCATTACAACTCCGCTAATCAAACGGTCGGACATTTTATAAATATACTTGGCAAACTTACTTTTACTAGAAGACATCACTTTATAAAAGTTCTAAATCAATGTTAAAACAACCTTCAACTTGGTCTCTAGTTTTGCCGTAAAACTTGCCTATTAGAAATTTAATAGTTTTTCTTATATAATAAAGTTACGACAACTTTTGTAAACGTGTATAATTTAATCGTTACAAATCCGTTTCTGCGTTTTAAAGGTCCTTAGCTTTGTATCAAAGTATACTAACATATTTTTGACAAGTCGACATAATTTACAACGCCCAAGCTTCACTTTTGACTCGCACAAAACAAACAATACATGCTGAAATTTCAGAAAATTATAGTTTTCACGCCAACTTGAAAATTCATAACTTCTTCGTTATAGCTCCGCTTTAATCCGTTCAAGCGCCACGGTTTCGTTTTAAAGTATATTTTCTAAATATCTAGGCCAAAATTTTTACCCTACTGTCGGATTTTCCAGATTTCGAAAATAAGGACAGACCCTTTTGCAAACTTGTCGAAATGAGTTTTCTCGCCAAACCTATTCTAACCCATTCAAAAACTCCAAAGCTATTCTAATCCTACCATACACCTTCTTAGGGTGTCATGGGTTCCTAGACATCACCAAGAATAATATATAACAATGAGTAATTATAGGATGAATTATATATATATAACACTTAAAAACCTTAAAAAGTGGTATAAACATCACATAACTTGCATGTTTTACTTGTGCATAAAAAAATGAACATAGAAATGAATATGAAAAATAATGATATGTATGAAATGCTTACTAGTAGTTGATGAGGTTAATGAGAACAAATGATTTTTCCTAATCACCCAAGGTTTATATTGCAAAACCTTAAACAAAGAGTGATACTAGATTGATAATAATCTTGTCTTGAAAAATTTTGAAGCTTCCTTCTTTGATCCTTAGATTGGCGGTTTTGGAGAGGAAGAGAGCAAGGAAGAGATAGTTTGATCTTCTTATTTTGCAAAATGAATTAAATGAGTGATATTTTAAGTATAATACAAAGACTTGAGATATTTTGCAAATTTTTGATGACTAATCCCCTCAGGTCGACAAGGGGTGTATTTGTTTAAGATTATATATATTTTTTCTTTTAATTTCTTGTATATAGATGTAAATTAAATGTGTACTTGTAGTATTGTTAAGTAATAGTAGTAACTTGTATACACATTTGAATATTTAAGGTAGCGTTAGATAAAAATAAATTTTCACGGGTCAAGATAAAATATATTTAGGTCATAAAATTATAAAAATACTTTTCTTGCAAAATTTGAATGATATAATAATAATCGTGTAACATTTAAGAAAATCGTCGAATTATATAAATATAACAATTTATATACAAAATAAATTTAAACACCTGGGTAAACTCATAATATTATTTTATAAACTTAATATGAGTATAAAATATATCGGATAATTTTGGATTTAACGGATCAATCGCTCAAAATAATTAATCACGCGATAACGTTTATTTAATATGAAAATTATACGTTTAATGTAAAATGCAAAACCATGCATGAACTAATATGATGACAATGATGTTAATGATATGTAGACTAAACTTAGTCTATATGAAATGTCTCGATGATATGATCATGAATTCACATAAACCATTAAGTTACGTGATTTGATACTGTAAACCTAGTTTACGATAAACGATGAAATAGTAAATGTGATAAATGACCGGAAATTGAGAATTGTGACACTTTCCTAACAACCTGAATGGACAATTAATCTTTTGGTAGCGAGTTTTACTTGTTTCATTCGGTTTATATTCACCACCAAGATCACACATAAGCATGCCTTCATAGAAAAACCACTTTCATTCGTGTATGATTTTTGAGTTACAATGACGTAACCGAGAGACCGTGCCTTAGTTTCATGCTTCAACCTTTAAGTCTTCACGAGTTTTGAACACCTAAAATTAAATTTGTTATTGTTAATGAAAATATCCACTTCTAAAAGAATAACATATATTTATTAATTATTGTCTATGATATAAAATAATTATACCTCATTAGTGAAAAATGGCGACGTATGCATATTTTCATTAAAAAAAAGACATTTTCTTGTATCAACTTAAATAAGTTCCTGCAAAAAGAAAAAAAAAAAAAAACCTAAAAGCCCACCAAACACCAAAAAAACCCAACTTTTTAAAACCCTAAAATCCTTATTTTTTCCCAGCCTCCACATTTTCCAGCCTCCATCTTATATTCTTTCATCTATAATACCACCACTGTCAAACCGCCATACCAGCATTGTCAAACCAACACCACTATAATACCACCGTACCACCACGAACCCCCTTACCATAACCATCTGGACGAAAAAAACTACAACCACAAACATGTGGTTTGGATCCGAACGAAGGGTTTGTTTGGATTTGGATAAAGCCACAACCGGCCAGTGGAGCCCAACGATTTGAATGGAGCAGGAGATGGAAAAATAGCAACCGACAATTGAAGCCCACGAACGGTGTGTTTGAAACCACAACCGGTTTTGGTGTGGAGCCCACGAAAAGGTGTGTTTGAAATTTTTTGTTTGGATCTATTACGAACGGGTGTTTGAGTCACTGCGATTTTTTTTGTACGAAAAGGTGAGATTACTACAAAGGTGAGATTTGTGGTAAGGATGAGACGACAAATTGGACATATAATGATTATGTTATACGATAATCATGTTTTTGTTTCGCCCGAGATAGTTCCCGCAAGACGATAATGGTCCAAGGATTTGTTTAGGCAAGGAGATGGTTCTGCAAGTGTTGATAGTGGTGTGCCTCTTTTTGTTTCGATTCGACATCAAAGATGAAAGGTGGATTTCGATGAAGATTTAAGGAATGAAAAGATAATAACTTGTATTACAATATAACGTTGGTGGATTACCTTGTAACGTTGAATGATATTACGATTGTTAGTACTTAAAATCAAATTTAGACAACTTATATAACATGATTATGTCATATTTTAAGCAGTAATTAAATTAGTTAGTTAGGAAGCTAGGAAATAAAGTTTGTAATTTTAAAAATATGGGAACCGTAGGAGAATGAGTTAAGAGAGTAGTGGGGTGACATCTTTTGAAAAGTGGTATTGAATGTTTAAAGTCGACTTGAAAAGAGCTATTGAATGTTTAAGTTGATGAAAAAGCTATTCCAAAATGTTTAGAAAGTTAAAAGTGCTATTCCTTATATTGACTAATTGACTAAAAAAATTCTTGGTGAATTTAGTAATCACCTTGGTGTCTTGAGAGGAAATTGAAGAGTATCCGCTACAACAAAGAATGATCGATTTTTATGTTTATAATTAGAACAAGGGTATAATCATAATTTAATATCAATATTAATTATTAGACATTTTTTCTATTAATTATATTTAAAATAATCATTTATATATATTTGATAATTTTAAAGCTTTAGAAAGATATATACGCAATTATGAGTTTGGTTGAATATATATGCAATTATAAGGTTTGGAATGATATTTATGCAATTCCTCCTAGAAAAAGTATAGTATATAGTAGAGATGGCAAAGCAGGCGGCCAGTAAACAACAGGTTAACGGCACTAGCCCACGTAAGACGCAGGCTTGAACCAAGACGGCTTAAAGCAAGACGGCCAAACGGATTCGTATTATACTTAATCGCTTTAGAAAATAAATAAACGACAAAAAAAAAAAAAAAAAAAAAAAAAAGAAAAAATCTCAAAC
This sequence comes from Chrysanthemum lavandulifolium, assembly GCA_022545495.1. NCBI lineage: Eukaryota > Viridiplantae > Streptophyta > Magnoliopsida > Asterales > Asteraceae > Chrysanthemum > Chrysanthemum lavandulifolium. The sequence continues at coordinate 171,586,239 of CM040246.1, forward strand.
GTAATAAATTCATTTATATTTAAGTAACTATATAAGTTTTTCACTAAAAACAATTTAATATTTTCCAATTGAGAGAAAAACATATGCTCATTAATGCTCATTTAACTTTTAAATGCGCGATACATGCTTATTTAGAAAGGAGGGAAAAAAAAAAAAAAAGTAGGCAAAGTATGCTAAAATCTTTTAAAAAATTGCCCTTTTATCCCATTTCTTTGATTTTGATTTTAGGCATAAATTGGCACCCTCTATTATATAGTGTTGAGGGGAGTAAGCAAATGTATTTGAAGCTGAAAGGACTAAAGCTGAAAAGCGTAAAACCCTTGCCACAAAACACAAAACCTTGGCTCTATCCCGCCTGCCTGCTTGCGACTCTTGTCGATCTCCCTTCAGCCGTCAATCAGGTATTCTTCATGTGTCTGTCCGTATAATTTAATTTCAAGTACAAATATATTTAAATGCTACTCCATCAATCAATCAAACTGATACAAATACTTTTATGTAAATGTAAATAGATTTGCTGCTAGATAATGGCTTTCGTTCTTCAAGTGCCCGTTAATCTACTTGGACGACAACAACAACAACAAAATGTTGTTTCGCTCACAAGGACTAAACGTTGTACTGCTTTTAGTAGAAAACAAAGGTCTATGTTTTCCATATCAGCTACAAACAATCTTGCTCTTCCGATCATGGTACTATTTTTACCCTTTTATACGTTCAACACTTTTATTGCTAAATTCCTATATACGTCACTTTTGAATATTGTTTAGGTGAATAGCTGTATGGGGAAAATGGGTGAGGCAGTTATCGAGGCGGGAATTTCTGCTGGGCTTCATATTGTTCCTGCATCGTTTGGTATTCAAAAAGATGCTGGCAAGACAGTTGAAGTGGGAGGGAAGAATATTCAAGTGTACGGTCCCTCTGATAGAGACACCACTTTAGCATCTATTGTTGAACAATATCCAAATCTCATCGTGGTGGACTTCACAGTACCTAATGCCGTCAATGGTAAACATGCAATTCTTTGATTTGTATGTTGTCGTGTATTATATATTACCATATTAGTTTAGTGCGGTCACTATTGTTATCTACCTGTAGAAAATGCTGAGTTATATTGCAAAAGTGGAGTGCCTTTTGTGATGGGAACTACTGGTGGAGATAGGGATCTTTTGTATAAAACTGTGCAAGATGCGAATCTTTATGCCGTGATCTCTCCTCAAATGGGAAAACAGGTGAAAAATGTTTATGGTATTGTTTGATGAATACAATTGTTAACACTTTTTCTTAAAAGATGTTTAGTCCCATAGTCACTTATTTTGTTCAGGTTGTGGCGTTCTTGGCAGCCATGGATATTATGTCCAAGCAATTTCCTGGAGCATTCTCTGGATATACTCTAGAGGTACTTGTCTCTATCTACTCTAACAGATGCCAGTAGTTTTTGATTGTTGGTTTGTTTGGTTTGTGGTTAGATGTAGAGTTGATTTTGTGCATAACTTGACACAGTTGTATTGTTAATTTTCTTGGTTATGGTTCTTAATCTGTTCCTTTCCTTATGGCAAAGTCGTATAATTTATTACTATTATACTAAAGGCGCCCAAAATGATGTACCAAGGCTGGATTTTGGTGCAAATTTCTACGCATTTTGGGAACACTTGCCTGGACGGTTGCTCTATCTATTGGATGATTATAATCTTTACTGTAAAACTGTGAAAGTAATAACAGAAGAACTGCACTCACCAAATTAGACGTCATTAGCCACGTATTGCTACATACTGAAAGAAACTGATCATCGATGATAGGTTAATGCCTTTCTAATTTTGATCATATAGAGTTTCAGGTCTCGTATTTACGATATTGTTAGATCAGAACAAGTATTTATGAACACTGGCAGACTTCTTCTGGCGAGCAGTTGTTTGACTCTTCATTGTCCAGATTCTAGGAAGTTTTGCGGATTGTTAGAATTATAGTAGTATTAGTATTAGGTTATTTAAGTCGTATTAAGGCCAAGCCCATTATTATTAACCTAACTTAGTTTCCAAGCTGATTAAAGGTTGTATTTAGACACAGTCTTGTAATTTCACAGTTTTAATAAAGGCAATACAATGTAGTCATTTTTCCATTACCCCGATTGCTTACCAACTCTGAGCTTTCGGTACAAGTCGCTGAAATAATAGTCATTCTCCAGTGCCTGACTAATTGTTGGCAGTCTGGAGGGATCCCGTTTTTGTTTGAGACTTATTGAGCTCGTTTTCGCTCCGTCAGTTTGTTTTTAGTTCGTCATATCCTTAGTAGCTGTGGGTGAATCATGATCTGAGATTCTTAACCGTTAGATCGCCTTCAAATTCGTACATTATGTTCTAGGCACATAGGTTTAGCTTTTGACGATTCAGTTTTCTAGTCGAAGTTTTGAAGAAATCACAGAAACAACCTGTTGAAGTTTGCTGTTTTCCGTTTGTCACATTCTGCCCGCCTGCGGGACAATAGCAGTAACTCTTTCGTCAACCGTTGGATGGTCGTGATTTTTGGTTTGTAGCTTCTGGACACATAGATCTACAATCTTATAGTCTTGTAATTTCACAGTTCTAGTTAAGGCAATACAATGTAGTCATTTGTCCATTATCGATTGTTTTCCAACTCTGTTTACACGGATAATACTTCTTGATTCAGTGCTTCACAAAGTTCACCTAATTATATGAAAAAGTAAAAAAGTAACAAGGGACTCCATATCTGATTGAAAAGAAAATATAGCAAGTGAATAAGAGCTGTTTCTTTGTAGCCATTAAGACTGTTTGGTGCTAACAACGTCAATGATTTAAAAAAAACAAAAAAACGTTTTTACAGCATATCTGTATTTGCGTTATTGTTTCAAAAGATTTCTTAGTTGACTTATTTGTTCTTAGAATTGTCCATTTAAACTCATTTACCTATGCATACGTCGATTTGGCATTCGTTTAATCTGCAACGGGTCAAATGGGTAAAATAAAAAATCTGCTAAATAAATAGGAAGTTGGTCAAAAGTTCGAAAGTCTCCCAAAGTGTTTTAGACTTTAGTATGAATAACAACTTCCTACATTGTTTTATGCAAAAAAGTAGACTGCATTTGTAATAGTAAAACTCTTTGATTTATGGTAACCACACTGGTTATCAAATAGAAAAATAAACATAGGATTAGACCACATTTTTCGGGTTAACTTAACCTGATCAGAACCATACTAAAAACATCCTGTTTTGACCAGAACCCGTTATATTATTACCTATATAACCCAACCCACCAGAAAACCACTTTTTTCATCTCTATTTGCTTCTAATGGCAATTTTGTAACAGGTGTTGGAATCTCACCAAGCTACCAAGTTGGACACATCTGGAACAGCAAAAGCTGTCATATCATGTTTTCAGAAATTGGGTGTCGACTTCGACATAGATCAGGTAGGTCACAATTCATGTCAACAAACGGGGAGAATAACTTATCCTTTAATTTACATGTCTTTTGTCATCTCGTGTGTAAAGAATGCCTTATGTAAGACTTATATGATATATGCTGCATACTGTTCTTTTGAAGCAAATATTAACCTATGTGGTTCCACTTAGTAAATTGCAACTTTTCGATTTGAGCAAATAATTTCTGTAACCGTCGTACTAGACACTTTCTATCGAACTAACTATCCTGTTTGAAAAGTAACCCGCAGAATTCTGTACTTGCAATACATGATCAATCTGTCTAAAATTTCTATAGTGGCTTTCTTTAGGGAAAAATTTTAAGAACAATGGTTACAAATGTAATTTGCAGTAACATGCTTTTTATTTATTTTATTTTTTTATTTTTTTTTTCCTCCAGCTAAGATAATTATTTTGATGCAAAGTATCAAGTAAATTGGTTACATAAGTAATTAATTTTTCTTATATTTGTTATTTCAGTAGGTCTATAATCCTTAATCATAAAACACAATTATGGGGCTTCCTTGTACCAGGAATATATGGTATATGGTCATGAGTCTTGACATAACAACATCAGAAACAAGTTTATATCTATTATAATTTTTATTTTCCAAGCATCTTATAAGTTCTTAATCTTAACATTCTTTTTTATGTTTATTTGTTATTTTTATCAGGTACAATTGATACGAGATCCAAAACAACAAGTTGAAATGGTTGGTGTACCAGAGGAGCATCTTAATGGACATGCATTCCATATGTATCATCTGACATCCCTGATGGAACGAAGCTCATGATTTATTCTTGAACTGGGAGAGGGGGTTTTGAATCTTTTCAGTGAGCAATCGAATTATGTGTTTTTTCTCTTTCTAGGGTTTCATTCGAGTTTCAGCACAATGTTTGTGGGAGATCAATCTATGCTGAAGGTGCTATTGATGCTGCACTTTTTCTCGCTAAGAAGGTGCTAACTCTTTTCTCTGCTAAATAAAAAAATTAAAAATAAAGAATTGGTAGCAAAACACCATCATTGAAGCTATTTTTGACATGCAGATCCAATCTAAGGCAGATAAGAAGATATATGACATGATTGATGTCTTCTACGAGGGTAACATGCGCTGAGAGTCGACATGTGTTTGTTAGCTTAGATGAGGTTTAGTCATAATGCAGATCTGTTTGGTAGATCAGAAGACATCTTAAGTGGACGTCAATCGTAATGTTTTGTGTTCCCAGTTAGCGTATAGACGTGTGCTTAAGTTGTTTTTGTCAGTTTTATCATGAAATATGAGCTTGTGATTAATTTAAGACATCTTTGCTAATTTGTAGGGAATTTTGCCATATATGTATTTTTAACATACACGATGATGAAACCCATAGTGTTGTAGGCTTGTAGCTAGCATTTTGTCAATCTATGATGTCCTATTTGGTTTTTTTGTTGCTGATGAATTTTGGTAAACCTTAAGGAGCTAATGGCCAATGGGTCAAAATGGTACAGAATGTCTCAAGTGGGTTGGGACAATGCTTTGCTTCTGTTTTGTAAATGATACACTTCATTAATGTATATGATTAGCTGTTATATAAGTAAACTCAATATCGTTACAGCAACGATCATCTTTTTTACTAATGTCTAATAAGTAAACCACTACCGTCTCATATTCTAAATAGATTATAGTTTATACCTAGTTATCTACTTTTCTCGAAATCAAAATTCTAATTAACAAACTACTGGTCTTTTACCTAATCACCCGAAGCAAAAATTTCCTTACATGTAATTGATGTTTTTTCTTGACACTTTAAATCTTTAATGTAAACCTTTTCATAGTTTTAACTTTTAAGTTTGAACCACATAATTAGTGGAAATAGTGTTATTGTTACAATCACAAGAGCCTTGAATCCCTTAATAGTTACATGATACAGTAAAAGTGCAAAACTAAAAGTCTAAAAGTGCTCAATAGTTCAATTTACTTTACTTCACTGTGATTAAAATAATCAAAGGGTATGTTTTGGAATGCAACTTATGAAACGTTTGTTTGCTTGAAATCATGTAGATGACTCGTATGTTTTGAGACGCTTGGGACTCATGTTATATAATCTTATTCCGCTAAATCGTTAATGTAATGATTGAAACTTGACTTTTTTGTATATTAGTACTATTAATTTGGTGTTTGAAATTAGAACTTTGACATTTTTAAAAGGATATTATATGAATTTATTTTGACGTTGAGTAAAATGCAAAATAGTTTGAATCGTTTATCTTTATTTACAAAATATGACAATTGGTAGGATCGTGGGATCTCGATCGATCCTACGATTTCGATCTTCTGAAGACAAAACGATCTCATATGAGATCGCGATCTTGACCTTTAGTTTAAACAATGCCATCCAAGCTAGACACCTGAAATAGATGTCGGAACAACATAGGATTTTTTAGGAACGGTGTGTTAAAAATACACGTATCAAATAGAGGTAGCAATTTGTGCCCAAAATCAAGAAAATGAGCTAATTTGGGCAAATTTTCAGAAGATGTTGGCACATTTAGCCCCATCTTTTTTTTAAATGGGCATATATTTTCTATCAATCGGAAAACATTACAATTTAAAAAATAAAAAATAAAAATTATAGATATAATATATTTATTTCTTTAAATATAAATGAGATGTTACGTTTGAAGAATTTATTTCGTCATTTTGGGTCTTTTAAAAGCGATTAGATGACGTCGTCCGTTTTACGCGTCTTTCGTTTAACCTGCGTCTGTTTAGCCATAGCCCTTGCCCACCTGACCCGATCAAACTATGAGTTCACCAAACTAAATAGTAATCTAATATTCTTAATTCTACATATCAACTACAGAGTAATATGTATTTTGAACTAATCGTGCAAAACTAAACACAATATATTTATGTCGGAGATTCAATTAAATAAACGAACGGAAGTAATATAAAAATATCAGTACATGCATTGACGAATATATGCAGCCTATATTCTAAATTCATTGGCCTTTAAAAAAATATATATTCGAAATTATTTGGATCCTTAAATCTAATGTGACTTTTAATCAATGTAGATGACAAAAAATATGGGACACTAAAGTTACTCGTACCACTTTTAAAAACAATTGACTAGAGTTAAACCGGGTGAAAGTGAAAAAAAACCATCAAAGCCAGAATCTGAATCTTGAAACATGAACCCAACACCACCTGAATTTGCTTCACCCACCCCACTTGTAGATCCCTATATATACCCATAAACTACTTCATATTCCACAACAACAACAAGAAGCACAATCACAAGATATTAAGAATCATCACATTATCTTCTTCTTCACCTTCAACCGAATTATAATGGCTTCATTTGACCAAAAGCTAGCCATGGCTAAGAGCTGCTCACATGGTAACCATCATATATTTTTAAGCACGATACATGTTATAATCTGTATGCCAAACTTTAGTAGCTTACTAAATTATAATTAATTATTTTTATGGGTTCTGTAGAAGGAGTGGTTGCAGGAGCTAAAGCTGCAGTATTAGCAACTATCGCCACCGCTATTCCAACTGTAAGTACATTTAGTTACCTGATACATCAAGACTCTTGCTTACATATAACTATAAAATGGTCGGTATCAAACATACATATGATGAAGTAAGAAATCAAATAACTTACTTAGAATGAATGCAGGTGGCTAGTGCAAAAATGGTTCCATGGGCAAGGCTTCATCTTAACCATACAGCACAAGCTCTCATCATTTCCACAGGTTCAATAAAAAATTTATCTTAACCGCATTGTCATATATTTCATTTGTGATTATGGTATAGAGTATATAATAAGATTAAAATAAAATTATTTTTACAGTGGCAGGAGCTGCATATTTCATAGTTGCAGACAAGACTGTGCTAAAAAATGCCCGAAAAAACTCCTTCAACAATGTTACTCAACCATGAACTTCATGATCCAACGACTGACAAATAGAAATGGTTGAAATGGTGCAATAAATTATTAGAGTATGTAAAAAGACACATATAGTACGTGTCGAATTTGGTTTTCCCTAGGAAAACATCTACTTTTTCATTATGATTGTAACTTATTTTAAGCTTCCTTGTATTGTAAAAAGTTTCACAAGAGTATTTGCTATGAAATTTCATATCTTCTAAACTAATCGAGCCTAAACATTGTCAATCTTAATACAATGTTTTGTTTTGCACACTTGGTGACTAAGTGGCTTGTTGCTGAATATAATGTTTTGTTTTGCACTCTTGGTATGTCTAACTAACTGGCTTGTTGCTTATGATGCATGTTTTTGTCTATCCTTTCCGAATTATCCTTCCATCTAATTCTTACTCATTCGCGTTGTTCCATCCGTACTCTTCATTGATTTGTCAAGGGAAGTTTCTAATCGTTTATTCTGGTTATTGAATTTAAAAATATATATACACCGAGACACTTTATTGTGGTTACCTACAAATTCATATTTAAAAGGTAAACTTAAGTCCATATTTTTTATTTTCTTATCCTTTTGTCTTTCTTTTTTTATTCACATTTTTTCCCTATATTTGCGTTTTTTTTAAATTCGTGTTTTTTTTTTAATTCACGTTTTTTTTATTCGCGTTTTTTCTTCGCTTTCATACGTTTTCGTCTGGTTTCATACGTTTTCGTCCGTTTTCATCTGTTTTCGTCCGTTTTCATACGTTTTCGTCCGTTTTCATATGTTTTCATTCGTTTTCATACGTTTTCATTCGTTTTCATCAGTTTTCTTTCGTTTTCGTCCATTTTTCATACGTTTTCCTCCATTTTCAGATGTGTTTTTATGCTTTCATACGTTTTCATACCTTTCTGACCATCACAAGTGATATTCTGTGATATTCAGAACATCACTTGTGATTTTCTGTTTGTGATATTCTGAATATCATTTGTGATTTTCTGATTATCACTTTGTGATATTTAGAATATCACTTTTGTGATATTCTGTGATATTCTGAATATCACTTGTGATTTTCTGAATATCACTTGTGATATTTTGAAAATCACTTTGTGATATTATGAATATCACTCTTGTGATTTTCTGGATATAACTTTATGATATTCTTAATATCACTGATGACGTATGGTCCGAGAAAGAGTTTGGGCTGGAGCAAGACCCTTCCGGGGTTGGAGCAAGTCTCTTCCGAGGCTGGAGCAAGTCCCATCCGTGGCTGGAGCAAGTCCCATCCGGGGCTGGGGCAAGACCCATCCGGAGCTGAAGCAAGACCCCTTCCGGGGCTGGAGCAAGACCCTTCCGAGCTGGATATATCCGGGTCGGACATCACAGTTTCCCGCCTAAACGTTTCCCGCCTAAATATGTCGCTATCACCAGATAAGGACAATGGAACCCACCTATAAATAGAGTGCATTTACCACTTTACACGGTATGATATTTTCTCTCACTAAACACACACATACTTCTCTACATAATCTAACTTGACCGTCGGAGGGTGGTTCGGGGCTTCTGCCTAGGACCCCTTCTACCTGGTTTCTTTCTTGTACTGTAGCATATATCCATGCTCGGGATGACGTGGAACGGCTCAATCTATCGTCAAGACTAGCCCGATGGATTTATGCCTCAACAAGTGGCGCCATCCGTGGGGCCCGGGCAAAATGCTCGTCCTACCTTGGTTGAACAACCTGTTGACTAAGTTCCTTTCACGTTATGTGGGAACTTATGGGGATGTTTGGCCCAAGTTTGCACTCGGATACATGGTTCTTAGACCCCGAGTCAACTTCTTCCCCCAAATGATTCTTTATCTCGAACGTACCTGCACTACGTTATGTTTTTTCGATAAAAGACTAAGGGGCCGTTTGGTTCGAAGGAATTCGATGTAATCTGTTGTAATTGTAATCTGAATTACATTACAATCTTGTTTGGTTGGCAGAATGGATGGAATTGTAATTCAGATTACATTACATCGGGTGTTTGGTTTGCAACGTAATGTAATTGAATCACAACCACCACGTCTAGTGATGTAATTGATTACATAGCAAACTTGATGGAATGTGTTGTAATTCGATTTTCTGAGTTAAATATCGTGATTTATCTTTCATCGTTATTATTATTATATTATTTAATTTAAAAATAAATAATAATTATAATAATTATTTTTATATTATATATAAATATCTAAATAAATAATTAATTTTTTAATAATTATTTTATATTAAATTTATGATTTTTATTTACTATTTTATTTAAAAGTATTATTATTATTATTATTATTATTATTATTATTATTATTATTATTATTATTATTAATACTATTATTATTATTATTACTATTATTATTATTATTATTAAGTAATATTATTTATTAATATTATTATAATATTATTATAATATTATTAAGTAATATTGTTTATTATTATTATTATAATTATTATAATTATTATTATTTTATTATTATTATTATTATTATTATTATTATTATATTTATTATTTAGTATTATTTTACTATTATTATTATTATTATTTTATTAATTATTATTATTATAATATTATAATTGTATCATTATTATTATTATTATTATTATTATATTATAATTGTATTATTATTATTAATATTATATTTATTATTTAATAATAATAATAATAATAATATCTATTATTTATTATTATTACTTTTTATTATTATTATTATTATTATTATTATTAATAATAATAATAATAATAATAATAATAATAATAATGTATTATTCTTATTATTTTTATTATTATTTATTATTTATTTTAATATTATTATTATTAATTATTAAGTATCATTTTTTATTATTACTATTTATTATATTATTATTAATTATTATTATTATTTTAATTATTATTATTTTATTATTATATTAATTATTATTATTAATTTATTTTTATTATTAATATTATATTTTATTATTTTATTATTATTATTATTATTATTATTATTATATTTTTATTATTAATATTCTTTTTATTACTATATTATTATTATTATTATTATTTATTTATTTTTATTATTATTATTATTATTTTATTATTATTATTACTATTTATTATTATTATTATCGTTATTATATTAGCTTTTTAAGTTTTATAAAAAATTGAATTACGTTATGTTATGAGTAAACCAAACACATTGACAGATTTCATCAATTACAATTACAACACATTACAATTACAACACATTCCAATTCTTTAAATGACAATTACATCAAATTACAATTCCTTCCAAAGATTACAATTCCTTCAAAAACATTCTGTGAACCAAACGCCCCCTAAGGTGTGCCCAAAAAACTGGCTCGGTTGATTAACGTTGTCAAAGCTTACCACCTCGAAACCGATTGGTAGAAGACAATGAAATGATTGAAGCTTTAAAAGGACAACTTGCGTATTATAATGTATAAAAAGGTGTTCTAAAGGAGAAGCCAAAGTACACTAGGCTTTACACCTTACGGTGAAATTGGCATCATTGTTATAAAAAGGTACACACTTTAAAGTATATTTTACATATTATAATGGATAATGTACAAGCAATTGTCCCCATTATTTAACAAAAACAATGTAATGTGCAACTTGCTATGCACAACGTATAACCTCACGGAATATTATATGTTGTGGCATGCATGTGTCCACGCATGTATTAATATTCTATTGCCGACGGTCATTTGGTTTTAAGTTTTTTATAGCCATTCGATCAAGTTTACTTTCAATCTTAGCCGTCATAATTGCTCCTTTTAAAACGTTGAGTTAGTTATAGATAAAGAAACGTGACTAAAAAAAGTAGTAGGTAGTAGCACATAGTCAACAACTAAGACCCTTATTCCTCGGCATCTATATGATATCATATTATCATGTATTCTGCTTCCAGTTTCAAATTTGATCATTATATTATATTCATAATTCACTTATTCCAAGTACCTCATATAAAGTTAGATCTCTTTTGTGATGTGTGTAAATTGCTTATGTTAATTCGTAATACTCATTTTTATAGTTTTGTTTGATAAAAGCATCCACAATGAGTCAAATTTATTAAACATGTCCTATTTTAATCAACGAGTTCATAGTCACTAAAGTGATTTTCATATGCCTAAAGCCTCATAAAAGGTTTAGGGATTTACTCCGATAAGTATTTTAACAATGCACCTATTATAAATATTATCTAATACATTGTAAGTTACAACGTTAAAGAATAAAAATATCAAGCTTTCACATTGTGAAATGTTATATGCTTCATTCATCCTATATAAGCCAAAAAGACACTTGACACTTTTACATAACTTGCTCAACTTGCTAATAAATTGGTATCTAAAATTTGTTGTTACTTATGATAAATACAATAGATTTTTTATTTGATATTGAATGTTTGTATTATTATATTAATACATAAATTAGTTATTTATTGAAACGTATACCCGAGCAACGCACGGGTATTGCACTAGTTTCTTTATATCCCTAAGCAATTTACAAAAATTTAGCTACATGTCTAGCTACAACCTTTATGTCCTAGGGAATAGCTATCTTTATGGATAGGAAATGTAGCTGGTATAGCCCCTCTTTTAGTGTGAATGGGACTATATACTACTTGATGATGCCTGCTCAATCCCTATTCCTTTACACTGTGGATGTTGGTTGAGTGTTTTGTGAATATATTGAGTTAGGAAATGTAGTCAAGAGTATATGGTATTGGCATAAAAGGTGAAGTCAACATATTGTTTTAGCAGGAGTTCTTGGTTTTATAGAGAAAGGTTGTTTCAATGTTTCTATTTGAGATTTAGTTTTTCGGATAGTGATTTCAGTTAGAGGTTTTGGATGTATTGTTCAACATAGTTTAGAGGTATCTGTTATTTTTTTGCCCGATGTGAGCATGTTCATATTAGTGGGTATGATGTAACTTTTAGTTTCTAATATATTTCACCTTTTGCACAAAAAAAAAAAAAAATTGTTCAAATCTCTATATTGTTTATGAGAATTGATACTACACCACATTTTTGATTAATGCATCATAATCTTGTGCATTACGGTTTATACTGCATACAATCAGAATGTACAAATTGTAATGCATTAATAAAAAATGTGATGTAAGATCCCGTATTGTTTATAAACAACTTTTGTTAGATGTGATGCGCCCATATTCCAATGCTTGATTAAGCATACACGTTAGAGAGGGGGGAGTGGTCACCTAATACCCAGTGTGCCACCTCACCTCCATCCAATAAAACCTTACACATCAAAAGTACTAAATTTTACCCTAACCATACCCCAAGTGGAGGAGTGGTCACCTACACTACCCGATTTTTTTTTTTTTTTTTTTTTTTTTTTTTTTTACATAAAATCACATACAATATTTAAAATAAAACATACCATTTCATTAAATAAATAAAAACACATTACATAATACTTAAAAAAACATAACATAATACTTAAAAACATAACATAATACTTAAAATAACTACATTAAAATAAAAACCCATTAATTATCGAGATGCGCAAGTATTGACGCTACGTCTCCGTGAGATCATATCGAAGACGGTCATGGAGAACTCGCCTAGTAACTCCGCTACCACATCGTCGTCAGACATCGGCCGGACCGGCTCATCCATTATATGAACCGGTGAGAATGCCTCCTCGCTTTATAACCATATTGTGCAAAATAACACACGATGAACTGTTTGGCAATCTTCGCTTTGGTCGTAGCTCGGAGAGGTCGATCGAGAATTTTCCATTTTCCTTGAGAGCACCAAAAGCTCGCCGACATCCTTTCTCGCCCTCTTGTAACTTCGTAAATCTCCTTTCCTTTGGCTACACTGGATATGGGTATGCTTTAACAATGTGGACCACTTAGGATAGATTCCATCCGTCAAATAGTAGTCATGTTTGTAAACCGTCCATTCACCGAATGAACTGCTCATCGCCGCTCCATTTCGCTCGTAAGATACAAGTCGATCGATTCAATACGTTGATATCGTTGTTTGACCCCTGGACCAAAAAGCATGCCAAATCCACATATCTTGTGACGCCGTGACTTCAAGCACAATAGTTGGAACACCATAGTCACCTCAGTGTATTGCCCTCTCAAATGTCTAGGACAATTTTCCATCCGACGTGTGTACAATCGATGCTACCAAGCATCCTGTGGAGGTGATGCTTCGCTTCATGGGCATGGTAAATGCGAGCAAGGTCGTGTGCTATCGCCTACGAGGTACTTCTCGACCGTATAATTGAATGATGGCCTCACAAAAATAATCAAGAGTTTCACGTGGCGTTCTTGCGACCATGCATAAATATTCATCATACTCGTCGGGGGATTACGGTTCATGAAGTTGCTGACGGTCAAGTGATTTTTGTTTCACGTGAAACTTTTTTTTGAACGCGTCAAGCCTTCTTGAAAATATGGGTATCTCGCTCAATGTCGGCCACTATTTGCAAAAACATGCTCTTCTCCATTCGAATTTTTTTAAAGTACTTTCGTTGTACTTTGGTGTTTCTACGAACCAATCATTCTCTAACGTTTGAAGACCTATTTCCGGTGACGATTAACGTAAGTTCGGCCAGAGGTTGCCGTGTCTTCAAGATAATCTGGCCGATTAAGCAAGTATTGCAACGAGCTACCCGTGGATATCTCGCTGGACGAAGATGGAATAATGCATTCAATTCGGAAGAATCGAAGACATTTTGTAATTACTTTTTGTTTTGAGAGATTTTAGTGTGTGTTTTATTTGAAAATAATGAGAGTAATATTTGGTTTTAAAGGCTTTTTTTTTTTTTTTTTTTTTTGAAGCACCAAAGAGCCGTTTGGCTCACAAGATCAAAATCCCATCCAAAATCACCAAATAACACTCGCTTCAGAACCCGTTTTTGTACCCGATTTGCATCTGAAGGCGGCGTGATGCACCGATCGGGACACCTACCCGATTTGCATCCACGATCACTCCTCCCCTCTTATTATGCACAAGGTTCAACTGACATGATACTTTTATCCACCCAAGGCATAATAAATTAATAAGTAATAACCCATGTCAATGTTCTTATTATTAGTTTTTTTTAGACTGGGTCAAACACAAAAATAAATTAAATTAATTTTTAGCACATTCCCAACAGGGACGGCGACATCTGCGTCCGAACTAGCGACTGTGAAACACCATACCCATTACGTCTTGTTCAACTTTATTTTGGCTATGAACTTTATAATTTGTTGCCCATAGCCGTTTATTAACAAAGAACCTTCAAAAGACAAACCTATGGAATTTCTCTCGAGCCTTGTTTATCCGGATCTGTGCAACCTGCGGTTCATCACCTGTTGTTCCGAATAATTATCCTTTGGTACGGATATCTAAATCTCACCCGTCATCACCGAATGCTACGATGTCCGACCTCCAGAGTCTTGAGGAAAAAAGCGACTGGGCTGCAACCATATGGTTGAAATACTAACCATACAAGCTAAAAAGCAGCAAAATACATAAGGTCATAAACATAAGTTTTTTTTCCCATCACTTATAGACAAAATTTATCTCCGTCCACCTCTAGATATTATTTAGACATTTCTGAAAATTTATTGACACTGCTACATCTTCGTACACTTGAGGTACACTCGTGGTGTAACCCCGATCTGGTCAAAACCTACTAGACTAAGACCAGATAGACAAATACCTGCGGACTACATACCCGACCAGATGCCGCCGGAGCAATAAAGGTTCATGCATCCGAACACGAACGATGATGCTCGCTCATAACATTTAAGCCACGATCTTAGGACAAACTCCTAAAATCCTGAACGTTTCAGATAAATACCATCTCAGATACCTTATCACAAATACGGGTAAGCCTTTGACCATTTTATCATTACGTGACCTGCGGACGAGAATGTCCCAACACACTGTCGTACCATGCAGAATCCACAAACTGCGGAACCAATTCTGAACTCCGGTCCGATGTTCAGACTATCCTCTTGTTAACAACACCTCGTGGTAACAACTCAAAGACCAATCGCTATTTCAAACGTGAACCCCCGACGTCATTTTTAATAGTTCTCCGGATTCTTAATCCTAACCTTCGCCACCTTTACTGGTGCTAAGATCCTGACTTCACCAATTCCGATGCTAATCTCCGGACATTATTTTCACGACCCGACGAAACGATTATTGGAACCTCCACCACCCTATCTGTTGATGTTTCAACGTACCCGTCACTCATACTTAAAAACTAAAGTTCAAGACAAATGAACCGCGACACTCCTACATTCAATCTCCGGCCAAAACATGAACTGCGACCGCACTTAAAGAATCTTGGTACTCGTTTTTTCTAAGTACGGCTCATACTTTAGATTTAAGGTCCGCAAACTACAACACATTGTTGCTTGACCATCGAATCTTTTGTTATCATAACCATTACTAATAGCCTTTGAGCTCTAGTATGAACAACCATACACCGTTTTGTTTGTTCTTCTAAAAACGGTCTGGCAAACCAACATACGGCTGGCTGTTGCGGCTATCCTCCGGTCATTACCTTCTCAAGTAAAACCTCGATTCTCTGTTTAATAACCCACGTCTGGGCCTAACCTTTATAAACGCGGCCCCCATTGTTGGTTGTCCTGACCTTCAAGCTTATCAGTTCGGGCAGATGCACATAACGATGTAGCTATAAAACTCCAACCATTGAGCGCCGAAGTGAAATATTCACGGTCACATATATTTGTGGCCAAATACTTTAGCTTTTTGAAACCTCCGCTCAAGAGTTGCGACCATCTTTTTATTACTCCGTAAATTTATACCTATGAGCTCCCTACGGACCGGTAATGCTGACCATCGGGTCACCCTTTTCGCTCTGACCTCCGGTCGGTGGATAGGAATCACCAGATTCACGAGCAACGGTCTGGACAAAAATATTCGGTGTTTTGAATTTCACAGACGCCGGCTACAAACCGTCGGATATGAAGGTTTGCAAACCACGACGACCTACGAGCTCCATTGCTTGGTTTTGACCTGCCTCTGAGCTTCGAATTTTTTTATATCCATCACACTCCGACGACAAAAACGACAGACTTATAACTTTTGAGTTACGGATGTAGATACTTAAAAATACTCATACCAAAGGTCAAGTAGTTCATCCTCTTATACGTCTGACCACACGCTCCAAAAATTTTCTTAACTTCCAACACCTACAAAACCTTTGTTCGGTCATCGTATCGATATGCTGATAACATGCCCGGTAATAGTTAGCTGACCAAGCATGCTGGAAAAAAAAACAGGCCGATCAAAAATGAGTCGCGACAACTCTATATGCAATCTCCCGCTCATATTATAAGTCCGAACGAACCGCAACAAATTGTTACTCGATCAGTGAGTTTTCTGTGATCATAACCATTACCAGCATCTTTTAAGGTGCGGCGCGAAAAACCATCCATCATCTTGTTTGGTGCTTTAGAAACAGTTGGGGATAGAAAGCCGATAATTACCTAACCCTTTATTATCAACCCCCGAACATGATGAACACTACCGCGGTTGTCAGGGCCCGACCACTATTAGACAACCCCAACCCACCAGGGTACATAGGATGCTACCCGCGAAACTTACTTCGCGACACGTTTGCTCCAGACAAAAACACCGCATAGGCTGCAAAACCCATTTGTTGTCGCGCCGAGCGAGACCTTATTCAGCTGATATATCAACATGATGCTCATATCAAGGAGTTTAAAGGTCCAACCGCTTTCAACATCACATTTAATGACTTGGTGAATATAAAAGGAGAAGCAACTATTATATTGATGTTATCAACACGTATGTACAAAATCACTGGGAGGATATACATCCACATAATAGAAAGGGGTGTCACACACTTGGAAGACTTATTTTCACATATATCAACATATATGTACTACTCTTTAGTCCTTACAAAGATATGACACTTTCATTCATCATACTAAAATAACCAATGAATCTTATCACTTCTAATTGGCATCCAAATTTTTATTAAAGTGTGTGGTGAACTTTGAGAGTCCAGGCATCACAAATAAAGAAATAGCCTAAGGTCTCATATCTAAAACCTTTTTGTAACAAGTCTGTTAATAAATAAGACGAGATAGGAGAACTTTTTATAAAGTTCAATGCTACTAATCAAATGTAGTACCATTAAACTTGGGGGGCTATGGTGGTATGATAATACCATTCACTATATCTTATTTGATATTAACCCGACATTTATTATGACGCTCATAAACAAATACTATCTTATACATTTAATATGTTTGTCAAATAACTAGTTGCCAATAACTAAATGGCAATGAAAAATCTTTAATGACATCATGTCACATATGGTCGAGTCAATAAACTCCGTGTTATGTAGATAATATATCCGGGCATATGGTTGAGCACCTTTCTAATTAGCTTCGTGTTTCGTAAATTGGCACATACGAAACGAGTACTCGATAAGAATAATTTATCTAATCATTCATCACAAGGAATTAATAAACATTATCCATAGTTTTCATTTGGCTAATGTTACATGACTTTTATTAAAGTACTTCAAAGAATACATACTTTTTAATAGCCAAGATTTTAAGTTTAACGCTACTAAGGAAAATATAGCACCATTAAACTTGGGAGGCTATAGTGGTATGATAATACCATTTGCTATGTCTAATTTGAAAATAACATGACATTCATGAAGTGCTATTAAAAGCACATTATAATATAAAAAGGATGAGCAACCTCATAATTGGCTCCGTGCTTAAAAGTAATATTTGCTAAAAAACGAGGATGGGTAACCTCAAAATTAACCCAACCGCGATAATACTTTTCCTGGCGGTATAAAGGCAATTCAATATTCGCACCAAGCGTATAGTGGTATTGAAAGCCCATCGCCAAAGCCAATTCAATATTCGCACCGTCAATTCAATATTCGCACTGTCACGAATTCAATATTCGCACTGCGTATAAGGGGTATTGAAGGCCATCGCCGCACTGCGTATAAGCGGTATTGCAAGCCCATCGCCAGAGCCGAATTCAATATTCGCACCAAGCCGAATTCAATATTCGTACCAATACGAATTCAATATTCGCACCAAGCGTATAAGGGGTATTGAAAGGCCATCGCTCGCACCAAGCGTATAAGCGGTATTGCAAGCCCATCGCCAAAGCCGAATTCAATATTTGCACCAAGCCGAATTCAATATTCGCACCAAGACGAATTCAATATTCGCACCAAGCATATAAGTGGTATTGCAAGCCCATCACTCGCACCAAGCGTATAAGTGGTATTGCAAGCCCATCGCTAAATCCGAATTCAATATTCGCACCAGGCCGAATTCAATATTCACACCAAGACGAATTCAATATTCCCACTAAGCCAAATTCGATATTTGCATCGAGACAAATCCAATATTTGCGCCAGGACGGTAACCTTAGAGTTAACCCAACTACGGAAGCACATTCTATGGTAGTCAGAAGACGGATGTGATATTCACACTATTGTTCATATCCCAAGGAAGATGGATTCAAGTTGGTACAAGGTGGCCACACCTTTACCCCTTTCATCACATAATGCATGGAGACCATCTCCATCTCCATAAATCCTTTATATCATCCTCTACTAAGAGATGAAACGAAGGTACCCGACCGATACTAGCGTTACCCCGAATATAGAAACATCGCTCTTATCACGGGGTCTTTACCGCTCAAAACGGGAAACCAAGCATCCGACCACCATCACCTGTCGTACGAGGTGTAACCAGCGCAGCCCAGAATGGGGATGATTGATTGTGGTCCGAAATTGGATATAACAACATATTGTCCGGAAGGAAAATGATGGCAACTAATGTTGAACCTAAGAACTTGATAGATCTTTGAGCGCTCGTGAATCGTTAGTAATGCTTATGTAATCACAAACACACTAATAGACAGTCTCTATTACTTGTATTCTAAAGCGGAAATCAAACACAAGTAAGAACAATAATAACTAAGAATACTTTGATCCTCTATGGATCTTTGAATAGAACTAAAACTTGTTTTCAAAACTCGTACATCATTCATACTAATGTGTTCCTTTTATAGACAAGGAACACTAAACCATTTCCCAAGAAACGTATAAACATAAAACTAAAGAAGATATACATTATCACTTCCTAATAAAGCTCATGCATATCCTAACTAACTATAAAATACGCGGAATATCTATATCCGCATAAACAAACTACGCGGTTTCTCTACTTCCGCAGAATCTCTTCTTCAGCAAAAACCTTGCATTTCAGCAGATTCTTCAGGAGAATTCTTACTTAGTAGAATTCCCAACAATCCTCCCCTAATCTTGAATTTGATATGGTTAAGTTCAAGATTCATGATAGATCTTTAACACTTGTAACAAGAGGATTGTATTCAACATCGCGAAGAAAGAACCAAAACAATCACATCTCGATGATGGCAAAACTTTGAAACTCCGGATCTTTTGCAACAAATGACAAAATGTACATCAAAACATATGAGTTTCATACTATTCTCATCACATCTAGTGTGTTAACTCTGTGAGAGGTGAATCATTGAAAATAATAGATTTGATGTCTCTTTACCAATAGCCATCACTCACGGAGTAGCCAAATGTTTAAGTTCGAAACTATGGTACATCGATAACTATCGATTTTTAGCAAATCAAAGACTATAAACGGATTTGATATGTCTTTACACGTAGCCGCTTTCTCGGGACTAGTCAATTCTTGGGGAAAAAATCACCTTTGGTGAATTGAGAACCCAATATGGTATTCTAACGCTTTACCACAAGCCATATCTTTGGTGGCTAGCCAATTCTTGGATTCCAAAATGGAATAAACCATGGTGAATTGATGACCATACAACCTCATCAATTAAGCATGGGTGAGTTGCATACCCTATGATTTTAAGCAAACCATTACTTTACTATCAGATTTGGCGTGTCTTTACCAAAGTTGTACCCTTTGGACTAGCCAACTCTTTGATGTACACAAGGCATAAATGGTGAGTTGATAACCATCGTAGTAATGTACAACAAACTGCAATAAAAGTTAGACAAACAAAGAATATACATAGTTTTTTTTTTTTTTTTTTTTTTTTTGTTTTTTTGTTTTTTTAACTAAGAATGAAACAAAGAAAGAAAGAATTAATACAAGATACCGTAATCAAGAAGATGCTTGGTGTTGCGTGTCGAGTCTTAATCAATCCAATCAATTGTTCAAGATGGAGCATATCATTCCCAATCGGATCGGGAGGAACTTCCAATTTCTTTCTAAGCATTCGTTGCATCAATTTCACGAGACAAAGGATAAAGCTTATCAAAAACATACACACAAACCATCCCACACTTTGTCTCCACAACATGCACACTTAGGATAGGATAAAATCTCCAAGTCTCAACCTTCCACTTATGTGAATCCTTCCAAATTGAATACCCTTTACCATTTGGAGATTGAGAGTCAAAAGGACTTGAAGATCTCCAATAAGTACAACCAGAACCTTGTGAGTAGTGAGTATCATAATATTGTGTGACAAGGCCATGGAGAGTAATCAAATCTTGCCTATCCACCATATGAAGTATGTCTTTCAAGAAGGTAAACAAGATAAGAGTTATCCAACCTAAAGATGGTGTTAAGCTGTCCATCAGTCAATGTCCATGCAGTCAACACACCATGAGACCCTTCAAGAAAAGTGTCAGAAGATCCCTCTTGAATGAATGTTGACTCAGCAGCCTTTAGATCCAAATGCTTAGAAGAACTACCCTTTTTGGATTTAGATACTCCAGAGGCCTTCTTCCCAGCCACTCGCATAGATCTCCTGATTGCAATGTGTCTTCTTCTAGACATCCTTTTCCCCCTCCTACCAGGTATATAAATGCCCATAGAAAAGGAAGATGGTACATTCTTAGACACACCAGAGACATCTTCAGTGGGAATGGAAGAGGTAGAAGCAGAGGGAATTGGAACAGCACCACCCATGGCATATATCTTATCAAGCTTCTCTCTGTCCTGTTTTGCTCTAAAAGCTTCCAATTCAGCTTTCCTAACCATATTTGCTCCTTCTTGTTCAACAGATGCAGAAGAACGATTAGTATCATCCTCAAAACCACTAGCAGCTCCCTGTGGATCCATAGATGTATCAGCAGTACCGGGTGAAGCATCAGAAGAAACAACAAGAGGTTCAGCATATGGTAATTGTTCAGAGGATTGCACACCTTCAGTATGTTCTTCAGTAGAAACAGCATGAGAGCTTTGCTGTGCTCTATTATCAGCAAAAGAAGCCACGATCTCAACAGTCTTTGGTCTTTTAGCTTTGGGAGCATTCATACCATCAGCAATCCTTTTCAATTTAGAAAGTGGTGTAATCTGCTTCATAATCTTATGATATATACTAGTCAAATCAGAATCAGATAAAGCCCAGACTTGCTTCTTTTTCAAACCAGATCGATAGATAGCATGATTTGGTTATACACCATATTCCTCATATAGGTTTTCTTACGAGTGCGGCTGGTGTTCTCTCCCTTTTGCTTGAGCCTTTTAAAGAATGGCTTTTCTCTTGCAATCGACTAGCTTCTTTTGTTTTCCAAGAGCCATCATTTGTGCAAAGAAAATTCTCACTATCAAAATTAGCTCCTAAAATGCTCTGAGCAAGGGTAGAATTTGAAGCAGCTTGAAGAGTATAAGAATCCCATTGCTCAACAGTAAAATGAATGGATTGTGCATCCAATTCTCTTTGTCTTTCAGGAGTCAAATTTGTAGTAAACTGATCTGATAACTGTTGTCCCAAAGCTTGACTCTTCATCAAATCTGCATACTCTGCTAGCATTCTTGCTTGCTGTAGCTTTTCCTGTTCACTCACAAGATCTGAACCAAGCTCTTCATCAACCATAACTCCTTTCCCTTTATTAGCAAGCTCATGAGTAGAATCAGCATGAGGAGTATCAACAATGGGAACTGTATTAATGATTTCAGAAGAAACACCCATGGAAGCATCAGAAGTAATATGTTGAGGAGAAGAGACATCAAGATTAGATCCGTGTTAAAACTTCTTCAAAGAACAAATACTTCATGATGATCTCAAGGTGGAGGACATGGTTGTTCTGCATAGATGAAACTTGACCATGTTCGTAAGCAACATCCACCATTTGAGCATCATCAATACTATGATCATCAGCAGTTGCAACATTGGCAACACTCGGCACCTTTGAAGATTCAATGGAATCCTTGCTCAAATACTATCTTCTCCTTTTTCTAGTAAACAATATAGGTTCCTTTTGCTTTGAAGATTCAGCAACAATTGGAGAAGAAGCATGAGTCTGTTGAGCCACATCAGCCAAGATTTCAAGTGAATCCAAATGAATATCCTCTTGCTCTTCATCAGAAGAAACCACAAGCTTCCTTTTGCTGTGTTTCCCAAGTTGTTCCTCTAAATCCTGAACCTTTCTCTTTAACCCCACAATCTCACCACCAAGTGAAGATTTAGTATCAGCAAGCTCCTTTCTGAGATCAGCAACCTCTTCCACTTCACCGCTCAGAGAGCATATCGAGATGTAAGTGTAATAGGGTCTCGGCTCCACCACAGATTGCTCGGTGGTAATGGGAGCTTCATTGGGCCTTCGGAGAAACATGGACATGCTCAAAATAGGAGAACCTTCATCAAATGGCTCTCTAACTAGACTAGGTGTGGTCAGTCTATTAAACTCAGGCTCAAACTCATCAGGAGTAACATGAGTAGGTGGTGGACTAGGACTAGGTGACAGAGGTAAAGGTGTAGGTGGAGGTTGGTTAGGAGAAACATGTGCTGCTTCAGCAGTTATGGAAGGGCCCTCATCAATGGCAACTGATGGATTACCATCAGCAGCAACATTGGTAGAGGGTGGAGCACCAACAACATTACCCTCATCAGCAGCCTCATTGCCTTGTGACAACATAGCTTCTAGCAAAGGATGATGTGTCCCAACATAATTAGTTTTCATTGAGGCAAACAATTTAGCAGTAAGAACTCCTATGGGACAAAACACTCTGTCTTGGGTTGTTATGTCTAATATAATTTGTAAAAACCTAGGGTACATTAGAAACTTATGCTTTTTCCTTTGAATATTTTCAACCATATTATCAAAAATAAACTTAGAGAAATTATAAGTTAAACCCTTGGAAAGACACACAATACCACAACCCAATTGGGTAGAGAATTGATCCCATCCTCCTGACTTGTTGCTTATGCACTGTAGTAATGTATGCACCAAAAGCCTCCACATGGGGCAAAGCTTATTCTTGTGCCACATATCTGTGTTCGTACTTTGGTATCCAATATCTCTTAACCCAGCAAGAATCTCTACAGTGTTAGAGTGATAAACCCCATCTTCATCATCCAAACGAAGTTGTCTCTCCTAATCAACTCCTCAGTCACTACATACTCTGTTCCATCAATCGTAGCTACTATCTCTGTGTCACTTCGTTTTGTAGCAGATGCCCAAAATTGTTCAACCAATGATTCATATATCACATTTGGAGAGTGCGTTAGAGCATAATGAATCTTGGACCATTTCAAGAAATCCACCATAGGTTCATATAGTTCATATCCCTTTGCTTTTCCTAGAAAATCAACCTTATTATGATCTTTCTTAAATTGAAGCGCCATGTGAGAAATTGTGAGAATGGGTTATGATTCACGCAACTGGAAGTGTGTTTAAATCGAGTGAAGAGGGAATCAGTTAATTTTGAGAGAAGATATGCGAAGAAGGTTATTAATAGAAGTTACCCAATTTATGGTCAAAAATATCGGAACAAATCGTTGACCATATCTGATGTGTAAAGTAACTACAACCAAATTCAAAATTAACACGTCAGCAGAAAGGATGGTCAATCTGCTGAAGGAGGTCAATCAGCAGAAACAACTCAAGTGACTAAGTATCTTCAGTAAATATCTTGAGTTTTACTGTGCCACCCAACTCGCATTAACTTTCATCAATCCTTGACTCCGCCTATAAGATAATCCCAATACACAATTAACACATACCAATTACCCCCAATTAACTTCAAAAACCCTAATTTCTCCAAAATTCCACAAGCATCAACAATAGCTATGTCTACCAAACCAGAAATAATCAATCTAACTTCCTCCTCATCATCATCCTCATCCAGCGACGATTCACACCCATTGTTTCGCTACCCCCATCAAGATGAACCTCGACCTTCAAAATCCCCATTTCTCCTTCTTCTAAAGATGATAGTGTAGTGAATCCAAGTGATTCATCTAGGGTTCGATGACTCCACAGGCGCCTAGAGCCAATCTTCAATAGATTGGTGAGAGAGGAAGAGAGGACATCAGCAGTGTGGAGAATCCCCAACCTTCACAATCCCAACTCCAACCAAGGCCACGTTTAAACCGTCACACCCCAAATTACCTGCTTTTATGCATAATGGAATTCACAGGGTTGATCATAGCACCACAATCACATTATATTGAACGACCTAAAGTGTCGTTTGGAAAATACATCGCTTGATTTAATAAAATAATCAGAGTTTACAAAGTGTAGGTCCCAAATGAAAATCATCATGTGCGAAAATAAATTTGTTACAAGCCAAACGATGTTTTTAAAGTGTATAAATCCCATGTGTGACGCGTCGTCACCGCGACTCTATGATATGTCCACATGCATGCCATGAAGTGAATGCCTTAGTTACCTGAAAATACATTGCTAAAAGTGTCAACACAAAGGTTGAGTGAGTTCATAGAGTTCATGTAAAATGTTTAATACGACTACCACAAGTATAGGCTATGTATGACAATAATGTCACATAAAAATGTTACAATTGCTATAAGTCCATGACAATCAAACTAGACCGATCATGATGTTCGCCCCAGAGTGTTTGCCAAACAACTCAAATAATGTTATTAAATGAAATGCATCCGCTTAACCGCTTGGAATCCACCAACCCGGATGGAGGAGTCACTCGATAGATCTATCCACTCACCCTCGCTCTTTTCTCGAATTAACGGTTCATGTTATATAATGGGGACATTCAATTGGCATGAGGTAACTTAAGCAATGTAATGAATTTGATATACTTGGCATCGTAATAAAAATGATGTGCAATGTATTCTCCCCCGTAGGTTTGAAATAAAGTAAAAACTTGAATAAAACGGGGCTATGAAAACTCACCTTAGTCCAAACGATTATAAGAACCACAACTAACATGACTGACATCGAGAGATGTAATATAGTAATATAACAAGGTAGCAATGCACCACGATACAAGAGTACCGACACAACGGTGCGTCATTGGCACAACCTGATAGCATATGGTTTATCTCAAAATATGACACGCGAATAGTAATTGATGCGTATGAGTTTTCGAAAGATTGAACGTTTTAGTTTTCGTGGAAGATTTGTATCAATGTTTGTAAAATGTTGAGTTTCATTATTCGTGTGGTGGTTTGAAGATCTAGACTCGAAAACACATATCAAAGTATAAAATATATATAGTACACGTATGAAAGGAAATAAACCTGTAAGGATCAAATAGCAATTAAGTGAAACACAAATAAATTAGTTAAGTTTAACTAATAACTAGTCCTTAAAAGTTTAATTTATATCTATTGATTATTGGTTTTATAGTCCGATATGGTTTATAGATGATTAATAGTCCGTAATTTAGTTCAATATAATCCAACAAATTCAAATGCTTAAGTTCACTTAACAATTTAATAAGTAGTATAATAAATTTCAAGTCCAATATCTAAAACCTTCGTCAATGTCATATATATATATATATATATATATATATATATATATATATATATATATATATATATATATATATATATATATATATATATATATATATATATATATATAT
Organism: Chrysanthemum lavandulifolium; assembly: GCA_022545495.1. Lineage (NCBI taxonomy): Eukaryota > Viridiplantae > Streptophyta > Magnoliopsida > Asterales > Asteraceae > Chrysanthemum > Chrysanthemum lavandulifolium. The sequence goes on from CM040246.1 coordinate 171,612,492, forward strand.
ATATATATATATATATATATATATATATATATATAGTCCGTCATTAGTCCGAATAAGTCCAATATATAAAATATATATAGTCCAGGAGTCAATATCGCTCCAAAGTCTATTTTAGTCCGACATAAGTCTAATAAGTTTGTCCAAACTCGTCATGTCCGATATTTGTCCAAATGTATCAAGTCCGTTATATTTTCCAAACATGCCAAACTAAATAGGTCACGTTAGTTTGTATACCTACATTAATACAAGCTAATTATATTTTGATAATGCAACTTGTAACCAAATATATTTAACACACTCTTGGTATAATAAAGTATTAAACATAGCCCTTTATAACTAAACAAACATGCCTCATGTAAGCTTTACAAATAACAGAAGACATGCTAGAAAGAACGCCCTCTACTGTGATGACTCAACCGAACTAAACAAATAACCACCCTTCGTGGTGTTTTTCGATGCGAACGAGGACAAGCAAGCAACCCCCGAGTGGGTTTCACGAACACGAAACAAACGCCCTACGGTGTGGTGATAGCATGAAATAAACAAACCAAGTACACCCTAGTTGAGGCGCAGTAGGTCAAGCAAACAAGCCAAACGCCTCATTGGGTGTTGATGCGACAACAACCAAACACCCTCTCGGTGGCATTTGTCGACCCATAACCGCACACAAACAAACACCTACCTGGTGTTGTTGTTACCGAGCCAAAATCAGCACTCTTGACTCTTTTTAATCCAAAAATCAAACTAACATCAATAAACTCAAATAAGAAATTTTAACCTCAAATAAATTATGAGCTTATTCAAATAAGCAAAAGAGAAAGAATAGAAGAATAAAATAAGCCAAGACATAAGCTCGAAACGAACACCCTCTTGGGGCTGTGACCGACAGAAACAAAACAACACCTCTGGTGGTATTTTTTTTCCAGTTGAGGACCAGGATTAAATAAGCACTCTTGATTGTTCTGATTTAACAAACACAAAACAAGCCCACCCTCTTGGGTTGGTGCTGAACCAAGGGACACAAACACATAAACACAAATAAGCTACATCATACCATAATCAAATAAGACCAAAGAGAAATAAACTTATCAGTTCCAAACTAAGACCCATACGGGTCATCCTGAACCCAAACGGGTCGACTGACTCGAAACTCTACACGGGTTTACATACAACCCGAGACCCAAATCAATCAAACAAACACCTCTTGTTAATCTTCACCACACGAATCTTAATTCAAAAACGTATTAAATCCCTTTGCTTAAGTCCACGAAAACTTTGCAAAAACGATTTATAATCGGTTTAAAGAAATGATGAAATTGATTATGTGTTGGAGCATACCCACGATGAGAGAGGGATAGGCGAGATGAGGGTGATGGTGGTGTTTCTAGGACCGAAAGAAACTCCAGGTCAAAACCCTATTGTGATCCTTCGCACTAAACCTGATGCAAAACAACCTTGGTTCCTCCTTGTCTTCATGTTTCTTGAATAAAAGTGATGGATCAGTGGTGTTTGGTTGTGGTTGGTTCGAACAAGAAGAGAAGAAGAGAAAGATAGATTTAGATCCATCCGTTTCTTTCTTTCTTTTCTTTTGAGAGACAAAGATAAGATAAGATTTCCTATCTTCTTTTGACTTAAAAATGCGGATATGTATATCATTGTGAATGAGGCGGTGGTAAACAAAATAAATAAATATACATAGGGCGGTTTGGTTTGTATTATTAATATTAATATTGTGCCGTGTACTCGTGTCCCGTTGAGCTAAAGTGCAAAGACGGTACCATAGTTCGATGTTTTTAATTAAATTGTGTATAAAATATATTAATACAATTGTTGGAAGTGTCGGATCAATTATTCAAAATAAATTATTGTGCGATGGCATTTATTTAGTAAATAAATACGCGTTAATGAAATATGCAAACCAATGCATGAACTAATATGAAAAATGATGTTACTTATGACATGTAGACTAACTCTAGTCTATGTGTAATGTTCTCAATGATGTTTCATGAATACGCAGCTAACCCCAAGGTTACAGAGTTTGATACTCGTAAACATAGTTTACGAAAAATGATGAATAGTAACCGGTGAATATTAAATTTGAGAAATGACCGAAATTACGAGTTGTCACATTCACCATCTAAAAGGAATTGGTCCCTCGAATTCGTCTATGTTAGGTTCTACGGTGTTACTTGTGAAAAGGTGAGGATATCTGAGTCGCATTGGGTCGTCCAATATTTTCTGAATCGTACCACGCCTTTCCTAGACGGGACTTTCAATATAAATTTGTTGCCAACTTGAAATTCTAATGGTTTGCGACTTATGGAACATACTTCCAATATTTTGCGTCGTATATCGACGTAGCTTATCTAGCTATGTGTTGTTACTTGTAACTGATTCTTGATTTGTACTATTACTTTGTTGTTTCATGAAATAGTTATGGACTAGTGAGTTGGACTTTCCTGATTTTGGCCCGTGAATAAGTGTTTGACACCTCAACCATAGAGTGCCTCAATTGGTGTAGTCAATATGTTCATGTATTAAATATTGTTGTAAGGGAACTTGTTCGATGAAGAATGATTTGCCTAATCGTTTCCAGAATAATCACATATGCTTTGAGCATATATTCTAATGTTTGAATTGTTCTTTCTTCTCGACCATTGAAATGAGGATAATAGGCGCACTCATGTCCTAGTAGGTTCCATGGAAATCTTGAAATGACTTTCGCTAGCAGTTTAAGGTGAATCGAATAGCTTATAATAGGTACAACTGGAATTGATACCACGTGTCTCATGCCAAATATCAAAATATTAAGTCTGTAGAAAAGGACCTTATTGAAAAGAATAGATTATAGGTAATAGTTGTGATTCCTCGCGTTTCTAGTTCTAGCGAATGTCATGACTTGAGTCTTACTTGCCTAAGGTGCTTAATCTCCATGACTAAAATGTTTATTGTTTGATTATCGAAGTGTTTCCATGCTATATGTTGTCAAGTCACAAATTAAATATTTAAGTGATGTGGTGTGGTGGTTGATTTTCAAGATTTGTTCCGATATTGATTACTTCTAAAATAGTTCATCACTGAGATTGTTATCATGTTAGTAAAAACATAGATATCAGCTCATACTATGCCGAAAGATGTTTGTTCTGATTTCGCTTGTAGATGAAGAGTCATTGATTGTCCGATATGTTCAGACCTGTTGTATCTCTTGATATGGAAGTGAGGTTATCCGTAATTTCTAGAGAACACAATGCCCTAGGGGAAGTTTATATCGATAACCTTAATTTAACTCAATTATCTTTTGAGAGAAACTCATTGTAGGGAAGTTCACATATCGTTGAGGCCATGTTTAATGAAATGTTCTGTAGTCTCAATTAGGAGGCTTGGTTTATTTCTACAGTGTTGCTTAGTGTGTATTTGCTTTGTACTAAATCTTGTAACTCGGTCTAGCTGGTACTTTTGAAATGATAGAATTTGGCTTCTAGTCCAAAGATAGTGGTTCGGAATGTCTCGTGATGTCTTAAGCTTTATGTTGAGTTTTGAAACATCTTACTACATACTTCTAGTCCTTGTTGGTAGTTCCAAATTCCTGTCATTGTTTTCTTGTATCGAGGAATCCTCCTCATAGATGGTATAGAAAATCTTTCTTAAAAAGGTCACCGGTAAAATTTCAACTTATCGGTTGAGTGAGTGATGAATGGCGTAGGAATCTATAGAGTGTGAACAAAAGAGGTATTTATGAGCAATTTATCTGTTTACAAAGCTTTGCTTTTGAGTGAAGATTGTTTTAAGAGATTTGAAATGATGCTTGTTACTTTCATGACATAATTCTTCCTGAATTATACATAGGTGATCAGGCTATGTATAATCAAGGACAAATGATGTGATGTCGGGTGTTGTTGAAATGGTATTATGTTCCTCCAAAGTTTTAGATGGTATTCAACGTTTTGTTTTGTAAGACAATGGCTCAAACAATTTTTCAGAGTAACGTGAAAATCGTTTCGCATGATGGTATTAAATAGTTGATAAAATGACTGAAAGCCAATTGATAGGGTGGTAACTGTAGCCACCTGTAAAATTTCACTATCATCAACCTTCGTATTAATAAACTAGATTGTTTATCAAAAACTTATTTGAGCATTTTAGCATGTACGTTTCATCTTATTGCATAAAAATTTATGCAACTTCGAGTAGTCTCATTTAATCATGCCCGATATTCTTGATAATCGAAATCGGTCTCACAAGAAATTTTCTTGTCTTACGAGCCGCACGCTGCATCGACACTAAATTAATTATGGCTAAAGTCAAATAAATATTTCTACGAGTTAGAATTAATATTTTATTTTTATTTTTATATTTTTATTACCTTTATAAAAACATGCTAAAGTATGTATTAGACGTTGGTCAAAAACCTCAAACCGGGACACCGTGACTCACATTTAAACTCAAACGGGACACGATATACATAACAAAAATTTGAAGTCTTTTCCTTCCTTTCTTTTCTTGTAACCGAATGGGCTCACACAAAAGAACTCTCATCTCATCAAAAACTTGTAAATACACTAAACTAGAAACTTTACTAGTATAATCAACTTAAAATACAACAAGTATCTAGATAAGTTGACTTTGAACCTTAAGGAAGCATGTTTCCATGCACACACAACTCACCTCAATCTTCTTTTGTCCTTGTGGTCGCCGAACACCTCACAAAACCACAACCCATTTGATTGTTTCTCTTAATACTACCTTGAGTCAAGTGAAATCAACTTTGCATGTATCTAGGCTTACATAAACCCTTGGTCATTAACCAAAAGCCCTTCTCCTCCTTCTTCTTAAAACCCACGAGCACAAGTCTTACTACACATTTCACTTGCAAAATCTCACCAAAACCACTAAGAGTAATTCAAAGATTTTGGTCTTGGAGGAACTTGGGTAAAAACAAGCTTAATATTTGGAAGATCTTGGGTAAACAAACTAGCATTTGGAGTTGGGTTATAAAAATTTTGGGTTCTTGGCTTTCTTTCTACTCGATCCACAAACATCCCACTGTAAGGATTTCAAAGTTACTAATCTACGTTTTCTCTTGCTTAATTTAGATGTTAATCATGCTAATATCTAATAATAAGTAACTATCTTTAAACATTGAAAAGTCATACTCTTGCCTTTGAACTTTATACTACTCGATATATATATACATGAAGAGTAGTTGTGCTTTGAGCTTGTGTGGAAATTCTTGAACTTGTTATTACTTGTAATCATCTCGAAAAGAATATGAGCTAGTGCTTATTTGCTTGCTTATTCGACACCCTTATGACTTGAGTCTATTTCGAGTTTTTCGAACTAAAAACGACTAAGAAAGTATAGATCTAAAGAAACGTAAGTAATGGCTCGATAATGGACAAGTGCATATCCTAGTACTTTGATTTAAAGACTTACTCGACTCTTAAATAATTTGTCAAACTCGATTTACAAACTATGTTTTAGTTTTAATTCATTTCTTGAGAACGAAACTTAAGTTGCGATCTACTCGAGCCCAACATATAAACTTCGAGCTCGTAGCTCATTTGGATGCTAAACCACCATCTTGTCCTTTGAAACATCTAGGAGAAACTAAAACTTGAGTGAAATATGTACATATACATGCACGCATGCACACTGCTATACATCTTACACTAAAAACGCACCTACAACACGCCTTATAAGCCCACGTGGGAGAAAACTAGCACCAAAGTGAAGTTAGTCCTTTGGTTGGGACGTGGGGAGGGTGGCGTGAGGTCCGGGGTTCGATTCGGTGGCCTCGTTTTCCTCTTTTCTTTTTTTTCATTTAATTCTTTTCCTCTTTTGGCCAAGTTACATCTTTAGTACTTAGACTATTAGGATTTAGTCAATGTCTTTTCAATAAAAATTCATAAGTTAACTAGTTAAACTAATTTACAAATTACATTAATATGGAATATTTTGCGACAATTTACATAAGTAAAATTTATATTTACAATCGGTCATGCCCGATTTTTGATTAAAAACTCTATACTTAGTTATTTTCATAAATCGACTAAAAGTACAAAAACTATATATTAAATATAACATAAACTTTTGTACTTATCACCCATCAATTTAGCATATATATATACATATATAAATACTTATCGTAGTCTATAAACACTTATATTATAAATACTTGATGTAAATATTTATTAATTACCGGCGCGTATAAACATCACAACCATTTTTCTTGTAATTTTCAATACTTAGTCATTCATTTGCCTTCAAACCGGGACTTATTCGTCATGACCATTTTCACATATTATTAGAACATAAGCACTTTTCCAAGAGCCAAAACTTACAAACGTTTGAAACCTATTTTAACTTAGTTGCACACACAACAATAATAAACACAAACTCTTGAAAAATTCCTCAACCGTTTTCAATACACTAAGTTATGAATAAAACAATAAACTAAGACTTGCCATACTAATTATAGGTTGCGTGGCGGTGCTTGTGCTCATACTACTTGACCTTACACTACTCGGATACCATTTGCTAAGGTGAGTTCATAGCCTCGCCTTTACTTATTTCTTTCAAACCCCCGAGGAGATGCATGCTATAAACTAGAACACAAGTCTTTTCTTAAAGCAGTATGCTTATCGATCATTATTATTATAGCCTAAGTTGCCCGCCATAAGTCCCTTACATCATGAACCATTAATCACTTGCTAGTGAAGCGAATATTGTGGATAGTACTACGGGAATTAACGACCCGACTCGGTTATCGGAAATAGCCGGGCGCACTATATTGGTTAACTATGGAATTGGCAATTCCATCTCGAGGGCAATATTATTACTTACGCCGATAATTGGGTGTATCTTTGTTAGTTTGGTGTCATGAGCTTAGTGCATAATAATAATCTATGTTTTCCATGGTGATTGTATTCGAAGCAATTATCATCTCTTACTTGTGTTCAACTTATTATTTAAACCTATGAATATCACTCAACTTTTGTTGACTTTTAAGCATGTTCATCTCAGGTACTAATTAGAATTTCATGAAGGCGTGGAGCGGATGTCGGGGGACACTTGAAGTGGTGTTGTTTTCAATAAAAGTTATCATTTCATAAATATTTAAATTATCTTTTGTGTAACTTCAAAACATATGGTATTCCCTTTTTGTGTTTCTAAACGTTGAGATTTATGAAATGGTAACTACTTTTTATTAAAACGTCTCTTTAGAGCCGTTTTCTATAACTTGTGACTATGATCCTCTAAGTAATACCCCAAATAGTCTTCCCGTCACATTGTGATTTTGGGGTGTTACTGATTAGCATCGAGCCTAGGTTATAGAGAACCAACTTGTATTTTCAAAACAAATTGGACTATAACCACGTTTTCAAATGGACCGTTTACACCACCACTTCATGTCCTCGCGCCTACTTCGTCTGATAACATGTAGGAGATTCACTTAGTAGATACTACATGACTAGTAAAACTTTGCATGATAAACTTATGATGATAGCTTTCATTTGGTTAGGCATTTAGATTTGCGTGGCGATTATGCGCGACTAACTAAATCTTATTTACTGCATGACTTTATTTACTTATGAGTACATATTTTCTTTTGGGTTGTTTACAAGACTATGTCGTCCGCTACTCACCCTATCGACCGACATCCGACACCGAGATGGAGGATGCTATGTCTTCGACTCTCTCCGGCCTCGTTGCACCCATGTCCTCGAGATCGAGCCCTTCGAGGAGGGTGAAGTCACACCCCACTTGCTTTGACCATACCGAGGCGTTTGCCGTCTTTGGTCCCTCACTTATGACAAGTATTTGGAGTCACAACAGTGGCTATCACCCTCCGATGTTATGTCCCGGACACTCATCCACCGATTCCGTATCTTCGCCTCTTGCCCATCACCATTGCCTATCCGCCGAAGGCGAAGGCGAGCTAGGGTTCTCAAACCCTACGAGCCCGCGCCGTTTGGCCAGCCATTTCGTTACCGAAAGAAGGGTGCTACCTTCATACATACTGCTCGGAAACGAGTAAAGGCACCCATCACTTTTGTTCCACCATCTGACATACCATCATCCTCTGCTTTTCCACCATCAGCTACACCTGCACCACCACTCATACCCATTTCACCACTACCTCCACCTACCACATTCATTTACCAGACCACCACTGTACCGGTTTCATCCTCATCCCGTGCACCATCACCCATGGTGACCACACCGAGCAAATGACATCTCTTGGGAAGAGCCGTCTCTCACCCACACATTCGCACCCATATTACGGGCTATGTTTGGTACTTACGAGCCGAGAGCCCGTGGGAGGTCGATGCTAGGCGTTGGTCATACATGATGCCACTCATTAGTCGATGGAGGTCGGAGGAGGGTGCACCTAGCGCTGTGGAGCTTGGGAGCATCGTTTCTTCTTCGCCGGACTCTTCCGATTCGGGAGAACCCTTCATCATACTATTCCATTGATAGCTGCCCGAGTTCTGCGATTTGAGGATCACTCGAGGATGTTGTGGCATTCGTTGATGAGGTTCCGTTAGTGCGTGTCGAGAACATCGAAGATGAGGTTGGAGAGCTCCTTAAAGGGAGGAGTACGATGGAGAGAGCTTGAGAGGATTGGTTCCCAGTGAGAGAACTAGTGGGCGATTCTGATGTTAGAGAGGAGGATGGAGTCGATAGATTAGGACTCTTGGACGAGCCGAGATGTTGGAGGGTTGTGCGACCACAATGAGAGGATGACTATCATGGAGACTCGTGCTCTCGCTTTGGAGCGTAGATTGGAGGCACGAGATAGAGAGGTGGATGAGTTTGTGAGCTAGTCCATGACCTACGACGCCGCTTGAGGAGCACGCCTGACAGCCTCTAGAGTGGTGATTCATCTATTTAGTTTTCTGGTACCTTAGCCTGCCGCATGTGGCACTAATAAAGGCCTTGTATTCGCATGTTTTGTAAACTATCGAACAAGCTATTTATGCGACATTGTATGGTTTTGTGTCACTATGTATGGATGATAGACATATGGCAGTATACTTGTTATTTCTTGATGTTCTCATGTATGATGATCTTTCTTATTTATCAGTGTATGAATCGAAGTGATCATTTATATTCTCTTGTGTGGTTCTATCATGTTACGATTCTTCTTATGATGATTATACTCTATTGATATAATGTGATGATCTTGACTATTATGAAATTTTTTTTTATAATAATTCACAATTATGTTGAATGATTCTAAAATTTGAGTGTATGTCTTTAGAAAAATGGCAAGAACAAGAACTACCCCTACCTCTACTGGAACTCCCGAGATGACCCCTGAAGCAATTCGGAGGCTAGTTACTAATGAAATCGGTCTTGCTTGTCGCAAGACCTGCTGGAGCAGCTCGAGCAAATGAAGCTCCAAATCAAGCCAACCAGAATGAAGTTGTGGCAAATCGCAAATGTGGATACAAAGAATTCATGAATTGCAAACCTACTTTCTTCAAAGGAACTGAAGGCGCAGTTGGCCTTATTCATTGGATCGAAAGATCTGAAACTGTATTTCTTTTAAGTGATTGCTCAGAAGATTGCAAGGTAAAATTTGCTACTGGTACTCTGCTAGAAGATGCATTGTCTTGGTGGAAGGCTCATGCCCAACCTATTGGCATGGAAGAAGCCTACAAAACCACTTGGACCGAACTAAAGCAATTGTTGATGAAGCAACATCGTCAAGGACCGAGATCAAGAAACTTGAAGATGAATTCTATCATCCGACTACTAAAGGCAATGATCTCAAAACCTACTTCAAGCGTTTCCAAGAGCTGAAAGCTCTATGCCCTTCCATGATTCTTGATGAAGTTAAGTTGTTGGAAAATCTCATTGGGGATTACCCGAAGCATTGAGGCAATGTTATCGCATCAAAGCCCAAAACCGTGGAAGAAGTGATCACAATTTCCTACCAACTCATGGATCAAGTCTTGAAACATGGATCCGTGCAAGGCAACAACGACAACAAAAGGAAGTTTGATGACCGTCGAGGCAACACTTCAAACAACTTCAACCACAACTCTTTCATTCACAACAATAACCGTAACAATAACAACCAAGGCCGCAACAATCACAATCAACACCGCAACAACAACCCCAACCCATATCACCAAAACCGAAACAACCACCACAATCAACAAAACCGTAGACAAGAAGTTGTGAGGGCTTATGCCGCCACACCCGCCAATGGAAGAGGCTATGCTGGACCACACCCTTTATGCACTCGATGCAACCTGCATCATGTGGGATGTTGCACCATTAAATGTGGGAAGTGTAACAAGGTGGGCCATACCCACAAGGATTGTCGAAGCCTCACATCGAAGTAACCTCCAACCCATGGGGATAACTTGCTTTGGATGTGGAGAAGTGGGCATGTCAAGAGTAGATGCCCAAAGCTGCACGGGAACAACAACAACAACAATAACAACAACAACCTGCTAGAGCAAGAGCTTATGTGCTAGGAGATGGAGATGCACAAGAAAACCCGGACGTCGTTACAGTGCGTTTTCACTCAATCATCATTTAGCTAAAGTGTTATTTGATTACGGGCCGACAAAAGCTTTGTGTCTTCTAAGTTTGCACCCTTACTAAAAGTCACCCCAACCGTCCTAGATACCACATATGAAGTAGAGCTAGCCGATGGAAAAATAGTAGGAACTAACACTATCCTTCGAGGTTGCAACCTATCTTTATCAAACCACCCGTTCGATATAGACCTTATGCCTATCCAACTTGGTAGCTTCGATGTCTGTCATTGGCATGGATTGGCTATCCAAGAATCGTGCAAGAATCATCTCGTGACGAGAAAGTCGTTCACCTTCCTCTCAATGGCAAAACTCGATCATTCGGGTGATCGTAGTAAAACCGATTGAATATCATCTCGTCGTCAAAGCGCAAGTACATAGAAAAGGATGCCACATTTTTCTAGCACAAGTAACGGAGAAGAAGAAAGCGGATGAGAAACAACTAAAAGACGTCCCGTGGCTAGGGACTTTCCAAGTATTTCACAAGACTTGCTCGGTCTTCCTCCGATTCGGCAAGTGGAATTTCAAATAGAGCTAATGCCGGAGCGGCACTGTGGCACGAGCACCTTATAGATTGGCACCTTCGAACTACAAGAATTGTCCGACCAACTTCAAGAATTGTCCGAAAAGGATTCATTCGACCGAGTTCTTCGCCTTGGGAGCTCCGGTCTTATTTGTCAAAAGAAGGACGGATCTTTCCGTATATGTATCGATTACCGTGAGTGAACAAGCTAACGGTGAAGAACCGATATCCATTGCCTAGAATTGATGATTTGTTTGATCAAGCGCAAGGGTCAAGCGTCTACTCAAGATTGATCGAGATCCGGGTATCACCAACCGAGAGTTAGAAGGAGATATTCCAAAGCGCTTTCGAACACGATATGGCCACTATGAGTTCAAGTAATGCCATTTGGTTTGACAAATGCACCGCGGTATTTATGGACCCGATGAACCGAGTGTGTAAACCTTACTTGGACAAATTTGTGATTGTGTTCATTGACGACATTCTCATTTACTCCCGCAACAAGGAAGAGCATGCGGAACACTTGAAAGCCATTTAGAGCTACTCAAGAAAGAAGAAGCGTATGCTAAGTTTTCAAAGTGCGACTACGGATTCAAAAGTTCAATTCCTTGGTCACGTGATAGATAGTAATGGTCTTCATGTTGATCCTTCAAAATCGAAGTTGTCAAAGATTGGTCATCCCCTACTACTCCTACCGAAATCGCCAATTTTTAGGTCTTGCGGGTTATTATCGGAGATTTATCAAGGATTCTCAAAATCGCTAAACCTCTAACGGAGTTAACCCGAAAAAGAAGAATTTTGGTGGGAGAGGAACAAGAGTTAGCCTTTCAACTCTTGAAACAAAAGCTTCGAAGCCCCTATCTTAGCCTTACCGATGGAGTGGAAGATTTTGTGGTTCATCAGGATGCATCACACCTAGGGTTAGGTGCGGTATTGATGCAAAGAAACAAGGTGATCGCTTATGCTTCGCGACAACTCAAAACTCACGAAAAGAACTACACTACCCATGACTTGGAATTAGGAGCCATGGTTTTCGCTCTCAAGATATGGAGACATTACCTATATGGAACCAAGTGTACGGTGTTTACCGACCATAAAAGTCTCCAACACATTCTCGATCAAAAGGAGTTGAACATGCGACAACGCCGATGGCTAGAATTGCTTAGTGATTACTGTTGTGAAATCCGTTATCACCACGGAAAGGCAAATGTCGTGGTGATGCTCTTAGTCGAAGGATCGACTTAAACCTCTTCGAGTAAGATCTTTGGGAATGACAATTAAGTCACCCTTCCATCAAAAATCCTTGAAGCTCGTGAAGCTCTCAAACACAAAACCGTCCCCATGAAAGAATCTTTGGAATGCCGGAAAACGAGAACGGTTTTGCACAAAGATCGGATGGAACCTTATGTTTTGGCGATAGAAGTTGGATACCACTTTATGGAGGAATACGGGAACTCATTATGCATGAGTCTCACAAGTCTAAATATTCCATTCACCCGGGATCCGACAAAATGTACCAAGATCTCAAGAAGCTTTATTGGTGGCCAAACATGAAAGCTGAAATTGCAACGTACGTTGGGAAATGTCTCACCTGTTCTCGGTCAAAGCCGAATGTCAAAACCTTCCGGATTGTTAACTCAACCTGAACTTCGGTTTGGAAATGGGAAAGAATTACCATGGATTTCATAACCAAACTACCAAAGACTGCTAGAGGTTACGACACCATTTGGGTCATCATTGATCGCCTTACCAAATCCGCTCATTTCCTACCCATCAAGGAAAATGATGAAATGGAAACCCTTGCTCAACTATACTTGAAGGAAATTGTATCCCGTCATGGAGTACCGTTTCCATCATTTCGATCGTGACGATCGCTTTACTTCACACTTCGAAATCTCTTCAAAAGGCCTTAGGTACTCGTTTGGATATGAGTACCGCATATCACCCTCAAACCGATGGCCAAAGCGAAAGGACTATCCAAACCTTGGAAGACATGCTTCGAGCTTGCGTGATCGACTTTGGAAAAGGTTGGGATAAACACTTACCGTTGGCGGAATTCTCTTACAACAATAGTTACCATGCTAGCATCAAGGCAGCCCCATTCGAGGCACTTTATGGTCGAAAGTGTCGATCACCTGTTTGCTGGGCCGAGGTTGGAGATGCCCAACTCACTGGACCTGAGCTTGTCCAAGAAACAACCGAAAATATTATGCAAATTCGTCAACGACTTCAAGCTGCTAGAGATCGACAAAAGAGTTACGCTGATGTTAGAAGGAAACCCATGGAATTTCAAGTTGGTGATCGAGTCATGTTGAAAGTATCACCTTGGAAAGGAAAAGTTCGATTCGGAAAACGAGGAAAGTTACACCCTCGATACATTGGCCCTTTCAAGATTCTCGAAAGAATCGGCCCGGTTGCTTACAAACTTGATCTCCCGGAAGAACTTAGTAGAGTTCATCCTACCTTTCACGTCTCAAATCTGAAGAAATGCTTGTCGGATGAATCTCTTGTCGCCTCACTAAAAGAGATTAAACTCGATGACAGCTCAACTTTGTCGAGAACCAATTGAAATCATGGATAGGAAGTCAAGCGACTTAAGCAAAGTCGCATCCCTATCGTCAAAGTTAGATGGAACTCAAGAGAGGACCGTAGTACACGGGGCGCCAAGACACCATGCGTGTAAAGTACCCACATCTCTTTGCAAATTCAACTCCGACAACCATCAGAACTAAAATTCCGCGGACGGAATTCTCTTAAGGGTTGGTATTGTAGCCACTGTAAAATTTCACTATCATCAACCTTCAGATTAATAAACTAGATTGTTTATCAAAAACTTATTTGAGCATTTTAGCATGTACGTTTCATCTTATTGCATAAAATTTATGCAACTTCGAGTAGTCTCATTTAATCATGCCCGATATTTACCGATAATCGAAATCGCCTCACAAGAAATTTTCTTGTCTTACGAGCCGCACGCTGCATCGACACTAAATTAATTATGGCTAAAGTCAAATAAATATTTCTACGAGTTAGAATTAATATTTTATTTTATTTTTATATTTTATTACCTTTATAAAACATGCTAAAGTATATATTAGACGTTGGTCAAAAAGCTCAAACCGGGACACCGTGACTCACATTTAAACTCAAACGGACACGATATACATAACAAAAATTTGAAGTCTTTTCCTTCCTTTCTTTTCTTGTAACCGAATGGGCTCACAAAAGAACTCCCATCTCATCCAAAACTTGTAAATACACTAAACTAGAAACTTTACTAGTATAATCAACTTAAAATACAACAAGTATCTAGATAAGTTGACTTTGAACCTTAAGGAAGCATGTTTCCATGCACACACAACTCACCTCAATCTTCTTTTTGTCCTTGTGGCTGCCGAACACCTCACAAAACCACAACCCATTTGATTGTTTTCTCTTAATACTACCTTGAGTCAAGTGAAATCAACTTTGCATGTATCTAGGCTTACATAAACCCTTGGTCATTAACCAAAAGCCCTTCTCCTCCTTCTTCTTAAAAACCCACGAGCACAAGTCTTACTACACATTTCACTTGCAAAATCTCACCAAAAACCACTAAGAGTAATTCAAAGATTTTGGTCTTGGAGGAACTTGGGTAAAACAAGCTTAATATTTGGAAGATCTTGGGTAAACAAACTAGCATTTGGAGTTGGGTTATAAAAATTTTGGGTTCTTGGCTTTCTTTCTACTCGATCCACAAACATCCCAATCGTAAGGATTTCAAAGTTACTAATCTACGTTTTCTCTTGCTTAATTTAGATGTTAATCATGCTAATATCTAATAATAAGTAACTATCTTTAAACATTGAAAAGTCATACTCTTGCCTTTGAACTTTATACTACTCGATATATATATACATGAAGAGTAGTTGTGCTTTGAGCTTGTGTGGAAATTCTTGAACTTGTTATTACTTGTAATCATCTCGAAAAGAATATGAGCTAGTGCTTATTTGCTTGCTTATTCGACACCCTTATGACTTGAGTCTATTTGAGTTTTCGAACTAAAACGACTAAGAAAGTATAGATCTAAAGAAACGTAAGTAATGGCTCGATAATGGACAAGTGCATATCCTAGTACTTTGATTTAAAGACTTACTCGACTCTTAAATAATTTGTCAAACTCGATTTACAAACTATGTTTTAGTTTTAATTCATTTCTTCGAACGAAACTTAAGTTGCGATCTACTCGAGCCCAACATATAAACTTCGAGCTCGTAGCTCATTTGGATGCTAAACCACCATCTTGTCCTTTGAAACATCTAGGAGAAACTAAAACTTGAGTGAAATATGTACATATACATGCACGCATGCACACTGCTATACATCTTACACTAAAAACGCAGCCTACAACACGCCTTATAAGCCCACTGTGGGAGAAAACTAGCACCAAAGTGAAGTTAGTCCACTGGTTGGGACGTGGGGAGGGTGAGCGTGAGGTCTGGGGTTCGATTCCAGTGGCCTACGTTTTCCTCTTTTCTTTTTTTTTCATTTAATTCTTTTCCTCTTTTGGCCAAGTTACATCTTTAGTACTTAGACTATTAGGATTTAGTCAATGTCTTTTCAATAAAAATTCATAAGTTAACTAGTTAAACTAATTTACAAATTACATTAATATGGAATATTTTGCGACAATTTACATAAGTAAAAATTTATATTTACAATCGGGTCATGCCCGATTTTTGGTTAAAAACTCTATACTTAGTTATTTTCATAAATACGACTAAAAGTACAAAAACTATATATTAAATATAACATAAACTTTTTGTACTTATCACCCATCAATTTAGCATAGTATATATATACATATATAAATACTTATCGTAGTCTATAAACACTTATATTATAAATACTTGATGTAAATATTTATTAATTACCGACGCCGTATAAACATCACAACCATTTTTCTTGTAATTTTCAATACTTAGTCATTCATTTGCCTTCAAACCGGGGACTTATTCGTCATGACCATTTTCACATATTATTAGAACATAAGCACTTTTCCAAGAGCCAAAACTTACAAACGTTTCGAAACCTATTTTAACTTAACCGCCACACAAGCAATAATAAACACAAACTCTTGAAAATTCCTCAACCGCTTTCAATACACTAAGTTATGAATAAAACAATAAACTAAGACTTGCCATACTAATTATAGGTTGCGTGACGGTACTTGTGCTCATACTACTTGACCTTACACTACTCGGATACCATTTGCTAAGGTGAGTTCATAGCCTCGCCTTTTACTTATTTCTTTCAAACCCGCGAGGGAGATGCATGCTATAAACTAGAACACAAGTCTTTTCTTAAACCAGATGCTTATCGATCATTATTATTATAGCCTAAGTTGCCCGCCATAAGTCCCTTACATCATGAACCATTAATCACTTGCTAGTGAACGCGAATATTGTGGATAGTACTATGGGAATTAACGACCCGACTCGGTTATCGGAAATAGCAGGCGCACTATATTTGGTTAACTATGGAATTGGCAATTCCATCTCGAGGGCAATATTATTACTTACGCCAAGAATTAGGTGTATGTTGTTAGTTTGGTGTCATGAGCTTAGTGCATAATAATAATCTATGTTTTCCATGGTGATTGTATTCGAAGCAATTATCATCTCTTACTTGTGTTCAACTTATTATTTAAACCTATGAATATCACTCAACTTTTGTTGACTTTTTAAGCATGTTCATCTCAGGTACTAATTAGAATTTCATGAAGGCGTGGAGCGGATGTCGTGGGACACTTGAAGTGGTGTTGTTTTCAATAAAAGTTATCATTTCATAAATATTTAAATTATCTTTTGTGTAACTTCAAAACATATGGTATTCCCTTTTTGTGTTTCTAAACGTTGAGATTTATGAAATGGTAACTACTTTTTATTAAAACGTCTCTTTAGAGCCGTTTTCTATAACTTGTGACTATGATCCTCTACGTAATACCCCAAATAGTCTTCCGCTGTCACATTGTGATTTTGGGGGTGTTACAGTAACGAAACAACTTGTTTTAAAACTTTATGAAACAATGTTTCTAAGATGGTGTAGAATAGCTTGAAATAAAATTAAGTGAAATAATGTTATGAAGTAGTAGCAAAGTAACTTGAGATAAGATTTGTCGAATGGTTTGTAGGATACATGGGAGAACCTCATAGAATGGTATTAGTCTCCTAATTGGTCAAGAATAAAGTTGGCCTAATCCCTAGTAAGATAGTGGTATATTGTTGCGAAGTGATTGAAAATTAGGCAATTGGAATAGGGAATGAAATAAACAAAGGTTGTGATTATCGTGGAGATAATAAATGATAAAGATTACATTAGCTAGAAAGGTACTTATTATCATTCTGTTGGTGGTCTAATCATGTCTCAAGTGTAGGAGCGAGGCGATCTAGCAAGAATAGCCCTAGAACTCTCACAGTCCTCAAATCTATAAGATAGTGTAGTTTCGTAGTCTTAGTGGTGAGCGGTAGTGGTGTATCAAATCATGCACGCTTCCCAAGCGGCAAATCAGATGTATGAGTAGTGTCTATGGGATATGATGGCACGGATGGTGCTCTAGATGACAATGATGATGAAATGATGACAATGATGATGATGGAAATCCTAATGGCGAGTTAAGAAAATAGGT
Organism: Chrysanthemum lavandulifolium; assembly: GCA_022545495.1. Lineage (NCBI taxonomy): Eukaryota > Viridiplantae > Streptophyta > Magnoliopsida > Asterales > Asteraceae > Chrysanthemum > Chrysanthemum lavandulifolium. The sequence goes on from CM040246.1 coordinate 171,630,238, forward strand.
CCTTTAGGACTAAGCCAATAAGTTCTACCAAATGGTGTAATCTGTCCCAACAGAATGATAAAAATTGTCCTGATCCTACGGTGAATCAATAGTGATCGTGATGGTGTAGGTGCAACTTTGCCCTCCTCAAAGGGTTCAGTCTCATCATCTTGATGTTATCGGTGTTAAGTCAACTGATGTAAAAATTGTGATAGGGAATGACAGGGCATTCTCCACGTTGGAGTCTGATGTGAGTATGATGGGATGGGTATTTGAAAGCATCTATGTGACAATCGATTTGAAATGAAAATAAATAACTCACAAAATGTGCGTATGAAATCACATGTATAGTGACTATGCACTTATGATGAAATGATAAGATGCTATGATGATGTAGTTATAGTCTAGGGTCAATGATGCAACCTAGTTCTCTATAATCAAGCTCGATGCTAACTGTCACACCCCAAATTACCTGTTTTTGCAGAATGGAATTCACGGGGTTGATTGTCATAGCACCACAATCACGATTATATTGAACGACCTAAAGTGTCGTTTGGAAAATACATCGCTTGATTTAATAAAATAATCGGAGTTTACAAAGTGTAGGTCCCAAATGAAAATCATCATGTGCGAAAATAAATTTGTTACAAGCCAAACGATGTTTTTAAAGTGTATAAATCCCATGTGTGACGCGTCGTCACCGCGACTCTATGATATGTCCACATGCATGCCATGGAGTGAATGCCTTAGTTACCTGAAAATACATTGCTAAAAGTGTCAACACAAAGGTTGAGTGAGTTCATAGAGTTCATGTAAAATGTTTAATACGACTACCACAAGTATAGGCCATGTATGACAATAATGTCACATAAAATGTTACAATTGCTATAAGTCCATGACACCGAAACTAGATCGATCATGATGTTAAGCCCAACAGAGTGTTTGCCAAACAACTCAAATAATGTTATTAAATGAAATGCATCCGTTTAACCAGTTGGAATCCACCAACCCGGATGGAGGAGTCACCCTCGATAGATCTATCCACTCACCCTCGCTTCTTTCGAAATTAACGGTTCATGTTATATAATGGGGACATTCAATTGGCATGAGGTAACTTAAGCAATGTAATGAATTTGATATACTTGGCATCGTAATAAAAATGATGTGCAATGTATTCTCCCCCGTAGGTTTGAAATAAAGTAAAAACTTGAATAAAACGGGGCTATGAAAACTCACCTTAGTCCAAACGATTATAAGAACCACAACTAACACGACTGGCATCGAGAGATGTAATATAGTAATATAACAAGGTAGCAATGCACCACGATACAAGAGTACCGACACAACGGTGCGTCATTGGCACAACCTGATAGCATATGGTTTATCTCAAAATATGACACGCGAATAGTAATTGATGCGTATGAGTTTTCGAAAGATTGAACGTTTTAGTTTTCGTGGAAGATTTGTATCAATGTTTGTAAATGTTGAGTTTCATTATTCGTGTGGTGGTTTGAAGATCTAGACTCGAAACACATATCAAAGTATAAAATATATATAGTACAAGTATGAAAGGAAATAAACCTGTAAGGATCAAATAGCAATTAAGTGAAACACAAATAAATTAGTTAAGTTTAACTAATAACTAGTCCTTAAAAGTTTAATTTATATCTATTGATTATTGGTTTTATAGTCCGATATGGTTTATAGATGATTAATAGTCCGTAACTTAGTTCAATATAATCCAACAGTCCAAATGCTTAAGTTCACTTAACAATTTAATAAGTAGTATAATAAATTCCAAGTCCAATATCTAAAACCTTCGTCAATGTATATATATATATATATATATATATATATATATATATATATATATATATATATATATATATATATATAGTCCATTCATTAGTCGAATAAGTCCAATATATAAAATATATATACTCCCGAGTCAATATCTGTCCAAAGTCTATTTTAGTCCGACATAAGTCTAATAAGTTTGTCCAAACTCGTCATGTCCGATATTTGTCCAAATGTATCAAGTCCGTTATATTTTCCGAAACATGCCAAAACTAAATAGGTCACGTTAGTTTGTATACCTACATTAATACAAGCTAATTATATTTTGATAATGCAACTTGTAACCAAATATATTTAACACACTCTTGGTATAATAAAGTATTAAACATAGCCCTTTTATAACTAAACAAACATGCCTCATGTAAGCTTTACAAATAACAGGAAGACATGCTAGAAAAGAACGCCCCTCGGCTGTGATGACTCAACCCGAACCAAACAAATAAACCACCCTTCAGGGTGTTTTCTGATGCGAACGAGGACAAGCAAAGCAACCCCTGAGTGGGTTTGCCGAACACGAAAACAAACGCCCCTCTGGTGTGGGCTGTGATAGCATGAAATAAACAAACCAAGTACACCCTAGTTGAGGCGTGGTGTAGGCCGAAGCAAACAAGCCAAACGCCCTCAGTTGGGTGTTGATGCGACAACAACCAAACACCCTCTCGGTGGCATTTGTCGACCCATAACCGCACACAAACAAACACCTACCTGGTGTTGTTGTTACCGAGCCAAAATCAGCACTCTTGACTCTTTTTAATCCAAAAATCAAACTAACATCAATAAACTCAAATAAGAAATCTTAACCTCAAATAAATTATGAGCTTATTCAAATAAGCAAAAGAGAAAGAATAGAAGAATAAAATAAGCCAAGACATAAGCTCGAAACGAACACCCTCTTGGGGCTGTGACCGACAGAAACAAAACAGCACCTCTGGTGGTATTTTTTTTTCAGTTGAGGACCAGGATTAAATAAGCACTCTTGATTGTTCTGATTTAACAAACACAAAACAAGCCCACCCTCTTGGGTTGGTGCTGAACCAAGGGACACAAACACATAAACACAAATAAGCTACATCATACCATAATCAAATAAGACCAAAGAGAAATAAACTTATCGGCCCAAACTAAGACCCATACGGGTCATCCCGAACCCAAACGGTCGACCGACTGAACTCTACACGGGTTTACATACAACCCGAGACCCAAATCAATCAAACAAACACCTCTTGTTAATCTTCACCACACTAATCTTAATTCAAAACGATTAAATCCCTTTGCTTAAGTCCACGAAAACTTTGCAAAAACGATTTATAATCGGTTTAAAGAAATGATGAAATTGATTATGTGTTGGAGCATACCCACGATGAGAGAGGGATAGGCGAGATGAGGGTGATGGTGGTGTTTCTAGGACCGAAAGAAACTCCAGGTCAAAACCTTATTGTGATCCTTCGCAATAAACCTGATGCAAAACAACCTTGATTCCTCCTTGTCTTCGTGTTTCTTGAATAAAAGTGATGGATCAGTGGTGTTTGGTTGTGGTTGGTTCGAACAAGAAGAGAGAAGAGCAGAAAGATAGATTTCGTCCATCCGTTTCTTTCTTTCTTTTCTTTTTAAGAGAGACAAAGATAAGATAAGGATTTCCCTATCTTCTTTTTGACTTAAAAAAATGTGGGATATGTATATCACTGTGAATGAGGCGGTGGTAAACAAAATAAATAAATATACATAGGGCGGTTTGGTTTGTATTATTAATATTAATATTGTGCCGTGTACTCGTGTCCCGTTGAGCTAAAGTGCAAAGACGGTACCATAGTTCGATGTTTTTAATTAAATTGTGTATAAAATATATTAATACAATTGTTGGAAGTGTCGGATCAATTATTCAAAATAAATGATTGTGCGATGGCGTTTATTTAGTAAATAAATACGCGTTAATGAAATATGCAAACCAATGCATGAACTAATATGAAAAATGATGTTACTTATGACATGTAGACTAACTCTAGTCTATGTGTAATGTTCTCAATGATGTTTCATGAATACGCGACTTAACCCCAAGGTTACAGCGTATTTGATACTAAATAAACATAGTTTACGAAAATGATGAATAGTAACCGTGAATATTAAATTTGAGAAATGACCTGAAATTACGAGTTATCACAGAAACCCACCACTCCCAACAACAAGAGAGGTGGTGATTGCTCTGACTGCTCCAAGATTTAGTGCTTCATACCATGGAAGTAAGGGAAAGGGCAAGGAGGCAGAGGTGAAGGGAAAAGGAAAAGGGAAGGTGGTGTGATGCTCTATGGTGGAACAGTAGATGGAACAATCAAGATTTCTCATATCACAAATGCATCCATCATGCCAAGGACCAAAGATATAAAACTAGGTTCTTGAGCATCTTCATCGTCGTTTTCATCAATCTATCCTTTCCATTTTCATCTTCACCGCTTCATCATACTTGTCAAGTGTATCCACCGACTTTTGTAATAGATGAT